>CM047806.1:25368463-25743505 GCA_026214975.1 Gentiana macrophylla
GTGCAGTACTACTAGTACTTCTGAAGAGCATGACATTTATTTAGTGCTAATGGAAGGAGATTCTCCTCTTGCATTTCTTGATCAACGATCTTCTTACTCGCCTCAAAATACTAAAGGGAGGACTCACTTTAACAGGTTCCAACAACACACATTAAACATGTTATATGATCACCATGGATTCTCTGTTCTGCTTAATTTAATCCATTTAGGCAGAATTCAGCTGTCCCGTATCATGTTTTAGCCTCAATAGTCCAAAATTCAACCGGATTCTTGACTTGAATGATAATTAGATCTATATATATACACTCAAAGCAAAGATGCAGAACAAAAAAAGTGCTTTTAATAGCATACATATGCAGGACTCTTTTTGTATATATATGTGAATTTCATAACTTATCTTTGATGGCAGTGAAGTCTCCAAAGATCATGCAAGGAAGTTGATAAAAGGCCATGATGAATTTCTTCAGAGTACACTTGAGGAGGGAAGCTACAAGAAACTTTACAGCTTTAGGCATCTTGTCAATGGATTCTCTGTCCACACTACTCATTCTCAGGCAATCCCTTCCATTTCATTACTTTCCTACCTTTTCTTGATCTTTTACTGTGTGTATGTGTGTGTGATTTGGAGGAAGTGGGAATCTAATAAAATGGTTCCACTTATTTCCTCAAAACACTGTTATATAATGCAAACTAATCAACCAAATTCTTGATTTAATTGTCTCCTGTGATAATGGAAACTAAATGGTGATGTGATCCCATCAGCGACCCTATTTCAACGTGAAAACACGAGCGTTTTAAAGTGTGTTTGGGAATTAACAGTGATACACATAAGGTCACTGAAGGGATTACAACACCATTTTCACGGGAGAAGATCCCAATTCCTAATGGCCAGTAAATGTGGTGAAACTGTTCTACCAATATTGCACCTTAACATAAGACTTATAAAATGGAAATAAATCAGGCTAAAAGAATCAAGAAAGCTCCTGGAGTGAAATTAGTAGAAAAAGACAGAAGAATCAAACAGATGACAACATACACAACACAGTTCTTGGGGATGCCAGCAGCTTGGGCTCAAGAAGGAGGAGAAGCAAATGCAGGTGAAGGCATTGTCATAGGTTTTGTGGACTCGGGCATCGACCATCTTCATCCAAGTTTCTCTTTTGATCCAATGAATCCATACACATCAAACATCTCTCATTTTTCTGGAGCATGTGAGACTGGTCCTCTGTTTCCCGAGTCTTCTTGCAATGGAAAGATTGTTTCTGCTAGGTTCTTCTCAGCTGGGGCTCAAGCTGCTGCTACTCTTAATGCTTCCAAGGATTTTCTCTCACCTTTTGATGCTGTTGGACATGGAAGGTAAACATTTTCATCAGTGATTCTGCTTCATATTTTAGCTTTGATTCGACCGAGTATTTGATGCTGTTGGACATGGAAGGTAAACATTTTCATCAGTGATTCTGCTTCATATTTTAGCTTTGATTCGACCGAGTATTTTAATCTCTTGCAGTCATGTGGCTTCAACTGCTGCTGGAAATGCTGGAGTGCCTGTTGTTGTTGATGGATTCTTCTATGGAAGAGCTAGCGGAATGGCACCACGAGCACGGTATGGAGTCAAAACTACTCAATCACCTTCTGTAACGCCTCATAACGGATCCAGTAACTACATAGGCCTAACGTACTTCTTCCATTGTGTTGATTGTGTCTCTCTCACAGGATTGCTGTCTATAAAGCAATTTATCCAACCATTGGAACTCTGTCTGATGTATTGGCAGCAATTGATCAAGTAAGCAACTTTATAAACTTGATTGCCGACATCTCATATATACTGATGTTGCAATATACTTTTTTTTTTTTTTTGGCTTAGGCAGTGCTAGATGGAGTGGATATCCTTACACTCTCTGTTGGACCAGATCAACCACCAGAAGATACAATCACATTCTTAGGGATGTTTGATATTTTCATGTTAGCAGCACGAAAGGCCGGAACTTTAGTCATCCAAGCTGTTGGTAACAATGGACCTGGTCCTTACACTGTAGTTTCATATAGCCCTTGGGTTATTGGAGTTGCAGCTTGTGACACTGACAGAATTTACCCCGGAAGTCTCTTGCTGGGGAACGGTCAAAAGATTCCCGGTGTGGGACTATCAGGTAAGTTCCGTTCAAACGCGATGATGAAAATTAGTATGCAAACACTCCAAATAAGCTGACATGTTCAATCCTTTGCAATTTAGGTCCTGGTTTTGGAGAAGGGCTACTTCAACATAAGCTGGTTTTGGCTAAGGATGCAGTTAAGGCAAATGGCACGTTTCCTAGGACTCCGCCATACATAGAAGAATGTCAGTATCCAGAGGCACTAGATCCTGATGTTGTAAGGGACAGTGTGGTAATCTGCACATTCTCAGCAGGCTTTTACAATGGGACATCAACCTTAACATCTATAGTAGAGACTGCTAAGGTTCTTGGTTTCCTAGGTTTTGTGCTTGTCGCGAATCCAAACTACGGTGACTTCATCGCTGAAGCCATTCCTTTCTCAATTCCAGGCATAATGATCCAAAAACAAGCGATGCACTAGTATGCCATTTCTAACAACATTTTTGTAGCAAAAGAATATAGTATATATTATTGATCAACAAGTTAGTGAGCATGTAAATAACTTTCCTGTAGACTGTCTCACAATACTACATGAAGGAAACAACTAGAGACGGAAGAGGATACGTAGTTGGAGTGCAGACAAGAGCAGCAATAGGAGAAGGAAGAATAGCGTCTTACATGAAACGCAGCGCCAATTGTTAGCAGATATTCGCATAAGGGGACCTGATTACATAGACCAGAAGAGAATCCAACAGATGTGCTAAAGCCTGACATTCTAGCACCAGGGCATCAAATTTGGGCGGCTTGGAGCCCCATGAGTGTTCTAGATCCCTTTTTGGCTGGTATTATCCCATGAACCTGGTAAAATATTCGCATTCAACATGATATCCCGCATACTAATATACATAAAATCTTCTTGTTTATAATTCAGGATACAACTTTGCACTGGCATCAGGCACGAGCATGGCAACACCTCATGTTGCAGGAATAGCAGCAATGATCAAGCAAAAGAACCCTTCATGGACTCCCTCCATGATTGCTTCAGCAATGTCAACAACCGCCTCTATGTATGATAATCAAGGAGACATTATCATGGCTCAAGGATATACAGTTGACAGCTTATACACTGCTGCTCCATTTGGTTTCGGCGGTGGCCTTGTCAATCCCCGAAACGCCCTGGATCCAGGCCTGGTTTTTCCTACAGGCAAGTGTCTCAGACATTATAAGGATTAAAAATGTGTTTATGTAGATGATATTGGCCTCTCATTTCAAGCTATTGAACTCATTTAATTCTGATATATCAATGTGCAGAATATGAAGACTATATCAGTTTTCTTTGCTCTATTCCCAATATCAACCCGGAAAGCATTAGGACAGCCACTGGAGGAGCATGTAATCCCTCATCATTCAGTTATCCATCTGATTTGAACCTCCCTTCAGTGACAATAACCGCGCTGTATGGATCACGATCAGTACACAGGACAGTCAAGAACGTGGCAGACAAACCGGAGACATATGTTTCTGCAGTCTTATCACCAAACGGAGTTGCCATTGATGTTAATCCACCTTCATTTACAATAGCTATACAAGGCACCCAAGATTTGGAGATAAAACTCAGTGTGACCCGAGCACTCGAGGACTTCAGTTTCGGTGAAATAATATTTACAGGAAGCCTTAACCATATTGCTAGAGTGCCATTGTCAATTAGGCCACTTTCAGTTTCATGATACATTTATTGTCAGATTCTTCATCAATTGTATGCACATCTGTCTTTTCAGTAAAATGACAAACATATATATCATTATATATTCGTCATAAACTTCAGTTCTTATTTATTTATTTATTTTTCGGAAATTATGAAGAAATTTTTTTTGTTAAGGGGAATATAAATGCTTATTAAGTTGGGTCCGACATACCTTTCGGAATCAGGGATCAGTGAACTGCAGAAAGAAATCGATCCCGCCCCTTTACAGCTATGGGAAAAGGACAAAAGATTAACGTACAAGGAAATCTTCAGCGAGTCGGTTGACATCTGGCCTTGAGGGTAAACCATAAAGATAAGTATAGATAATTTGGGATGAACAGGAAAGGCCTTTCCATATTGATGCGAACCAAAATGCGACCTCTTGCCCCTGCTGCTGCTGCCGTGAGTCTTTGAAGTCGTTATGTTATTCAAGGATTGCTCTTTTGTTTTTCAATTGTTTGTTCTTTTTCGCCATGATCATATTCTCATATGGGGTTTCACAGATGAACCAGAATCAGATGCAATTCATTCCTCCGGAGGTCACCAATAATGCTTCCCCAATCCCGAGTGCTACAAGTAGTATTAAAAGGTTCCTATCTTTTTTTTTTCTCTGCAATTTTAAGTGGTTTATTTAGGCTGACTGATCAACACAATGTAGAAGCTGACGCACTTAAAGATTGTATGCCTTTTCTTGTCATTTGGTATGGCCGGATCTCTCAATATTTTGCTATGCATGAAAAAGGGTTAAACGGTTTTTTCACGCGGACAACTATGGTTGTGTTTCAGAAGTCTTGAGCAAGTGAAAGAGTCGATGCATTCTGCTATATCAATGAACAAGACGGAGATACCAGATGCTGTGTTAACTGATTTCTCCGAGGTGACTGCTTGCTAAGTTAAGCCTGAGCTATACATCTTTTGTGGATGTGATGGCAGTAGTAAATTTCCCCTCTTCCATTTTTTGTTGTTGCAAATGTAGGGTTATTTTTGCTTTCTGTAGAAGACCGACTGAAGATTACTTATCACCCTAGCCAAAGATTATGATCTGGATAGAAAACAAGTTCAACAACTGATGAAGCAGTATCTAGGCCTTGAGCTTCCAGCTGGTTAGTTTTTGATTAGTAGACTTACACATGGTGTTTGTTTCCAGTACTTGCATAATTTGATCTTAACATTTAAAAGGGGATAATGCTCAAGATGGTGGGCATGGAGAGGAATTGTCACTTTCTGCTTTTTATAGGATTGAGCGAAATTTGAGGCAAGCCCTGAAGCCAAACTATGAGGTTCTCTTCGAAAGACTCAATACACATCCTGGAGGTTTAAAGTTCTTGTCCGTCATCCGTGCTGATATTTTATCTCTTCTCGTGTAAGGTTATATTCCAGTATCATAATTCATTTGCTCATATTATTTAGCTATGGCATATATTGTAGGTGGATGATACCAATTGGCTCTTAAAGCACTAATTGTAATGACTCATCTAATGCTTGAAAATGCAAAGATTAGCATGCCACCCCTGTCATCATAATTTCCACTGTTACCCTATTAACTTGTCTGGTTTGTTGTATTAAGTGCATTTTTGCGTTTATGTTTCCTTAACCAATCCTTATTCATCCAAAAGTTGAGAAGTTCCTCAATTCTTTCAATGTTCTCACGATTTTTTTTCTCCTTAAGCGTGTTATATGCTATGAAATGTTCCATTTATATATCGTTAGTCCTTTTAAGCAAAGAATGTATGAATTGATTCTAGATAGAATAGCTCTTGGGTATTTATTTCGTGAACCTGCAGGGAGGAAAATATTCCTTCATTAAGAGCGCTAGACTCTTACTTGAAAGATAAGCTCACTACATGGCTTAGCCCTGCAACTCTCGAGCTTCACAATATCACATGGGATGATCCTGCTTCTTTATTGGAGAAGATTGTGGCATACGAGGTCCTTTTTTATTCTATTAATAATCATGCTTCCTGAATAATCCATAATTGTCAAGACCACTGGGTAAATAATTCTGCTCGCCCTTGTGTTGTGTCAGGCAGTGCATCCTATCAGTAATCTTTTGGATTTGAAAAGAAGGCTTGGAGTAGGCCGTCGTTGTTTTGGCTATCTACATCCTGCAATACCAGGTTAGCAATTCTGTTCCAAGTGTGAGTTGGGGTTTGGGTCAGGTTTAGGGACCTTTTTTTTCCGCTGGCAGATAGATATGAAAACCATTTATAGTTTCGTTATTTTCAAGAATTGATACATTTTCTTTTTCTTGTTCTTTATACTTATTTATCCTTGTTTCTTGGCTTGTAAATGTTGAATATGAATAGAGAATAAGATTCTGGTATATGTAGACTGTAGTTAAACTCAACTACTGAATGGCATGATAGAGGGAGGCAAAAAGTCTTACAAACTTCTTGGAGAATAATGAAGTTGTAATGATTAGTCTATGTTTGACCCAAGGAAAGTCTGATCTGATACCACATGAACTATTATTCAGGGGACCACTAATATTTATAGAAGTTGCATTGATGAAGAATGTGGCTGAGACAATTCAGGTTAATGCTTCTTTCTGAAATGTTAACTTAGAGACAATGCTGTTGTCTGCTGCTAACTATGCTGCATTGCAGGAAGTTCTGTGGGATGATCCACCGATTCGAGAATCTGAGGCATCATGTGCCCTGTTTTACTCTATATCGTCTACCCAAGTAAGCCTTTTGATGCTTCAATTCAGGCCCGCTTCTCCTTATAATGTGTATATGATGTTAATTGTGGAGCCAACAAACTTGGAATAAGTTCACCAGCTGGTGGTGTTTGCAACTAACATTTTGTTTTCTCTTGAGCTTAATTCAGAAATCTCTCCCCGTAATAATTTTTTATTCTTGGATCGATATCATTGTTGTTGCTTCTAATTCTTACACATGATTAGACTTAAATATCCTGAAATCTTGAACAGTCATTGAGTGTGTTCATATATGTTTTTTCATGCAAGTCAGAAATTCAGACTTGATGTTCTTGAAAGTTAAAATGTAAATCATAATATACTTTATGCAACAGCTCTATTGCTTTCTTAGTTTTTCGCAAGAAGAAAGACCATTTACTGAATTTTAAATGGCCAATTAAAGTGATTGAATAAATTTAATGCATTTTCATCCACCATGTGCTGGAAACTAAATAGAGGAAGTTTGAGTGGAGACGGAAAATCTGCTAATGCCGACTTTTCTCTTAGTATTTGACGTTGTCCTAATTCAACATTGGTTTTTCATTTCCTTTTCTAAGTAGGAAGATATAAATCTTTTTCTTGCTGCTGCACCAAGCTTATACCTAAGCATGTAACTTTGACTTGTCTTTGTACAGCCTGGCTTGTCAGGGATCAACCTTGGAAAGTTCCTCATTAAGCGAGTGATTGATGTCGTGAAGAAGGATATGCCATATATATCGGTGAGCCCTTATATATGTTGTGATTGATATCTTTAGCTCTTTATTTCCTTGGTAAGCTAGACAGCCTCCCCACCCCTACCCCCCCTCCCCCTTCTGTGTGTTTTGAAACCTTGAATAATTTTTGATCCGTAAATCTTGCTCTTAGAAGTGTATGCATCACACTTCTCACATACTCTTTTCTTGCAGATCTAACTTAATGGAATTTCTTATGCAGACTTTTGCCACGCTTAGTCCCATTCCAGGTTACATTCAATGGCTTTTATCAAAGTTGGCCTCATCTGAGAGGCCTGGATCTACTTTTAGAGAGGAACTGCTCAAGCCTGAAGAAGAGAAGGCTCTTTTAGATGCATCAAGGTACTCGCTTCTGTAGAGAGAGGTTGAAAACGTCTCCAACTTCTTCACTCTTTACATATTTTTCTCTTTGTGGCATCCTCTTTGTGTTGGTCGATTTTCAAGTGTTTTTGTTCGTGATATTGCATACTAAAATGCAACTATTTTCCTCAACCAAAAAAAAAGAAAAAAGAAAAAATAACTGATCTGAATTTTGTAGCTGTAATTATTACCTATTAGGAAATTTTACTATGAACGTACTGGCTTAACACCGATAATTGAAGGTAAGGTGAAACAATTCACTAGAATTGAAGAAGATCACTTTCCCGAGGTTAGACCTGCATTTAACAAGGATATCTTTCAGGGGAACACCGCATTTTTATGAATCTTTTTTTCATGTGCGATAAAAGTTGTTCTTTTTAGGCTTGCTGGGGAAATTTTGTTATATTTGCCTCAAGTGCTACTTTTTAAATTGAAACGATCTGCTGTAATCCTCCAATGAATAAATTTCGCCTGTTGTATTCTGCGATTTTGCAAATTGTTGAATAGTTTGTTCCATTTTACTATCAAATCTGTTTTGTGGATCATTTTGCTACAGAAAATTAATGGTTCTCATTTGAGCTTCCTATTGCAGAAGTACAATGGGTAATGATGGTATGGAAGTGATGCTGAAGCTGTTAACATCGACTAATCACGAGTGGACTAATTCAGCAGATTTGATTCAGGCACTAAGAAATCCTTTGATGCGCCTTTGTGCAAGGTAAAGTCCCCCTTGCTCACAATCCTCGTGCCAATCAAAAGGCAAAGTGGGGTGGGGGTGTGGAGAATCTCTATCTGCTGTTTTAAGCTATTTATGTGTGTTTTTTGTGATCATTATTTCAGGTACCTTATGAAAGAGAAAAAAAGGGGTAAAGCTTTAGACTCTGTAGCAAATTTCCACTTACAAAATGGAGCGGTATGATAACGACCTGATCTTCTTTTTTAAGAACAGCCCAATCAGATTGGATTTTGTAGTCTAATTTCCATGTTGATTATGTCTTGGGGATAAGCCGGGTGGGGTTAGAGAGCGGGTTTCTCTTCACTTTTCCTATATAAAAGGTACAACTGGGAAATAAAGTAGGATATAACCTGTGTCCATGTACAACTACATCTATCAGCCTTAACTTACACGCTCATGCTTGTTTTGTTCCTGACGTGCATGTAATTTGTGTCTGTGTCCTGTGTGTCTGTCATGTGGTAGCCTGATTTTTGCATTCTTGCAGATGATCGGAAAACTAAACTGGATGGCTGATCGATCTCAAAAGGGTCTTAGACAAAGTGGAGGCATTATGGTCAACTATATTTATATGTAAGCAAAACCTTTTTCTTTTTGCAAACAAATTCTTACTTTTAGCATATACTTCTTTTAGTTTCCTAATCCGGAAAACATGAAGGGATTGTTTTTACCTGTAATTTTAAAAGTTTCTTTCCAGCCGATATGAAATAATTCATGATTGATAACACAGGATGGAAAACATAGAAGAAAATGCTCAATCATACTATAGCCAAGGGCATATCCAAGTTTCACCTGATATGTCTCACTATGTAGAGGTAGGTAACTGTCTGTATTTCAATGCATTTTATGTGTTCTTCTTCCCCCTGACTCTGAGGCAAGCATTATTATTCTATCTATATATATATATATATATATGTTTTAATGTTGATTGTATTCAAACAACTTGATGGAGTTAATTTGTATCTCATCTGCAGGATAATGAAATACCAAGCGAATAGGTCACCGTCATTCTTGTCTCTTGTAGGCCTTCTTTTACATGCATAATATATATGTAATTAGGGGGCTAAATTATATTGTGTTCCAGTTTTGCACTAGTATATATATTTTGTAATAGAAAAAAATTTGGGCTGAACATTTTCAAGTGTTCATTTCCAAAACAACCTGGAGACTTATTTCAAGTGTTCATTTCCAGAAGTGTATTCCCTCATATCATGAAATATATATATATATATATATATATATATATATATAGTTTTTGAAAACTATATTTTATATGTTGAATAAATGATGGATTTATGATGAAAATGATGTTTTAACATATGCTGATTGATTTTCATGTCTCCGGCTCATCGGCAGCCTTGAACCCCATTTTTTTCCCCTGCAAATCCCTTTTTGTTACACATTACACTATCTACCTTCATGAGGGTAGTCTGCTCTTCCATAATATTTTCCAGAATAATTATTATTTATAATTGAATTATTTTGGCATATAGAAAGGGTTACAATTGTAATTTGTGAGTACAATCAATCGTATTGTGCATGTCATGTCAGTGATTATTGGTTAGGTATTAGCGTTACACTGCTTTGCAAATAACTATATTTCCTTGCTCTCCATGGCTTACATGATAGGGGTCTATCCCTACATGGCTTACATTTTTAAAGGACTATCCCTACATGGCTTAAGTTTCGAGGGGCTGCTATTCCTTCATGGCTTGCATTTTGAGAAGCTTACCTTCAAGGCTTAAATTTCAAAGGAACTTATCATTCCAGGACTTACATTTTGAGGGCCTGTTTGTCTTCAAGGGCTTACAAGTAATACTTTAGAATCACCTGATACAATTCCATTCTATTCCACTCACTTCAATGCACTTTTATAATGTTAACTCAAATTATTCAAATCAAATCAAGTAGTACTTCATGTAATTCAAGTATTTCACTTCATTTATTAGTACTAGTAAAAGCGCGTCGTCAGACGCGTGGCGATGTCTTTGATGTGTTTATTGTTGTTGTATCGATTGTTCATTGTTATATATTGTTGGGGTTTGTAATACATGTCTTGATGTTGACTTATATTGGCCAGTGTTGATAATGTATTTTCATCATGAGCATCGGTTTATGATGTAGATGCACTATACTTGAATATATAGTATAAAGGAAAATAAATAAATAAAAGCTCCAAAAGCATTAATATAATCCCTTAAGAAGAATACTATAAATAATAAATGATATAATATATAAAGCGTAAACATATCATCAACCATAAGCGTTACATCTAAAATAGTGTAAATAAAAAGGTAAACCCTACCCATGAAAGTCCCCACTCCCTGTCACGGGATGAGTGGAGATGTAAATCAAGATCACGTGATGTTTCGAGTCGATAGGCTACGGCTTTAATGAGGAGGAATAAAACCCAAATAAATCCCAACTTGTAACAATTTTGAATATTGATTGCACTTGGGTGCTTCCAGTATGAGAGTACTGCTTCTTCAATCAATTTCGGAACATTTCGATGCCATCCAATTTCTCCATTTGGGAATAGGAGAGGGTACTGTAATGGATCATAGCAACCAAAAAAATGTTTCACCTGATATTTATTTTCAGAATGTGAATGTATAATGATATCTCTTTCTGATGGAACATTGAGATCATTTCCCTCTATCCAAATCGCAGCAACTTGTTCTGATGTAGGTGAATTGTATACTCTTTGATCTAAGTTCACATCTTTTGAAATGTGAATTTGTAATCCTCAAGAGAGCTATAGTCTTTCAACTTCCTAAAAAATTGAGCATAAGGATTACTATCTAAGACTCTCATCAGTTGTTTCAAAATTTCTTCTCTTATTTTTGAATGTGGAACTTTACTCATGCGATTTTCCACTTCGTTTTGCGTGTCGTAGAAATATAGCTGAAAGTACACTGGAGTGTTATCTTCTGGGACAATACTTGGTAGATCATGATAAACTTGTCCTTGAACTTGAAATGTGTATACTCCACGTGTGCTTGATGCCAAATCTTTGTCTATGTTAACTCCGAAAGATGTAAACGAAAAAATATTGTTGTATGCACGAATATGTTTCCGAAACTCTTTACATGATTCTAGCTGAGAGGTTAATAGATGATATAAACCATCAGGAATATCTTCGGAGGATATTTTATCTTTCCTTTATCACAACAAAATGTTGGAGTTTCATGCTCAAATCTTTTTGCATTGCAGTGAGCACAATTGTTTATTTTCCTCAACTGCTGTTGTTGTGATAATTTAGGTTCTTATGCAATCTCTCCTGTTCAAAAAGAACCTTAAGTCATCCAGAATTTAGTTGGTAACAACATAATTTTTAAAACAAAACCATCATACAAATTACCTTCACAATTAATCATAGTCATTTCAGCGGTGAGGAAATACTTTTCGTCACTTCTTTTTGTTTTGCCTACAATTTTGGAAGAATGTAATGTGTTCAGATTCTATGACATACCTTGCTAGTTGTTAAAATTTAAACTCGAATATACAATATTCACATAATGATAAATAACTAAGCTCTTGGAAACCTTTGTATTGATTACCTCCATTTGATCGTTGTATCTTCCTCGACTCTATGACTTTCTGAATCTTAAGTTGTCGTTGTTCAGCTGTCATCTTTGCATACATTGATTTCTTTTCTTCTCCTGCACATTTCAGAAGGAAAAAGGTGATGCAAAGTATTAGCACATTTGATTTTGTGCATAAAAGTATTATGAAATCGAGAACGACAACAACAATATGTTGAATAACAAATCATCAGTTCAAGGTAAAAGATTTGAATATATTTATATGAGGTGATGAAAACATTATATGTTCTACTTTCTGATATATGTTTGTGTTTCTATATAAGAACAAAAAAGTTCAGCCATATGTAGAAGAAATCACCACATACAATTGCGATCTATTGCATTTGTCAATTCAGCTTTTCATTTTCTTCTAGTTTCCACGACACTCTTGATCTCCTTGTGATATGGTCGGATATATCAGGTTTGCGGTAACAGTAATATAATGAGGATATAAGGCTGTTTGAGTGTGATTTCTCCGGGGAGTAGGTGGTGTTTATCAAGAACAAGGCTATCGGAATGTGCTAGTGAGAGAGAACACGAGTGAGTCGACAAATTGACAGAGTAGCTCTGCTTATATTAGTTCTTGGATCTCTTTCTATTACATTGTGATCCCATATATATAGACAAAGGCTAAGTTGCCTATTCATGACAAGACATTAAAAGCATATAATTAAGGATAATCATACACACATATACAAGTGGACCGGATAATTTGTCGAGTATAAACATGGCGGATAAGCGGACTCATTAGTAAGAGTCGACTCATATCTTCCTTTGTCTTGATGCCGGCTGATAATACGGATAGTCTCCACTGTGCCCGATATGTCGAGTGGGGAATGGGTCCGGTTTATGAATCATGGACAAAGGTGGAAGCCCATGATTTGTTGTTGGGGTTGGGCTCAGGGCCAACAGTGATGCTCGGGCTCCAAACCGGATTGGGTATATCACCTTGCATCGTTCCTTGTTGGTCAATTGAGCATATTTTCTTCTTTTTTAACTTCTAGTTTGTGCATATTATCTTCTGTACATTCACCCAAAGAAAAAAAAACTGTCATAGTTGTAAAGTAGGTGAATGTATAATAATTTAGGGGTAAAATGAAGAAAAATGTAATAAATGCTCCAATGGTATTCTAAATGGACTTATATTATGGGACAAATTCAAAAAGCTTAACGGACTAACATTTTGGGACGGAGGTAGTATAAGATAAGGTGGTATCGGGTCGGGACCCGACCCGTAAACCTCCTACTCGAAACCATCCTGACAAGATTCGGGATTATATTTTTCTTTCCGAGCCCATACCCGATAAGCGCGGGTCCCGACAACCGGGATACACGAATGTTCGGGATCCCGTCGGGTCGGGAATGAATGTCCCGAACATATGTTGTTAAAAATATTCATGTTAACATAAAAAATGACAACTTACTTGATCAAAACAATAATTCAAAAGCGGGGACCGGAGAAATGAGTTAACGGCGAGAAAGTCGGACGATTGGTGGAAGCGGGTGGCATTTTTGTAGGAAAAGAACACTATGGAATATTAGGGAGCGGAGAGAAGTGCGAGAGAAAGTGAGAAAATGCGAGGCGAGAGAGTGTAATAGGTTTATGTTTTTAGTATTTAGGGTTGTGATATTTATATTTGGATGAAAAATGTTATAATGTTATATATATATATATATATATATATATATATATATATATATATATATATATATATATATATATATATATATATATATATTCGAGTGAGGATCGGGAACCCGATAAGATTGAGATTTAATACTTGATCCCTTTTCCACATTTTTTAGGCTGGGAAAAATCTCGAAATTTCGGGATCGAGAAATTTTCATTTTTACGAGCAATGCAATAATTCATTTCTCTACTATATGCGATTTTGAGAGTCGCATTAAATAATGTGAAACGGGGAGAGTAGTTTTTTTTTTTTTTTTTTTTTTTTGGCTTTCAAAACTCAGATTTGAGACCACAAACTTAATCTAGAAGCAAAATAAAAATTGTGATTGAATAAATGCAGAATAATTACTTCTTTTCTGAGAGAAGAATAATTAACTTCAATAAAAAAATTTCTTTCTAAATTCAGAAATGAGACCTCAAATTCAGATTTTTCATCTAGAACCAAAACAATAAATAAGTTACCTAAAAAAACCATTATGTATATTCTTCGATGTAAATAAAAATTCCCTTACATTCAACATATCATCATCATCTATATACCATCATCATTCACGGAACATACGTGCACAAACATAAAAATTCAGTAATTGTAACGTCCCGTTCCCTGACATCGAAATTCTTATCCAGGAAAAGGCGTTCAGCACGTATAAAATAAAAATAAATTCACTTTATACGTAAGCATCTACTACGTCGTATCAAAAATAAGCAAACGGAAGCAAAAGACTCGGGTATGAAAAATTCCAAACATCCAAGAATAGAAACATGAAATCTAAAGATGGAAATGTAACTTATTACATTCAAGGAAAGATCTGAAATCCAAAAAAGCGTCACGATATTCTCAAAAGAAGCGTAAAAATCTACAAGTCCGAAAGACCAAAAGTCTAACACGAGTCTAAGAAGAATAGTAAAAGAATAAAAGTAAAGTCTTCAATGAGGCGTCTTCAAGCGTCATCATCGAACTTCTCCTCGTAAACATTATCTAATTGTTCGTCTTTCTCATCCCCAAACACATAGAAAACATGCATTTGAGGTAAGTACAATGTACTTAATAAGAAAAGAAGCTATGACAACAATTATAATTTATAAAGAAAAGATATTTAGAAGTTTAGTTGTTTATATGTGACCGACTCAATGCGGGGTTCATTTCATGTCCATCAACATGAATTGACTAAGCGTTTCTACTTAACTTATCTATGTTACAACCGTTGACTCAAGGCACTACTGGCGTATCCACTTTTGGGACACTCTTGGCAACATATTAGTGGATCACACCAATATCCACGAAGTCTAGAATAGGTAGACTCCGACGCACGCGCGTCTCGGTGTAGTCACCCGAACTTGTGGTTTTTTGACTACGGGTTCTTCCACCTTTGAGGTAGCACACACATCGCGATATAGGTGGTGCATATCCAAGAGAGACATGTTGTTTAATCTTTTACTAGTCAAGACGTATTTATTAGGATGATTAACTAACCACCTAAGTGTTTTCAATTAATCTCCCTCACTTTGACTACTCTATTCGTAGACCACTGAGACACTGAGACAAAGCCTAGCAATTACATGACATTGATGAATACTAATTCATCAAAGCACAAGCCTATCATGCTCTTCCGACGGATCCGAACTTCAACTCCTTTTTAAGAGTACATTCGGTGTTTTAAGCGAATGAATCGAAGTTCAATCGAAGCTTGTTCATGTTTAATTAATGTTAACATATCATGATTAAGGGTTTAAAGCGGTGAAAACACGATTATGAAGCCGAAAACCGAAGTAAAGCGCTAAAACAAGTAAAAACAAGGTAAAAGCAGGTCAAGCGCCCGTTTGACATCCTATGAACGCCGTCCACTAACCCCAAACGCCCGTCCGTCAAAGAAGGCTACATCACGAATCAAAGTCTAACCTCAAGCGCCCGTCGCCTTGTGCAAACGCCCGTTTGAGCTGCTATGATCATAGCGCCCGCTTTTTAAAGTGCAAAGCGCCCGTTTGCTGGGTTTTTCCAAAGCGCTAAAAATCTTCAAAGCGCAATTTCTAAACCGTTTCTAACCTAATTAACATCAAAACCAGGAAAAAAAACACATAACCACTTATCTAATCATACCATAGCATCTAGGATCATTGACCATAAAAAAAACACATCTTTCTTACATCTAAACATCTTAAAACATGATCTAAACTTTACGAATCATAATCGAGATCATAGGAAGAGTCTCTTACCTATTTGACCAAAAATCGATCCAATCGGCCTTGAAAAGTCTGCTGCATTTCCCACGAATTGATATCCAAAGCGTTGCCTTCTCACAACGATTCCAATTCTTCCGTCTCGATCCAAAACGATTAAGCTTTGCCTTAGAAATTGCGAAAACTATCCAAGCCCTATTTCTCTTCTCAAAGCCGTAGAGAAGAGGGCGTGGCGATTTTCTGAATTTGTGTTTAGGTTTTGGGAATAATCTGATTTAATTTTCCTTAAATACCAATTCCCAATTAAACCCCTTTTTCCTTAATTGCCCTTAATTACCAAATAATCAGATTTCCTTAATTATATATACATATAACTCGAAAATAGTGTATAAAATAATTAATAAAATACTTAACTCCAATAAAAGAAAAGCAATAATAATATTTCGTTTTCGCAAAATGACACGTCTGCCATTTCCTGAAAATCGGAATATTACATTCCTCCCCCTTAAAAGGAGTTTCGTCCTCGAAACTAGATCATACCTGGTATATCAACAAACTCTTGGAATTCACTGATCATGTCATCTTCAACCTCCCAAGTTGCCTCCTCGGGTGAATGATTGCTCCACTGAACCAAAACCAATGGGATCATCCGCCTTTTAATCATCTTTTCCTTCCGGTCCAAAATCTTGATCAGTCTCTCATCATAAGCAAGATTGTCTTGTAGAATTTCCGGATCAATTGTAGTTTCAACATCATTCTTCGCCAGACACTTCTTCAACATTAAAACGTGAAAAACACTATGGACTGTTGACATGGATTCGTAATGAAGCTTATAAGCCAACGGTCCAATCCTTTCCGAATTTCAAATGGTCCAACATACCTTGGACTTAGCTTTCCTTTTGTCCAAAGCGTTTCACTCCCTTCATCGGTGAAGCTCATAGATACACTCTATCACCGACTTCAAACTCAAGCGGTCTTCTTCTAACGTCTGCCCAACTCTTTCGCTGTCTTGAGTGCCTTCGATTCTTCTTCTTAACCAACTGAACCCTTTCCTTAGCTTGTTCAACCAATTCCGGCCCTGTGATCTGTCTTTCCCCGACTTCATCCCAAAACAGCGGCGTTCGACATCTTCTCCCATACAAAGCTTCAAACGGTGGCATGCCTACGCTTGCATGATAACTGTTGTTGTAGGAAAACTCCGCTACGGGTAGGTAATCATCCCATGATCCGCCTACTTCCAAAACACAAGCTCTTAGCATGTCCTTAAGTGTTTGGATAGTCCTCTCAGATTGTCCATCTGTCTGAGGATGAAAAGCCGTACTCAAATCCAACTTGGTTCCAAAGGCTTCTTGTAAACTCTTCCAAAACCGGCTGACGAACCTCGAGTCACGATCCGAAACTATCGAGATAGGAACTCCGTGTAGCTTCACTATATTATCCAAGTATAGTGTCGTCATCTTCTTCAAAGGCATGTCTGTTGTGAAATGGTTGATTGATTTTCACATACCTCCTATTTGATTAAATCTTTTAAGTATCATTCGTTTATTAATGTGCTATATTTCATCTTAATATATTTAATGAATCATTATATAATGATAGACATTAATATATTATGTTTTTCTCATGATAAATAATAGTTTTTATAACAGCATCATCACAGAATCTACATTAATATCTTATGTTTGTTATCAAAAGCTTCAAAGACCACTCTCATTACATTGACACATCTCTTATGAAAAACACTAAGTTATCTATTTTATGTGTATAAGTGCTAAACGATCTATTGGATGTCTTAAGGTATGTTACAAGTCATTAACAAAGTGTCACTCTCGTAATATGGTATTATAGTACATTTAATGTTACAAATTGTGATGATATCTTGATATAATCTAAGTTATACATTATGAGCGGCTATATATATATATATATATATATATTGATTGATTCATTATATATTGATTAATATATTGTGACATGTTGCGAGGATTGAATTTGATTATTTCTTAATTGGGACATTTAATTATATAAACATTATGTCATTCAATACTCCGTAAATTATAACACTCGGCTATTACATCTTTCGGCCATATGTTTTATCTCAGTCTATGATCCACATCTTTACCAAATATCCACCTTATTACATCATAATCCTAATCCTTCCTATTACCTCAACTTTTCCACTTTCCACGTTAATTCCAAAAGAAATATTTCTTCTCCATTATTACACATCCACCGTTCCATCTCTCTCCACCTAGAAAGCGCCATTTCCATATTTGACCTCTTGAAACCTTCATCCTCCTAGTCAAAACCGTTCTTTTTGATTCAATCTCCATCTCGATCTGTTCAACTCTTCAATTGAATCTTGAGAAGTTGTTCCATCTTCGATGAAGCCTTCAAAACCATCTTTGACTATTTCATGTTTGAAATCCACATCTATTGAATACTCACCTTGAATGCATGCCAAAGCCTTGACCTTTTGTATGGGATCGATGCTCGATTAATGAAATGCGTGCTAGATCTCTCGCCCGATCAATTTCGATTCCAACCGTTGACGATGATCTTTTCGATGTCTTTCTTTGTTTTGTCTTCACTTTTAATGACTGAAAGCTTCAAGCTTTAATAATCAAATCCTCGATCTTTGAATGTTCGGGTCTCTTGTCGATAAAAGGTCCGACCTTTTGGTCAATCTCGAAGCTAGTGCATCTAGATGATTTACGATGAAGTCTTCTTTGAAATGGCTGCTTCAAATGTCCGATTCCGATCATGAAACGTTTCATGGTATAATGGCCGGTATAACTCCTTTTCTTCCCAATCCCAAGTCGGTCTCGAATAATTGATAAAATCGAAATCCATTAAATTCGATTAATGATTCACTTATTCATTGCATTCATTTGATGAAATCAATTTCTGTTCGGTTTATGATTCAAAGTCGTTTGATATTTTGGATTTATTTAATGTTAAATAACATTAATAAAAAGGACGAAAATATCTCACTAATTTTGATAAAATCAATAAGGTCATTGATTAATCAATCGAGTCTGCATTTGCCATCGGAGAGTGTGATATAGATCTATCTCATGTCTATATCATACTCGTATAAAACTACACTTATCACTTTGGGTTTATATTGACAATTCACTCCACTTAGTTGCATTCATATATATATATATATATATATATAAGTTGACCGTATAGAATGTTGCTGTCATTGATATCTATATGTATATTTCGTAATTAATTAAGTATATGAGGCGATTTTCATAATTAAGCTAATTAGTGTTACTTTCTGAAAGTAAATGAATCCTGAAAATGTTTTAGCCAAATTAGTAAAGACCATTTTTTTGTGCCTGGATTATAAATAGTTTCTTGATTAAAAATTGAACCATTTAATACTCTTGTTATTCGAAAAATCATTTTCTAAGAAAGTGTGTCAGCCACTCTTTACTCGAGTCTCTCTATGCATCACATCTTTCTATGTTATCATTTAGTATTCCAAGTAATGTCATTTAATACACAACCACTGCATTCACCACTGCATGTCTATATAAACCCAAAGACAACAAACTGATCAAGCAACTAAGCTGATCAAACATTTTCTCAATACTAAAAATATCCTTGTATTTTGTAAATTGTTTGCCGTTGATTGTGGGATTGCTTCTGGAACTGGATAGGACTTGGATTGTTCCTTGGTTCGTTTCCAGGTGACAGTTGCACCGTTCCTCTCACAATCTGAATCTGTGTGATTCATTGTCAGTAAGTTCACGTTTTATTTATTGCTTTCAAAGTGCTAATTTCAAACCGTGTCTTTTGTTTTTAGTATTTGATTGAATAAATACCGAGGTTGTATTTTATTCTGTTGTGTTAAACTTTAGAAAAGAAAGCGTGATTGAAACTTACCGTGTGTCACGGTTGTGATTAAGTTTCAATCACTACGATGTGATCTAAAGATTTAACAAGTCGAACCCGTTTAATCCTTGTATCTTTACCATTTCAGTTCTGATTTTGGAAATCATTGTAACTGTAACAAACTGAATTATATTGAAAATCTATGCGGTGATTGTTGTGATACACACCTAGGATTGTATGATCTAGGTAATCAACATAAAACCTATCTTTGTGTGATTAAAATTGTTTTTGAGACATTCTTTGAATTAAGTATTTAATTTCGATATTGCTAAATTACTTGGGCTAATAAGTCACATTAATATTGACTCTATCCATCTAAGTCATTCTTTGAGTCAACTGAACATCCCAAAAATTGATAAAAATACTAGTACATCTTCATACTTGTTGCTTTGGTATATACACGCAATTTCAAAGAACCTAATATAACTCATTTGCATCTGTTTCATATTTATTTGCAGTGATTGTATAGCATCCTTGAAGGTGTTCATTTGTTTATATAAACTCATCCTTAGCCTAGAAGTTGTTACAGTAAATTATCAATCTGCATATCTACGTTGGAAATATCAAAACATATTGTATTTTGTATAACCTTTGAGAAGGGTTGTAATCTTGATCAAATCATTTTTGATATCAAGTCATATAAAAGATTATGTATTGTTTTGTGATCTCGTGCAACACTCTTTTGTGCAATCGAGTTAAGTAAAAGTAATATACAACTTGGTCATCTAGTACCTTAGGAACAATACGTTAACCGGTTAGTTCTTCCGCCTAATTTGGTCTAACAGCTTCCTAAGTCGTTGGAACTCCGTGTGTAATTAAAAAGCCTTAATAAAGTTCGAAAAACTATTAAGTAAAATTAAAAAGGGTATATATCCTATTCACCCCCCCTCTAGGATATATTATTGCGCATATACGATCCAACAAGTGGTATCGGAGCTTGGTTACTAGTTGATCTTGTTCTATATTACCTTGCCTGTTTATCTAAATTTACTTTTGTGATTAAATCTTTAAATCTGATCCAAGTAAGAAGTTTTGATATTCTCCAAAATTAATTGTTGAATTCTTTAACCTGTTTCTTGTTAAACTAAATTTTGGAAATTCTGTGATCAGAACTAACTGATAGTGTACTGTAAATTTCTGTAATTTTTTTTGCAAGATTATTGTTTAAAATTGTTGTATTATATAATCTTGTTGGCTGAAAATTTCTGTGGTAAATCTCACTTGATCTTGTGAGTACTTGGTAGCCTTTGCAGACATTTTCATCAGATTCCTGCCTCATACTGCTGCTGTTTTACTCTCATTCTAAGCACGTACTAAATTCTGGTCTTACATACATATTTTTTAAATTCCTCCAAACAGTTTCTGTCCAAAACAGAAAGTTTTTTTTTAAACCATAACCGTCCTACACATCAGTCAATTATAGATGGATCATCAAATTTTGGGTTTACCTTTTGATGCTCTTCCTTATTTTGATGGGCATAATTATGATTTGTGGAAGAATCATATGAAAATACATCTTGAAGCTACTGGACATTAAATCTGTGGTATATTATTGAAGATGGATCATCCTTTCCAAAAAATAAACCAGTGTCAAAGTCTGATGTTGAAAAATCTCTTTCATACAATTCAAAATCTCTAGACATTTTAATTAGTGCATTAAGTCCTTCTATAGCTTTGTTTGTGTCTTCTTGCTCAACGGCCAAAGAGGCATGGCTGACATTAGAGAAGAGATTTGAAGATACCAATCTGGGAAATGAAAGCTTAGAAAATTGGAATGAAATTTTATCGAGCTGTAACAACACCGAATCATCTTCTTGTGATGAAAGGCTTTTGCATAAGCTGTCCCCTCAGTGCTGTAATGATACATTTGAAAATGCAAAAGATCCAGAAGAATATGGTGAAGCTCTTACGAAATTTGCCGCTCCTTTTGATGATAAAAGGAGCCTGGATCAAAACGGCCCAAGT
This sequence comes from Gentiana macrophylla, assembly GCA_026214975.1. Classification (NCBI taxonomy): domain Eukaryota; kingdom Viridiplantae; phylum Streptophyta; class Magnoliopsida; order Gentianales; family Gentianaceae; genus Gentiana; species Gentiana macrophylla. The sequence goes on from CM047806.1 coordinate 25,390,143, forward strand.
GTTCAAATCAACCTCAATTCTGATGTTGAGTTAAGTGTGGATTCTGAAGCTGAATCGAATGAAGACTCTAATGCTGAAATGAATGCGAATTCTGATGCTGAATCAAATATGAACTCTGACTCAGAAACCGAGGTAACCGAAGACATCTATTACTTTTGCAATAAATTTAAAAATAGATGTGATGCATTAGAAGCTGAAAATGATAAATTGAAAGATAATCTACTTGAGAAAAATGATTATGTTATGTCACTACTAGATACTAATAATCAGCTGGAGCTTACTATCAATACATTAAAAGCTGAGTTAGTAATCCTTAAAAGTGAGCGAGTTGTTATTCCACAAGCTGTTCCACAGCTTAATGTGTTATCAAATGATGTAGATACATCTCACTCATCTCTAAATGATCATTTGCTTCACACTGATCTCAATTCAGATTTTCCATCGGAAGTATCTCGGATTGAGACTGTAGTCACTGAATCAAATCATCAAGAAAAACATTTTGTTCCCCGATCCATTATTTTGGAACAAGTAAAATCTCCCAAGTATGCTTCGTCTACACGATCACACACGTCACAACATACTTCGGATTCTAGAAAGAATTTTTATAAGAAAAATCATGCTTTCCTATATAATAAAAGAAGTTCTAGGAACTTCTTTCCAAAGAACAACTTTTATCACAATGACCATGCCAGACCTAGAAATCATGATTTTAGGACTCATACATCTTTGAATTACACTCATCACACCAATGCTTACGCTCCACGTGATGCTCAAATTCACCATTGGCAACCACACTATCACTACTCACGTAATCCTCGTTCACATTTTGTACCACATACTTATCGATTTTATGGATATAATGAACAACCTTTTAGAACCTATGGTACTAATTGGAATGTTCATAAACCTACGGTCAAGAAAGTATGGGTGCCAAAAATTAAAAAGGTTTGGGTTCCGAAGTCCTCATTGACTAACAATCTTGGACCCAATGAATAAAGGGTACCATATATACATCTTATTGTCTTTGCAGCTTTTTGGTGAAATTGCCTTGTGTGTATCAATTGATGCACATAACTCATATTGACATTGGCTCAATTTATGTACACAACTCACATTCAACCGCTCAACTGCAGGATGATAGGGAAGTATCCCTTGTCCTTTATTTTCCCTTTCCCATTTTACGACATGTTTGACTAATTTTCAAACATTATTAAGGGTTCCATAAGCAGCTTAATTGGTGGCATTAACTAATATGGATTTATTTAAACAAAGTCATCAAATGTCTTGTTATTAACAACAGCAACTTGTTGAACACATAGAAAATACATCAAAGTGACGTAAGTGTTCAACAGCGTAATTTTCTTAATCAATGCACAAACTATGACCTAGCGTATGGATTTTAATTATTAATAAAAATAAAAATATAAACAGTTTGACCATATCAGTGAAATAAATGTTTTTTTTTAAGCAAATACCTTTGGTATTAGCTATATTAGTGCCTATCATCAATATAAGATGAATTTTGACCACTTAACAATATGGAAGTATCATTCAGATCTTTTTCCTTGCATTGTGTATCTCTTTTCTCCCATTTGATGATATGTTTGATTAATTTTCAAAATTAAGGGGGAGAAAAGTTATAAAGCTTTAAGTAAGGGGGAGTGATAATAAATATGAAAGAACTCATTTTCATATATACCTAAAACACTTAAGCTTGTATTAAGGGGGAGCTTAGTTTTAGGGAGAGCACTATTATTATTGATCCTTAAAAGCTTTAATATTGGTAATTGTGAAAATGAATCAAAGGGGGAGAATTGTTGTGAAATGGTTGATTGATTTTCACATACCTCCTATTTGATTAAATCTTTTAAGTATCATTCGTTTATTAATGTGCTATATTTCATCTTAATATATTTAATGAATCATTATATAATGATAGACATTAATATATTATGTTTTTCTCATGATAAATAATAGTTTTTATAACAGCATCATCACAGAATCTACATTAATATCTTATGCTGTTATCAAAAGCTTCAAAGACCACTCTCATTACATTGACACATCTCTTATGAAAAACACTAAGTTATCTATTTTATGTGTATAAGTGCTAAACGATCTATTGGATGTCTTAAGGTATGTTACAAGTCATTAACAAAGTGTCACTCTCGTAATATGGTATTATAGTACATTTAATGTTACAAATTGTGATGATATCTTGATATAATCTAAGTTATACATTATGAACGGCCTATATATATATATATATATATTGATTGATTCATTATATATTGATTAATATATTGTGACATGTTGCAGGATTGAATTTGATTATTTCTTAATTGGGACATTTAATTATATAAACATTATGTCAGCCCAATACTCCAGAAATTATAACACTCAGCTATTACATCTTCGGCCATATGTTTTATCTCAGTCTATGATCCACATCTTTACCAAATATCCACCTTATTACATCATAATCCTAATCCTTCCTATTACCTCAACTTTTCCACTTTCCACGTTAATTCCAAAAGAAATATTTCTTCTCCATTATTACACATCCACCGTTCCATCTCCTCTCCACCTAGAAACTGCCATTTCCATATTTGACCTCTTGAAACCTTCATCCTCCTAGTCAAAACCGTTCTTTTTTGATTCAATCTCCATCTCAGTCTGTTCAACTCTTCAATTGAATGCTGAGAAGTTGTTCCATCTTCGATGAAGCCTTCAAAACCATCTTTGACTATTTCATGTTTCGAAATCCACATCTATTGAATACTCACCTTGAATCTGTGCCAAAGCCTTGACCTTTTGTATGGGATCGATGCTCGATTAATGAAATGCAGGCTAGATCTCTCGCCCGATCAATTTCGATTCCAACCGTTGACGATGATCTTTTCGATGTCTTTCTTTGCTTTGTCTTCACTTTTAATGGTGAAAGCTTCAAGCTTTAATAATCAAATCCTCGATCTTTGAATGTTCGGTCTCTTTGGCGATAAAAGGTCGACCTTTTGGTCAATCTCAAGCTAGTGCATCTAGATGATTTACGATGAAGTCTTCTTTGAAATTGGCCGCTTCAAATGTCCGATTCGATCATCAAACGTTTCATGGTATAATGGCGGTATAACTCCTTTCTCTTCCCAATCCCAAGTCGTATCTCGAATAATTGATAAAATCAAATCCATTAAATTCGATTAATGATTCACTTATTCATCGCATTCATTTGATGAAATCAATTTCTGCTCGGGTTTATGATTCAAGTTTGTTTGATATTTTCGGATTTATTTAATGTTAAATAACATTAATAAAAAGGACGAAAATATCTCACTAATTTTGATAAAATCAATAAGGTCATTGATTAATCAATCGAGTCTGCATTTGCCATCGGAGAGTGTGATATAGATCTATCTCTATGTCTATATCATACTCGTACAAAACTACACTTATCACTTTGGGTTTATATTGACAATTCACTCCACTTAGTTGCATTCATATATATATATATATATATATAAGTTGACCGTATAGAATGTTGCTGTCATTGATATCTATATGTATATTTCGTAATTAATTAAGTATATGAAACTGATTTTCATAATTAAGCTAATTAGTGTTACTTTCTGAAAGTAAATGAATCCTGAAAATGTTTTAGCCAAATTAGTAAAGACCATTTTTTTGTGCCTGGATTATAAATAGTTTCTTGATTAAAAATTGAACCATTTAATACTCTTGTTATTCGAAAAATCATTTTCTAAGAAAGTGTGTCAGCCACTCTTTACTCGAGTCTCTCTATGCATCACATCTTTCTATGTTATCATTTAGTATTCCAAGTAATGTCATTTAATACACAACCAACGCATGCATTCACATTTGCATGTCTATATAAACCCAAAGACAACAAACTGATCAAGCAACTAAGCTGATCAAACATTTTCTCAATACTAAAAATATCCTTGTATTTTGTAAATTGTTTGCCGTTGATTGTGGGATTGCTTGCAGGAACTGGATAGGACTTGGATTGTTCCTTGGTTCGTTTCAGTGTGTGATTGCACCGTTCTCTCACAATCTGAATACGTGTGATTCATTGTCAGTAAGTTCACGTTTTATTTATTGCTTTCAAAGTGCTAATTTCAAACCGTGTCTTTTGTTTTTAGTATTTGATTGAATAAATACCGAGGTTGTATTTTATTCTGTTGTGTTAAACTTTAGAAAAAGAACTGTGATTGAAACTTACCGTGTGTCACAGTTGTGATTAAGTTTCAATCACTACAGTGTGATCTAAAGATTTAACAAGTCAGAACCCGTTTAATCCCTTGTATCTTTACCATTTCAGTTCTGATTTTGGAAATCATTGTAACTGTAACAAACTGAATTATATTGAAAATCTGTGCGGTGATTGTTGTGATACACACCTAGGATTGTATGATCTAGGTAATCAACATAAAACCTATCTTTGTGTGATTAAAATTGTTTTTGAGACATTGCTGAATTAAGTATTTAATTCTGATATTGCTAAATTACTTGGGCTAATAAGTCACATTAATATTGACTCTATCCATCTAAGTCATTCTTGCGGAGTCAACCTGAACATCCCAAAAATTGATAAAAATACTAGTACATCTTCATACTTGTTGCTTTGGTATATACCTGCAATTTCAGCAACCTAATATAACTCACTGCATCTGTTTCATATTTATTTGCAGTATTGTATAGCATCCTTGAAGGTGTTCATTTGTTTATATAAACTCATCCTTAGCCTAGAAGTTGTTCTGTAAATTATCAATCTGCATATCTACGTTGGAAATATCAAAACATATTGTATTTTGTATAACCTTTGAGAAGGGTTGTAATCTTGATCAAATCATTTTTGATATCAAGTCATATAAAAAGATTATGTATTGTTTTGTGATCTGTGCAACACTCTTTTGTGCAATCAGAGTTAAGTAAAAGTAATATACAACTTGGTCATCTAGTACCTTAGGAACAATACGTTAACCGGTTAGTTCTTCCGCCTAATTTGGTCTAACAGCTTCCTAAGTCGTTGGAACTCCGTGTGTAATTAAAAAGCCTTAATAAAGTTCGAAAAACTATTAAGTAAAATTAAAAAGGGTATATATCCTATTCACCCCCCCTCTAGGATATATTATTGCGCATATACGATCCAACAATGTCAACCTTGTACGGTAAGAAATGGGCAGATTTGGTCAATCTATCCACAATTACCCAAATCGCATCATGTCCTCCCTTAGTCTTCGTAAACCGGTGATGAAATCCATCGTAATCTTATCCCACTTCCATTCAGGGATATCCAATGGCTTAAGCATTCCTCCTGGTCTCCTATGCTCTTTGCTTTACTTTCGACAAATGTCACACTCGCCACGAACTTAGCTACTTCCAACTTCATCGAGGCCACCAAAACCTTTCTTTCAAGTCCCGATACATCTTAGTAGCACTGGATGAACTGCAAAAGCTATCCTATGTGCCTCTTCCATAACTCTCTGTCTTAAGTCGCCAACATTAGGCACACATGCAGGCGATCCACGGTACCAAAGGTTTCCATTCTTGTCCAAGACATAACCCATCTGTAGGCTTCTCTCTAACAACTCACTTCAAATCAACCAAAGCTGGGTCTTCATCTTGCTTCTCCCGAATATCATCTATCAACTCAGATCTTGCTAACAGCGGCGCCACAAACTGTCGATCCTCAATCTGATCAAACCTGCTGATTTCCAGCCCATCTAACCTTTCTGCCACATCTTCGACGCTTGAAACTGCAAATACTGGTTTCCTGCTTAAAGCATCTGCCACTACATTGGCTTTGCCTGGATGGTACTGAATATCCAAATCATAGTCCGTCACGAACTCTAGCCATCTCCTCTGTCTCATGTTCAGATTCTCTTGAGTGAAGAAATACTTTAAACTTTGGTGGTCGGTGAAGATCCTTGCCTTAACTCCGTATAAATAGTGCCTCCAAGTCTTTAATGCAAACACTACTGCTGCCAACTCTAAGTCGTGTGTCGGGTAGTTCTTCTCATGAACCTTCAATTGCCTAGATGCATAAGCAATCACTTTCCCTCCTTGCATCAATACACAACCTAAACGCTGCCCCGAAGCATCCGTGTAGACATCGTAGTTATCAAAAATCTCTGGAACTGCCAAAACTGGGGCTGTAGTCAACTTCTTCTTCAACGTCTGAAAAGCTATTTCACACTCCTTTGTCCATTCAAACTTCACATTCTTCTGCGTAAGCTTGGTGAGTGGGGTAGCTATTTTCGAAAAGTCTTGCACAAACTTCCTATAGTAGCCAGCCAATCCAAGAAAGCTTCTTACTTCTGAAATTGTGGTAGGTCTAGGCCAATCTCAACTGCCTCAATCTTGGCGGGATCAACTTGAATACCATCCCCAGAAATGACGTGACCCAAGAAACTGACTTGTTTCAACCAAAAGTCAAACTTAGAGAACTAAGCAAACAACTGGTTCTTCTTCAAAGTATCCAACACTATCCTTAAGTGTTCCTCATGTTCTTTCTCATCCTTGGAGTACACTAGGATGTCGTCTATGAACACTATTACGAACTTATCCAGGTAAGGCATGAAAAATCGTTGCATTAAATCCATAAATGCAGATGGAGCATTAGTGAGTCCAAAAGGCATAACTAAGAACTCATAATGACCGTACCTCGTACTAAAAGCCGTCTTGGTACATACGCCACCTTAATTTTCAAGCGATGATAAACGGACCTAAGGTCAATCTTAGAGAACACTTTCTTGCCCTGCAACTGGTTAAACAAATCATCAATCCTCGGCAAAGGATACTTATTCTTGATGGTAAGGTTATTCAGTGCTCTGTAATTGATACACATCCTCATGCTACCATCTTTCTTCTTCACGACCAAAACAGGGGCTCCCCAAGGTGAAGTACTGGGCTGAATTATATTCCTCTTGAGCATATCCTTAAGTCGTGCTTTTAATTCCTTCAACTCGGCCGGTGCCATTCTATAGGGTGCCTTGAGGCTCAGTGCCGCTCCCGGTATTAACTTGATCTCAAACTCGATTTCTCTATCAGGCATGTTTCCCGGTAACTCTTCTGGAAATGCCTCAGGATACTCCCTCACTACAGGAGTTTCTTCTAACTTAGGCTTCACTTGTTCCACATCCACTGCGTACAACAAGTAGCCTTCACAACCCTTCTGACAAGCTCTGATTGCCTTAACCGCTGAAATTATCGGATGTCGCTTCTTACTCGGCTTGTACATGATGGGAGTCAACTTTACGTGACTCCGGTGCTTTGTTTATCCCCATTTACCACATTTTCATCACATTTTTGGGTGATGAAATTGGGAGTGAGTAGTGCTTTTTATTGTTGTATCTTGCATGTTTCACGTCTTAGAACTTGTTATAACAGATTTGGGCTAGATTGATCACCTAGGTCAAAATCACACACATCACTCTTGAGAGTTGTTTAGATAGAGGGGTGTGGGAAAAGGGTTCTAGGATCACTCCTTAGAGTGAGGTTACTCGTTTTAACGTTTAGCGGCTCTAATGTATAACATGCCTTGTGAGTGAATCTTCCTTAGGGAAGGATAATTTACTTGGCATAAGGTGTTGGGGAAGAGTTGTTCAGACCTTAGCACCGGGTTTAAGAGTACGCACCCGTGAAATTGTATGCGAGAGTTCGTTTGTTATAATGCACACTCCTAGTTTTGTCTATCCTTGGGTTGAAACTAGCTATTTTGATCATGGTTCGGCTATGTCCCTTAATCTATCTTTAGAACCTAGTAGTTTAATCTTCCTTCTCTTTCTATATCTTTAGACTCGTTGGAAAGAATCGCTTTAGTGTCATTGTAGTAAACAAAAACCTTTAAAATCATTGATCATCTAGACTAAGCATTACGTTCACTTTGGTACTTGCAAGCACGATTCCTTTGGGTTCGACCTCGTACTCTGTAGCTATTCTAGCAATCGACCGGTACTTGCCGGTTAGAGAGTTAGTTAACCCACGGTTTCGAGTCTTTATAAAGCTGTTTTTGAAGGTAGATTTCACCTCAATCAAAATGGCGCCGTTGCCGGGAGTTGTGTGCTATTTGTGATATCTTGCAAGTGAACCGAAGGCTTGGGCCTAGGTTTTATTTTACTGTTTTCTTGTTGTTTGCTTTTTGTAGTGCATGACCCGGAGATCTCAAACACCACTCGAACCATACATAGACGGGATTGAGGCTTACGCAAGGCGTAGGAATAGTCAAAGAAGAAGAGGTCGTCAAGTAGAGGAGTCGAATCCGGTCTTTTAGGCGAATAGTTTGGGTGAGTTGGGAGAAGGATCCGATATGGCACAAAATGGTGAACAAGGCTTGGAAGGAAATTTGGGGAACAACAATGGAGTCCCAAATCAAAACCCGCCTCTTGTGAACAACAATGCACAAGGAGGTGGGAATGGACAAGGAAATAACTTTGTGAATGCGAATGGGCCTATTCCACAAAATGTTCAACATGAGGCCCAAGGGAATCAAATGGATCCCGTTCTTATGCAATGATTCAACGCATGGATGTTGAATCAACTTCAACAAAACCAAAATCAAGCTCACAACCAAGGTGCAAATGCGATGCCTAATTGGTTTAACGGCCAACAAGAGCAAAATCAAGGTGGTTTGACTTGTAGAGACTTTGTGCTCGCTCCCACGGCAACCATGGGGCATAGTCCAATTCGAATGCCACCGGTGGCCGCCAACAATTTGGAATTGAATAGGAACATCATACACTTGTTGGGAGACAATGCTATGTTCAAGGGAACCGCTTTAGAAAACCCTCACTTGTTCATTGATCACTTTCTCCAAAATAGTGAACTCAACAAAGATCAATGGAGTGAGTGATGAGGCGCTCAAACTTATGCTTTTCCCGTTCGCCTTGAAGGAGCAAGATAAGCGGTGGTATGATTCGTTACCCAATGATTCTTTGCACACGTGGGAAGAAGTGGTTAAGACTTTTCTACTCAAGTATTATCCCCCATCGAAAACCATGGATATGAAAGAGGCCATTATGTCGTTCAATGCTTATGAAGGAGAAGAGCTACATGAGTCATGGGATCGGTTCAAGGCTTTGTTGAGAGAGTGCCCGGGGCACGGATTGAGATCTTACGAGGTAGTTCATGCTTTCTTCCGGGGTTTAGACCAAGTACATCAAAGTACCTTGCATGCTTCGTGCAATGGAGATATTATGAGTATGGTACCCGAGGTGGCTATGAACCAAATAGAGAAGATTTCCGAGACCTCGAGGCAATACATATCGTCAAGTAGAAAGGGACAAGAGAGTAAGAAGCCCGGTTTGGTTGAAGTGAAAGAAGTAGAGGCAAATGATCAATATCATGCTCAAGTACAAGCAATGGAGCAACAGTTGGGGAGATTGCAAAAAGAGAATGAGAGTGCTAAGCTTTGCCAAATTTGTAGTGGATCACACTCGGCAAAGGATTGTAGGATGACAACCAAAGCTCAAAACATGGCTTATCCTCAATCCTCAACTCAAGGGCAACCTAGTACTCTATCTCAAGAGAATATGAATGAGTTGGCAAAGCGGATGATGAGTATTTGTTCGATGGAACAATGGAATGCGGGGCCTCAATTTCAAAATCAATTGCAAAGCGCCTATCAAGGCCAATAAATGGGAGATCAACAAAGTGGGGCACCGTATGAAGAATCTCAAGATATAAACTTTGTGGGACAAGGTCAAGGAGGGAATTATGGAAATCAAGGTGATGGTTCTTGGAGGAATAACAACAATCAAGGTTGGAACCGAAATCAAAACCAAGGCCAAAACCAAGGTTATAGACAAGGCCAAAATCAAGGCCAACCTTCTCAAGGGCAATTCTATCAACCTCCACACCAATGGCAACAAGGTCAAGGAGGGTAAAATCAACAAGGCTCTAGCACTTATCAAAACCCTCCTCCTTTGGCTCCTATACCTCAAAAGAGTGCAACCGATGTCATATTGGAGCAAATGAACAAAAACTTTGCGGATATAAAGAAGGACATGGTTGAGATGAACTACATACATGGGTCCGCCATAAAAAATCTTGAAACTCAATTTGGGCAAGTGGTGGAACATGTACAGTTGAAGGGCGGCTTACCGAGCAACACCGAAAAGAATCCAAGAAATGTAAGCGCCATCTTAACTCGAAGTGGTAAAGTGTTGAGGACGAGTGGAGAAAAGAAAGTCCTATGGGAGGACAAAGCTAGAAAAGCTCCTATTGAGACCGAAGCGGGAGCCATGGATGGCGATATTGATGGGATTGAAGATGATGAAGATCATGGGGAGTATGTCAAGAAAAAGGAAGTAGAGAGGAAATAAGTGCAAGCTAGGGGAGATTATGTGGTTATTGATGTGAAAGAGGAGGAACCAAATAGAAGAGAAGGGAAAGAGCCAATGAAAGAGTCGTCTTCCCCACGCACCAAAGGTAAGAAATGTATGATCCCTCCTGTAGAAGTAATATCGTCGGATCAATCATAGATTGACCCGATTCTGCAATGAAGTATCGGATCTAGATCTAAGCGAAAACAAAGAACATAAATTAAAGATCTAAACCTACAAGGGGGTTTAGGAGCCTACCTTTTTATGGTGCTTAACTCCAAGAACGATAGATATCCAAGAACACATATTTGAGAAGCCACACCCTTCCAACGTGTGTCTCCCAGCAACACCAGGTGGATGGTGTTTCCCGCCGCCGGACCTCCTTGATATGCTACCGGAATAATCCCGAAGATTATTCCAACTCGAAACCCAAAGAACTATAGCCGAAAATTCCAAGCTATATTCTTACACTAATGGCGTGTTCATATGTGTGTCAAAAGGTTTGGAAGAACTCTCTTTATATAGGAGAGTAAAACTTAACCTCCAAGGATTAAATAATTAAGAGATAATTATTACATTAATCCTTTTTCCAAATAAAAGATAAATAAAATAATTATCCCAAACAAATTAGGATAAATCATATTATTATCTAATATTCCATGAATTATCAATTAACAAATAAAAGATAAATCACATGTCAAATAATTATCCAAGAAAACTAATTTCTTTCTAATTATTAACATAAATGGCGCCACCTTTAATAAATAAAAGGTCCACACACATTTTTCCACACTTTGAAATTTGAGTCCACTTAAAATTTCTTTTCCGTGTATTTAATTATCTAGTCCAACTAAACAATTAATCCACATATCAAATTAAATAGTCCAATCCAACTATTTAATTATAATTGAGGTGAAACGATGAGAAATCCAATTATGCTATTTCGGGAGCCACGTCGGGGACCATGGACCCATATTCAGTAGCTACAATAAATTAGATAAAATTATTCGTCAGACAGAATAATTATATCCAACCTATTAATTCGGGATTACACCACCATAAACCCGAAACTGAACTCTATCGAATATAGATAACTTACACTCAATTTATGAGTCGAAAGCGTCCACTGATATAATCATTACATACGGATAAATCCTCCATAGACTGTTCACTTCGAGTCGGGATATTTCCGTAAACCCTTCTCGAAACATATTATCCTTATTTACCATTAACCCCCTAGTGATCAATTAGTTCACATATCTGACTAGTAGCTAATTAGTCTAAATATGAACTCGGCCGATCGATCATTTTCTTAGGGCTAACAAATAAGGGAACTGTCTTTCTACTTCCCGAGGGAAGGAATGGATTCCATATCTGTGATAGCACAGACTACTCACTCATCCTAGAATAGAGCCAACGAGAAGCGTTGGACCACATACTACGAAGTGATCCTTACTAACACATCAAACTCTACCCTAGTCTAAGCAGTCGTCTGTGATCACCTCAGGATTGAGATTAATCCATATATGATCATCTTGTGATTCGATAAGACTTCTCGATCACGGAATTATATCGAGAACTCAAATCAAATCGGTCCGATACTATATGATTATCATCATATATAAATGCCCTACTAGGTACCCTATTACCGATAGTCCGGATAAGCATCACACACCTAAAATGTTGCAGGCGCATTAATAGCAAATTAATCATGAGACCCGTACTCAGATTAATAAGCGCTACGGACTAAGTTAATTTTAAGTACATCTCACAAACTCAAATCTCTTGTGTATTGCCATACACCGAAGTTATGTGATTACATAAGCGAGGTACTTAGGGTTTTCATGAGCGTCTTAATTATAAGCATACATGCATATAATTAGATGAATTATTAATTCTGTCCTAAAACAATTACATAATTGTCTTTCGGGCACTAAACCCAACACCCTCTTCCTTCTAAAGATTTTGATTTGAGTACTCTCCCTTTCCCCCCTAAGAATCATAGACAAAGTTGCTTGAATAAAGCACAAACCCGATTTATTGAGATTTTGTGAAAAATTGACTTGAACATTCCTTTTCTTGAAGCACTTGCAAACATGCCCTCTTATTGTAAGTTCTTAAAAGAGTTTCTAACTAAAAAGGGTAAAATGCAAGAGGTTGTTTGTCTAAATGAAGAGTGTTCCGCTATTTTTGATGGTAAGTCTAGGATTCCCCCGAAGGTTAGAGACAAGGGTAGTTTTACTATTCCGGTTACCATTGGTACAACTCATTTTCCTAGTGTCCTATGTGATTTGGGGGCTAGCGTAAGCTTAATGCCTCGTGCTATATATGAAAGTCTTGACCTAGGAGAGTTGGAGCCAACGGGGATGACCCTTCAAATGGCGGATAGGTCTATTAGGGAGCCTATGGGAGTGATAGAGGAGGTCATAGTGAAAGTGGATAAGTTTGCCTTTCCGGTAGATTTTGTGGTACTAGATATGGAGATGGACTCTAAAACACCTTTGTTGTTAGGACGTCCCTTCTTAAATACCGGGAGGACTTTGATAGATGTCGCGAGTGGAGAGATCATTTTGCGAGTTGGAGATGAAAAAGTCGCGGTGAATGTGTACAAGGCAATGAAACATCCTAAGGAGAGTACCGAGGACTGTTTTTCTGTTGATGCTATATATTCTTGCGTTTCGGAACATGTTGACATGCAGCAATATAAAGATAAGTCCGATGAATGCATGGCAAGAGTGAGCATGGAGCTTAATGAATAAGAAGAGTTGGAAAGTGAAGCAATGGAGCTCGAAGAGACGGCTTTCGTGGCTGAAAAATGGAGTGAAAAGATTGATCTTGGGCTTGAAGGAGAGCTAGAGAAGCCATCAATTGAGGACCCACCGAAAGACTTGAAAATGAAGCCTCTTCCACCTCATTTGAAGTATGTTTTTCTTGAAAATGATGATCTACTTCCTTTGATTATTTCTGCTACACTAACGGCTTTGCAGGAAGAGGAGTTAGTGAAGATGCTTAAGAAGCACAAGCGTGCTTTTGGGTGGAAGATGTGTGATCTCAAGGGCATAAGCCCCACCATTTGTCAACACAAGATTATTCTAGAGGATGGAGCGAAGCCGGTAAGGCAACCCCAAAGAAGGCTCAATCCACACCTCCAAGAGGTTGTGAGGAAGGATGTGGTCACGATGTTGAAGCTTGGGATCATCTATGCCATCTCGGATAGCAATGGGTGAGCCCCACTCAAGTGGTGCCGAAGAAGGGAGGTATGACCGTCGAAATCAATGAAAAAGGTGAGGAGGTTCCTAAGCGTTTGGTAAGTGGTCATCGAATTTGTATTGATTATCGTAAGTTAAATGACCAAACCCATAAAGATCATTTCCCCCTTCCTTTTATTGATCAAATGTTGGAAAGATTGAGTGGTCATGCTTTTTATTGCTTTCTTGATGGGTTTAGTGGTTATTACCAAATACATGTGGCCTTAGAGGACCAAGAAAAGACTACCTACACTTGTACCTATGGTACCTTTGCTTTCCGTAGAATGCCTTTTGGGTTGTGTAATGCACCCGCGACATTCCAACGGTGCATGGTTGCCATATTTGCGGATATGATTGAGAAATTTTTAGAAGTCTTTATGGATGATTTTAGTGTATTTGGTGATTCCTTTGAGGATTGTCTAGATAATCTTGAAAAGGTGTTGAGTAGATGTGAGGAGATGAATTTGGTGCTTAATTGGGATAAGTGTCATTTGATGGTCACTGAAGGGATAGTCTTAAGGCATAAGATATCTAGAAAGGGTATAGAAGTCGACAAGGCTAAGGTAGAAACGATAGCTAAGCTTCCTATGCCCACTAACCTAAAGACTCTTAGGGGTTTTCTAGGCCATGTGGGGTTCTATCGTAGGTTCATTAAGGATTTCTCGAAAATAGCCCGTCCTCTTACCCTTCTTCTTGGAAAAGACGTCCCGTTTGATTTCGACCAAGCTTGCGTTAAGGCATTCTTGTTGCTCAAGAAATTGCTTGTGTCCGCTCCTATCTTAGTTGCCCCGAAGTGGGATCAAGAATTTGAGCTAATGTGTGATGCGAGTGACACCGCGGTTGGTGCGGTCCTCGGTCAAAAGATCAATAAAATCTTCAAGCCTATTGCCTATGCTAGTCATACCTTGAATCGGCTCAACAAAACTACACCACCACGGAGAAAGAGCTTCTAGCGGTCGTCTTCGCGTTTGATAAGTTTCGGTCTCATCTCGTAGGTTCTCGTGTAGTTGTGCACACGGATCATGCCGCCTTGAGTTACCTCTTTGCCAAGCAAGATGCCAAGCCCCGCCTCTTGAGGTGGATTTTGCTCTTGCAAGAGTTCGATCTTGAAATCCGTGACAGGAAAGGGTGTGAGAACATTGTAGCAGACCATTTAAGTCGTATGGAGCTTAGTGAGGAGTTGATTAAGGCACAGAATGAGATAAATGACTCTTTTCCTCACGAGCAACTTTATGCACTTGACACCCTTCTTCCGGGTAAGAAAGGTAACTTTCTAAAAGTCGGTAAGGAAGGTAGTCCTTGGTTCGCACCCTTTGTCAACTACCACGAGTGCGGTTTTGTAGACCCCGACCTTGACTCGAATCAAAAGCATAAATTCCTTAGTGAGGTTGGTAAGTATGTTTGGGAGGATCCCTGCTTATATAGGTTGTGTTCGGATGGCATCTTGAGAAGATGCATCCCGGAGGGTGAGATTTTGAGTGCGCTTTCTTTTTGTCACGATAAAGAGGCCGGGGGCCACTTTTCGGGGCAAAGGACCGCTTTGAAAGTGTTGCAAAGTGGGCTATATTGGCCCACTCTATTCCGAGACGCACATGCTTATATGAATCTTGTGACGCTTGTCAAAGGTCCGGTCGTATATCTAGGAGGAGTGAGATGCCTCAAAAGCCGATCATTGTTTGTGAGATTTTTGACGTTTGGGGCATTGACTTTATGGGTCCTATCCTTCTTCGTGTGGTAACAAGTATATCCTAGTCGCTTGTGATTATGTGTCAAAATGGGTTGAAGCCTTAGCTTCACCCACCAATGATAGGAATGTTGTAATCCATTTTCTCAAGAAGAACATCTTTTGTCGGTTTGGGGTACCTCGTGCTATAATTAGTGATAATGGAAGCCACTTTGCCAATAAACCATTTGACAAACTTTTAGAGAAGTATGGGGTGAAACACAATTTAGGTACCGCTTACCATCCCCAAACGAGTGGTCAAGTTGAAGTCACGAATAGGGGCATTAAGCGTATCTTAGAGAGAACGGTAGATACTAATGTCAAGAGTTGGTCTTTAAAGTTAGATGATGCTTTGTGGGCCCATAGGACAGCCTTTAAGACACCCCTAGACATGTCACCTTACATGATAGTCTATGGTAAATCGAACATAAGGCTTATTGGGCTATAAAAATGCTAAACCTTGACGACACCTTAATTGGTGAGAAGCGTATGGCCCAATTGAATGAACTAGATGAGTTCCGCCTTTTTGCTTATGACCTTTCCACTAAGTATAAAGAGAAGACTAAGTTACTCCATGATAAGTTGATCAAACCCCGTGTTTTCAATGAGGGTGACGAAGTCTTATTCTACAATACTCGTTTGCATCTTTTCAAGGGAAGTTGAAGTTCAGGTGGTCCGGTCCTTATGTGGTATCGAAAGTCTATCCGTCCGGTGCTATTGAAATCACCCATCCTAAGTTCGCACGTTTACCACCAATGGCTTACGGTTGAAAAGGTATGAGAGGTTGCCCTTACGATGAAGCACTAGAAATAGTGAACCTTGAAGACCCCATACCATGTGATGAATCGTGTAAGTCTTGTCATGGACTTTAAATCTTGACCCGTATAATCTTCAATCCACCATTTCATCTCTTTCTATCCTTTTCGTCTCGTGCCAGCGGTATAACTTGAAAAAGTTGGCACCGTATAATCCATCTTGTCGAGCCAACGATGTAAAACAAAGGCGTTTGGGAGGCAACCCACCATTTCGTAGTTTTGTTGAGAGAATAGTATTTCTAGTGGTCTCGGGGTGGTAAGAATCAAGTGTGGGGTAGAAATCTTGAGTTAGCCTTGTTTTCGGTCCAAGCGCACGTTCGGCACTCTAAACGCGTGTTTCGACTTCCATCCTTCCAAACGCGCGTTTGGACCCATTCTAAAGCGTGCGTTTGAGACCCCAACTCTCTGTTCTTAATTTCCCGTTGTAAAGCGCACATTTAAGACTTTAAGCGCGTTTGGACTTACATGAAGCGCGACGTTTCACATTTCCAAACGTGCGTTTAAGGTCGTCTTCTGCATATAACCCTTTGCAAACGCGCATTTCAGTTTTATTTTCTCCCAAACCCTAAACGCCGGCAACCACTTTCTCCCACCCCTTTCACTCGAAATTACTCAATTCTGCTCCGTTTTTGGCGATTTAAACACCAAACAACACCTCTCAATCCCCTCTCTTGATTCTACTAATCCATTCCAACAACAAATCACCCAGTTCCTCGATTCGATCGGTAGTTTTTGGCAATTTTTGCCAAGGTCGAATTTGACCTTCTTTGACGTTTCGGGACTCGTTTTTCGCTCCAAATCGTTCACCTCGTCTCATTTAAGCATAGTACAGGTACATTTTGGTTTTACGTCTAAGTTTCGGTTAGGGTTCGTTTTTAGTTTTTTTTGGCTTAACGCCCCTATCCCGTTATTGATTATTATTGATTATGTATCCTGTTTTGTGCTTTGTTTTCTTGTCTTATGGTTGATGGTGAATGGTGTGGCTCTCGTGGGGTGATTAATTGTTGTGGTTGGTTTGTTTTGAAATCCCGGTTGGACGATAACCGGGTTGGTTTTGATTGTTTGAATTGGTTGTTTGGTGTTGTTTTGGTGAGTACAGAGGTAATGAGAGAAACCAAAAGGAAAGAAACCGAGGGTAAGGGGAAAGGTAAGCAGCCGGTGACAAAACAGATTCCCAAGAAACAGAAAACCCCAGTTTATCCCCGGATACCTAAGGGTGGTATCCGGATTATTGATACGGGCCGTGCCGAGAGCAGAAACCCTAGAGCCCTTAGGCCTCCTGGACAGTTGAGAGATGAAACCTCAGACGAGGATTTTGAGCCGGACACTGAGGGGAGGAATACTAGTAGTGACAGTGAGGAGGCAACAGAAGTTGAGAGTGATGTGCCATTGGTACAGATGCGAGCCAAAACCGCAACCATCCCTATTTCGCTCCCTCCACAAGGCATTCCCGAGCAAGATCCTACACTAGCTCCTCCCCCTCGTGACCCTTTTCCCTTTGACATGCATTTTAACTCTCCGGTGGAAATGACCAACTACAATGAGTATATCACCAAGAAGAACATGTGTTACGAGAGAGGGTTAGATCTTAAGGTGGTTCCTCCAACGTTTATCGATAACTTAAGAAGGAGAGGATGGAACAACTTGATTCTTGAGCCAGAAGGGGACCTCAATCTCATACTCGTTCGGGAGTGGTACACGAATTTTAGTATTGCCAATCTGGAGACAGGGTTCATCAAGGTTAGAGGGGTAAATGTCCCGTGGTCCGTCAAAGCGATTAATGATTACTACCGGATACCGGCTTTCGAGGGACAGGATTATATCAGTTGGTTTGCGGAGAGATTGCATTGGGATAATACTGAGACTGAGGATCCCTTGGAAAAATTGAGGAAGGCTATCAACCCAGAATTACAGTGGGTAGCTAGGGGTAGTAGTGCACGGAATCAGTTAGTGACAACAACTTGGCCGGATGAATGGAAGGTTAAAGCCAAGTTTTCCCAGAACCGTCTACTACCAAAGGACAACATTACGCATTTCCACATTAAGGACCTGCAACTGTTGTATGCCCTTCATTATGATCTCAAGGTAGATGTCGGGAAAACTATTTACGACGAGTTTAGAGAGAATCAGAAGGTCAAGCATCGTATGATCATGTGCCCCTACCTCATTTAAGGCTTATGCAAAGGAGTCCCGGTTGAGGAATACCCTGACGATCAGTTTTTGAGAAAGACGATTCAGCCTGTAGCTCCTAAGCCGTTCAATGCTCGCACCACTCCACGACCTCCTAGGCTCTCCTCACGACTTATCACACCGTCCTCCGCCCCACCACCTCAACTACCTCCACAACACTCCCTATACCTCCACCTGTCATACCCTCCACCACCACCCCTACTATACCCCCACCTACTTCTCTCACTACTGGACCCTCCACCACCACCACTACTACACCCCCACCTTTTACACCTACTACCGGAGGACCGTGGCTTAGTGATCGGCAGGGGCTTCTTATTTCACATAAGCAGCGGGATTGGATGGATAGTCTACGGCTGAATCTGAACGGAATAGTAG
The DNA here is from genome assembly GCA_026214975.1 of Gentiana macrophylla. Classification (NCBI taxonomy): domain Eukaryota; kingdom Viridiplantae; phylum Streptophyta; class Magnoliopsida; order Gentianales; family Gentianaceae; genus Gentiana; species Gentiana macrophylla. Next base: position 25,408,837 of record CM047806.1, read on the forward strand.
AGAATCAGAGGGTTTTTGCTCAGGCCAGACAAATAGACCTTCCTCAGTTGGACTTAGATGAGGCACCATTCCAGTATACCCCAGAGATTGAGCCGGACTTGCAGAGGGTTTCAGAGGAGTTGATAGTTGATGAGCCAGAGGAGGGGTTTGATGACATCGCCTTGGATGAGCTGATTGGCACACAGCGAGGGTGAGACAGAGGAGCAGGGACAAAAGCTGCAGGCCTACACAGATCGAGAGTGCATTGCTTTGTGGTTGCACCATCATCGAGCACACCTGATTCCACGACTGATGTACAGGGACATGGAGCAGACTAGCATGTTTTGTCATGCATTTTTATACTCTTATCTTATTTTGCTAGTTTGTCTCTTTTATACTATGATGTTTCAGTTACTTTTGACGTTCTTTCATCATTCTTTGGATACACTTCACTTTGCATACACGCGCACTTATTTTTGAGCCCCTGAGGCCTGCTTGACCGTGTATGTGTTCCTTTTCTTTGACTTATACTGTGGATGACGTGGATTTTATTATTGGTTTATATCTGATGCATGGATGTTCTGTTTTTATTGATTCTATTGTATCCTTCCATTGCATATCCCGTATTCCCCCTCTTGATGCTTTGATCTCTTCACTGTGACATGAACTCGTTATTTTACGCACCCGCTTACCCTATTTCCTGCTTTATGGCACGCGGATTCAGTCCCGTGCATGCGTTTTCTTTGTTTCTGTTGATCTCGCTTTAGGTTACGGGATGGATTTACACGCGGTTGTCACGAGTTTCGAGTCATGATTGCGCCTTTCTGCCGGGTTTTTGGTCAAACAGCTAAGTCTTTTACTCTTATTATCTCTCACATACTGAGGACATTGTTTCGTTTAAGTGTGGGGTGGGGGACTTAGCCGTTTTCTTGTTTTTATTGATAAATGTGCTTAATATGTGGTATACTTAGCCTATGATCGGGCTTGAGTCGATTTTTTGGGTAAATTTTAAAAATTTTCAAGGGTTGTTAACACCGTGTTGTGTGTGTTATTTCCATATTCGAGTGGTGATCACCTTAGTAGGGCCCCGAACGTGTACGCTTCGGTTTGATATTACCTTGAGAATAGAGTCTATTAATTTAACGTAAGCTACACTTTGTGCACAATTTGATTACTACCACATCTCATACCACTAGTCTCGAGACGAAATGGAGGGTTCACCTAAGTAGGACACGGGATGACGGTCCTGGCGTCTCTTTGACCCTACCAAAGCCAAATAAGCCTAATCCCCAACATCAGACCTTCGTAGCCCCTCTCAGCCTTGATAGAATGGTCTGACCACCATTCGTTTTATAGCCGTTTTGTTACTTAGTCAGAAACCTACCTTGAGCTGTAATTATGGTCACATTCCCTTCATTTATACCCTACGAGTGGACTTAGTCTTTTGTTAGGCCACACTTGCTAAGGCAAGTGTGGGGTGGGGGAAATGATGTCTTGTGATGGGTTGGTGTTTTCTTGGGTTGGAGCTATAAGGAGAAGAGGAGCTTATTTGGGCCTAGTGCTTGGGTTTGGCCCAAAAAGAAAAGAAAATCTGTTTATTTCTGCCAAAAAAAAAAATCAATCAAAGTTCAAAATAAATTAGCTCTCGTTGAATAAAAGCTTAGAGTCTATTGAAATAAAGGTTTGGAATCAAAGGGATGGGTTCAAAAGTTATCTTTATGATGTTGGAGTTGGGATAGCGAGATAGGTGCTAGTGTATTCGACCTCGCCTCGTGAAACTTGAAACATAGTTGAATTAGACAATGAGTTCGGGTATGTTAGTATTCTATGGTTCCCAAAGTGTTTAAACTAATCAAAAAGGAGTTTGGGTGGTTTGTATGGTAGAGATAAAGTGGTACACTTGTTGATTAGGTTCACTCGTACGTCTTTTCTCCAGTTCCCAAAATATCCTTTTCGACTAACCGAAATTACCCTGGCCTAACATTATAACCTTTCAAGTCCTACCCGCTTGTGTCCAAGCTTAGTGACCTTGATTAGTGGAGAGGGTGGTTCATATGAGATGGTTGGTAGACTTTTGGTCGGGATTCAAGCTCCGACAATCTTTTTGAGCACTTGGTTTTTAGCTTGGCACCACACACACTCTATTTCCTTGATAATGTTATAACCGGTGTGTATATGTTCGTGTTCCCTACTTTGTAGTTACCTCGAGGGTGTGGATAGTAGCACCTACGTCACAACATTGAAACCCTTGGGTTGTTTTAAAATGCCTAGTTTACTCGAGGGCGAGCAAAGGCTAAGTGTGGGGTGGTTGATGGGAGTCAACTTTACGTGACTCCGGTGCTTTGTTTATCCCCGTTTACCACATTTTCAGCACATTTTTGGGTGATGAAATTGGGAGTGGGTAGTGCTTTTTATTGTTGTATCTTGCATGTTTCACGTCTTAGAACTTGTTATAACAGATTTGGGCTAGATTGATCACCTAGGTCAAAATCATACACATCACTCTTGAGAGTTGTTCAGATAGAGGGGTGTGGGAAAGGGTTCTAGGATCACTCCTTAGAGTGAGGTTACTCGTTTTAACGTTTAAGCGGCTCTAGTGCATAACATGCATTGTGAGTGAATCTTCCTTAGGGAAGGATAATTTACTTGGCATAAGGTGTTGGGGAAGAGTTGTTCAGACCTTAGCACCGGGTTTAGGAGTACGCACCCATGAAATTGTATGCGAGAGTTCGTTTGTTATAATGCACACTCCTAGTTTTGTCTATCCTTGGGTTGAAACTAGCTATTTTGATCATGGTTCGGCTATGTCCCTTAATCTATCTTTAGAACCTAGTAGTTTAATCTTCTTTCTCTTTCTATATCTTTAGACTCGTTGGTAAGAATCGCTTTAGTGTCATTGTAGTAAACAAAAACCTTTAAAATCATTGATCATCTAGACTAAGCATTACGTTCACTTTGGTACTTGCAAGCACGATTCCTTTGGGTTCGACCTCGTACTACTGTAGCTATTCTAGCAATCGACCCGGTACACTTCCGGTTAGAGAGTTAGTTAACCCACGGTTTCGAGTCTTTATAAACTGTTTTTGAAGGGTAGATTTTACCTCAATCGCATACATTACCTCGATACGTCTTATCGATTTCCCGGTATCTTAAAAGTCACTTTCTTCTCTCGGCAATCTAGGTGAGCAAAATTCTTGGATAGCCAATCTATTCCAAGAATCACATCAAAATCCGAAAAGTCTAAAGCGTGAAGTCGCTCTTGCATCGATAAGATCCAACTCGAACTTCCACTTGAGGTATCATCCTAGTTACCTTTGTTACCTTCCCTAACGGTGTAGTTATCTCCAAGGTGTTTTTAAAGGTTCCGAGGGTAAACTCAACTTCTTAGCTACCTTGGTCGACACAAAGGTGTTAGACGCTCCCGTATCGAACAAAGCTATGACCACTAGATTATCTAACATTATCGTACCTAAGGTGTATATTCATTCATTTAAATAAAATTACAGCATGAATAACCGTGCTATAAAAATATCTTAATAAAATAAATTAACAACAATAAGGTACTTGAGATAACATCATCCTCTGGTTCTGCATCCTTAGCGTCAGCTGCAAAAACTCGAACTGGTCGGCTCGGGCCGCTTCTCCTGTTTCCTCGGCTCGTACTCCCTTTATTCCCCTTATTGGGACATTCCCTAGAAAAGTGCCCCGGTTCTCCGCAAAGATAGAAACTATTCGTGTTCTGTCGGCACTCGCCTGAATGATTCTTATTGCACTTGGAACACAACGGTGCACTGGTTGGGGCCTTTGTTGCCGTAGGAGATGTCGTCTTCTTGACGTTATGTTGTGGTGCTCCTCGATAATTGCCTTGACTAGTCCCAAAGCTCCTCTTGTTCCCAATCACAACTGTAGCCTTCTTCCTGAAGGTCTCAACCTTCAAGGCTTTATTCAGTAACTCCGCCATAGTCCTCGCTGTAAATCCCAACATGCCAGACTGAATTTCATAGGCCAACCCTTCTTTGTAAAGGGCCATTTTCCTTTCTTCCACTTTCATCAGCTCAGGGTAAAACCTTCCCAACTCATTGAACTGTTGGTGTCTTGAGATACCATCAAGTGATTACCCCTTAAGTTTCAAAAGCGACTTTCCTTGTCCGCTTGTCTTGTTGCGGGAAGTACGTTGTAAAACATAGCTTTGAAAGCTTCCTAGTCTACATTACTTTGCCATTGCTACTCTGTATCACATCTATCCATGCTTTGATTGCACCTAAAAGAAAACTAAGCGCCGGTTTGTGCCATCTCGGCCTCAGCACATGTATATTCCTCGCACGCCTTTTCAAGCTTTTTATCCATTCCTCAACCTTTGAATGTTCTACATTTCCATAGAAGTTTTCAACCCGATTCCTTCTCAATCTTGTATACCAATCCACAGCCGGTGCTTGCTCAAATTCGGTCCAACGGTGGGGCCGTGGGTAAACCGGAGGGTAACCAAAAGGTACTTGATCTTTGATGTATCTAGCATTCTTTGAGGTAAGTTGGATTTCGCTTGAGGTTCAGTGAAAAGGGTAGTATCCCGATGGTAATTCGGTGATCTTTGTGGGGTTGGCCTGAGGTTGTTGAAAACCAAGGGTGGGTAACCAAAACCTTGCTGATGGTCGAAACGGGGTGAAAGTGGTACGGTAGGTCGAGGGGTATGACCGCCAGGAGGTGGGTAGAAAGTCTGTTGTTGTTGGTGAAACACCAGTGGTGAGGGGTGGCTCATTGGTGGTGGAGGTAAACGCCGACTGACTAGTGGCGGGTAGAAGGTTTGTTGGTGTGGAGGGTAACTTACCGGCGGTGGTAAAAACCCTGCTGGAACATCGCTCACCAAAGAAAACTGAACCGAACTCCCTACGTGCCATCGTGGAGGTTGCTCCTGATGAGGTCGCGGTGACAAACCTTGTTGAGACCTTGATGTGGGTGTCGCAGTGTGAGGAGGTGGTGACAAACTCCGCTGAGGTGGAGGAATCTGCCTCACAACACCGCCTCCTACTACCGGTGTAGGACTTTCCCGTCGAACTCTAGAAGTCTCTGTGCCCGCTCCAGTTCTCTTGAACACCATCCTGATGATCAAAGAAAACCAGAACGTTACTAAAAGATCTAGAGAAACTTATCTTAAAAGAAAGGAAGCCTAAAAGACGCTTCTCTCTGACACCAACTGTAACGCCCCGTTCCCGGACACCGAGTCCTTATCCGGAAAAGGAACGTTCGGCACGTATAAAATAAAAACAAATTCACTTTATACGTAAGCATCTACTACGTCGTATAAAAAATAAGCAAACGGAAGCAAAAGACTCGGGTATGAAAAATTCCAAACATCCAAGAATAGAAACATGAAATCTAAAGATGGAAATGTAACTTATTACATTCAAGGAAAGATACGAAATCCAAAAGAAACGTACGATATTCTCAAAAGAAACGTAAAAGTACTACAAGTCTCGAAAGACCAAAAGTCTAACACAGTCTAAAGAAGAATAGTAAAAGAATAAAAGTAAAGTCTTCAATGAGGCGTCTTCAAACGTCATCATTGAACTCCTCCTCCTAAACATTATCTACCTGTTCGTCTTCTCATCCCTAAACACATAGAAAACATGCATTTGAGGTAAGTACAACGTACTTAATAAGAAAGAGAAGCTATGACAACAATTATAATTTATAAAGAAAAGATATTTAGAAGTTTAGTTGTTTATATGTGACCGACTCAATCTGGGGTTCATTTCATGTCAATCAACATGAATTGACTAAACGTGTCTACTTAATTTATCTATGTTACAACCGCACTCAAGGGCACTACGCGTATCCACTTTTGGGACACTCTTGGCAACATATTAGTGGATCACACCAATATCCACGAAGTCTAGAATAGGTAGACTCCGATAGCACGCGCGTCTCAGTGGAGTCACCCGAACTTGTGGTTTTTTTGACATACGGGTTCTTCCACCTTCAGAGGTAGCACACACATCGCGATATAGACTAGTGCCTATCCAAGAGAGACATGTTGTTTAATCTTTTACTAGTCAAGTACGTATTTATTAGGATGATTAACTAACCACCTAAGTGTTTTCAATTAATCTCCTCACCTTGACTACTCTCTTCCTGACCACTGCATACGAGACAAAGTCTAGCAATTACACGTATATTGATGAATACTAATTCATCAAAGCACAAGCCTATCATGCTCTTCCGCCGGATCCGAACTTCAACTCCTTTTAAGAGTACACTCGGTGTTTTAACCGAACGAATCGGTTAAATCGAAAATTGTTGATGTTTAATTAATGTTAACATATCATGATTAAGGGTTTAAAAGCGGTGAAAACACGATTGAAGTTAAAACCGAAATAAACGCTAAAGCGGTAAAAACAAGGTAAAACAAAGTCAAACGCCCGTTTGACATCCTATGAACGCCCGTTCGACATCGAACGCCCGTCCACTAACCCCAAACGCCCGTCACGTCAAAAGGCTACATCCTGAATCAAAAGTCTAACCTCAAACGCCCGTCTGCCTTGTGCAAACGCCCGTCTGCCTTGTGCAAACGCCCGTTTGAGCTGCTATGATCGCAAACGCCCGTTTGCCTGTGTTTTTCCCAAAATGCTAAAAATCTTCAAAACGTGATTTCTAAACCGTTTCTAACCTAATTAACATCAAAAACCCAGAAAAAACACATAACCACTTATCTAATCATACCATAGCATCTAGGATCATTGACCAACAAAAAAAACACATCTTTCTTACATCTAAACATCTTAAAACATGATCTAAACTTTACGAATCATAATCGAGATCATAGGAAGAGTCTCTTACCTATTTGCGACTAAAAATCGATCCAATCGACCTTGAAAAGTCTCTTTGCACTTCCCACTTAACTGATATCCAAACGTTGCCCTTCTCACAACGATTCCAATTCTTCCGTCTGATCTGAAAACGATTAAGCTTTGCCTTAGAAATTGCGAAAACTATCCAAGCCCTATTTCTCTTCTCAAAGCCGCAGAGAAGAGGAGCGTGAATCTGATTTCTGAATTTGTGTTTAGGTTTTGGGAATAATCTGATTTAATTTTCCTTAAATACCAATTCCCAATTAAACCCCTTTTTTCCTTAATTGCCCTTAATTACCAAATAATCAGATTTCCTTAATTATATATACATATAGCTCGAAAATCATGTATAAAATAATTAATAAAATACTTAACTCCAATAAAAGAAAAGCAAGAATAATATTTCGTTTTCGTAAAATGACTCGTCTGCCCTTTCTCGAAAATCGAAATATTAGGGTAATCATCTTTTTCAGACAATTCAGCAGCCGTTAAAGATTGAATCATATTTATTCACAAAAACACATGCAATGAAATTGGTAATATATGTTTGAAAGATAAATCGGTGGTAATATATGTCTGAAAGATAAATTGGTACCCTCAAAACAAAAATAAAAATAAATTGGTAATAGTAGAAATCGGTGGAGAGTAAGTATGCAACGAGACGAAAAAAAAAAAAACTAGTGTAAGAAACAAAATAAGATAAACAGAGATATGTCATTATTATTAGGGATAATAAAAGTAGTACATTGATGGACGACGACCATAGAAAAATACTACTAGATTACTACTATGTACAAGGCCGGCCCTATAGTAGCGTAGAGGAGAGCAGCACTGCTTTGCGCCATTTATTACATCCAAATCAAATCTGAAATGAAATCAAATCAAAATCAAACTCGAATCAAAACTTAACGCGTAAGAATCGAATGAATTGGTTAAGTCTTTGAAAATGATTAGACTGTTCGATAATGATGTACATATGAAAATTTGAAAATGATTTTATTAACCAAGTTTCTCTTTACATATAAAAATATAATATAAAAAAATAATTATGTCTCGTTACAACGATATTTTTTCATGTATAATTTTAGTAATATTTATACTTTTATTAATATTTCAAGTCCACGAAAGATATATATATATATATATATGAAATAATTTTCTTTTATAGAGAATCTGAGAAGAACAATTTGAATATTTTTTCTAGTATATATTATCCTTAGTATACAATCATATATCTTCAAGTGCTTCCTTTCTGCTTCAGGTATGTTTTTGTTTTGTTTTTTTTTTCTTTTCCAAACATCTGTAACTTTTAAATTACAACTCCGATCATCAAAATTTTTTCACCAAAATTCATTTTTTTTTTTGCTCTTTAATTTGAGCCCAAATACGATACCCTTCCGACGTAAATTTTGAAAGCCGAAAAAATATTTGTATTAACCGGAGCGTTTTTCTTATAAACGACCGTAACTTTTGATTTAGAACACCGATAATCAAAATTGTTTCACCAAAGTTCATATTTTTTTTTTATCTTCATTTCGAGACCTCATTTGATACCTTTTCGACGTAGTATTTGAATGTCGAATTTAATCGCAGCATTTACACTAAACGATGATCGATGATCGTGTCGATCGCAGAAATGCTCGATGACGTATCGATGTCGACGTCGATTAGGCTCATTTAAGGCTTAATTCAAGTAACTACTTCAAGGCACACATATCTGGCTCATATAAGGCTCATTTAAGGCTTAATTCAAGTGATTAACTATTAAGCCTATGTCAAGTTTATGTGGTTTTGATTGATAAAAGGAATAGCATAGATTGACTTGATTAAGGTGTGGTGTTTATAACATGCAGGTTCAGTAGTTAATCACTTGAATTAAACCTAAAAGGTAAATCAGACTAAAAGGTAATACTTAGAAGATCAATACAACAGACTATAGATTTAGTACAATAAGTACATCAGACTAAAAGGTAATACATAGAAGATCAATACAAGGTTGAAACAGTTTGAACTATCAGCCAAATTATAAGAAGGATATTCAAGTTCAAAGAACTAAATTATCATGCCCGGAATTCACAAGGTGCTGAATTACAAGTTCAGTAAGCTTATGAACTAGGCCTATCTATTACATGATGATACAATGTAGATCAAAAACCTCAGCACGCCAAGGCACACAGTAAGCCTATGAACTAGGCCTATCTATTGCATTAAGGCACACAGTATCAGATCGTGACGCACAGAGTAGTATCAGGCTCAAAAGGACTCTCCTTTCGGTTTTTTTTGTTGCAAGGTCTATGTCCCCCAAGTCCTTGATATGAACTGAATGTCTTCTTACAGTTCAAGCACTCATATTTACTTCTTTTCGGAGCATGTTTCGATACTACTTTTTCTTTAGGATCATTTCTTTTAGGCCTCTTCTTGTTCTTGGGTTCAATCACATTAGGCCACTTGTTCTTGGCTTCATAAACAGCTGCATTCTTGAAAAATCCTTCGAAAGGCGTATCGACTCGCCTTTTTCAACACATTCATTCAAATAGTAACCTGAATCATAGCACTCATTGAAAATTTAATAACTTTTAATTATGTTTATCTTCTGGTGTGGGTGTCAGTTCAAGTCCAATAACAAGTACAGCTTGTAGTCATCTAAGACATCTGGAAAAAGAAAACTTCTAACTGCAAATTTTTTCCTTACAAACTTGTATAGAACCACTAAATCAAAGTCTTATGGAAGGCCCACCAAGCTACATTCTGAGACACAAAAATGGAGATAATCAGGAGATTGTTTCTAATAGGCAGAGCAAAGTAAAACAAAACAAAGGCCGATGCGGATGCACGACGACAACAACTAGAAGTAGAGGCAACCTTGAGGAAGACAGCCTTCTTATTCCCTTTCCCGTTTAAAAAAAAAACCTGCAGAAAAATGATAAGAATCATTAATAAGGCTAGCCAGTAGATATCCCAACATAAGGCAAGGAAGATCTGTCAGCAAAAATTAGTTACAGAAAATAGATTAATTGGATGATGATCGCGCAGTGTTTGAATCCTGTGGAGAGCTTTTCCACTTCACCCCTGATCAATTGTCGCTTGTATAGACATGATACATATTTGGATTGAGAAATATTTATCCTCTGCAATGAAACAACTTTTTCCAGAAAACATGTCAAGAAGAAAAATCCATGAGAATGCCCAAGAAAATTCCGAGCAACTGGGCATCATCATCCACTTAATTCCACCTTTGCATATGGTGCTGGTGGAAAAGAAATGGATTTGTAAATGTGACGAATCATATGCAGATTAACAAAAATAAAAGAGAACGCGTAATTTTATAGTACCTGGAGGGATATGTTTTGTGAAAGAATAGTGATATTCGTCAATTGGAATTTATTTGTTCTTAATACAACTAAAAAATTTAAGTTGGATTAATACTTAATTAAGGGGTAAAAAAGTGGACTATAAACTAATTTTACCTATAAAGAATAACCTAAAAATAATCTTATTACTAATTGTTACTATAATATATGAAGAATCTTAAGGTTATTCATTTGATAACATTGGTATTGATAATAATAACGATGCGCATACTATTTTGAGAAGCAGGCAAAAAAAAATACTCCAACACGCACAATTCAGCGATAAGCGGCTGATAGGCAACTGAAAAGTGAACGTGTAAAATGGCATTATTTTCAGCACTAAACATTATAAGACATATTAAAAAATATTAACAAACACATCTTATTAATTCATCACTTAATATTTTCAGAATAAGTACTTAATGTGTTTAACAAACACCCTTAAGCCCAAGTCTTGCCCAATTGTCGTCGGATGGTTAAACGATGCATATTTTGCTAATGAAAAAAAATTCTTATAGATTCAATCCGATCCAAACCTAATGTAATACGTTAATTTTATTTTTTGATAAATGTCCAATTTTTTTTACTCCAATCGATAAATGTCTCAATAAAAAAATTTACTTGGCCCAAAAAAAATTTGACATACAAACAAGTTTTATTAATTTTTGTATTTACGGATGTTAAAAACGCGATAAGTGTTGGAAAAAAATATAGTACTTAAGATTCAACAGAGAAGTAGAAACTTCATTGCACGTTAATAACGTTCTCTTTTAAAAGATGTTTCGTCCACACGATTTGTCACTAAGGGATCAAATGAAAATATCTCTCAAGATACAATGGAGGTGTTTGATTCAATCAGTGACTTGTTTGAATTAAACCCAATGACACTCAAATTTTTTCGATGATATCATCAAACTTATGAATTTTCGTGCAGCATACTTTACGCCTTCTATAGTTTGCAAGTACTTATAAACGAATTGATGCACTCCATGCACGAAAGGGTAGGGTTGTCACTGTTCACCGGATGAAAGCATGCAACCCTTACACGAAAGAGTAGGTACATATCAGTTCAAAAATGCATGGATCTGAAAATTAATTCATACGGCAACTCATATACAAACGATAGCCAAAATATTTATTTATGAAAAAATATCTAACTGTAAGTATGTTTAAAAAAAAACACTTCAACTAAAAGGCTCAATTCGAAAACTTCGCCTTAAGCCTAAAAATAGTGAGGGCCAGCCCTGACTACGTACTAATTAATTTATTATTATCACGGAAAATTAACTAAAGCTAAGAAAAGAAAAACATTCACTGGATCCATCCAAACAGTAGTTTTATGGTGGTGCAGGACCACCATAAAACTACTTGTCCTTCAATAGGATTTCTTAAAAAAAGAGTAAATTTGTAAAAGCATGGTATTTATATTTTACACGATGGGCCCCGCGTGTTTTCCTGAATTTCTATTGATCCTGGATCACCAAGTCATACTTGGTCCAGGACCACCATAAAATTTCCGCCATCCAAATTATTAAATTCCAAAACAACTCACAAACAGAAACTAATTACTAAAACCGATTGGAATTCCTCCTCTTGGGTGCAGCATCTCCCCCCTGATCATCTCTTGAGAGCCACCTCAACAATTTTTCTCGCAATGCTTCACTCCCAGTCCCAGCTGGAACTAGTGGTTGCGACTCTACAACCACTTCATTAAGCTCCACAGTGGCACCGGCAGGGGCAGGGCTTCCTCTACCAGAGCCTCCTCCGACGGCGGCATCATCACCTCCTCTTCCCGCGGCATCATCACCTTCTCTTCTCCCCAGTGGAACTAGTGGTTGCGACTCTACAACCACTTCATTAAGCTCCACAGTGGCACCGGCAGGGGCAGGGCTTCCTCTACTGCAGAGCCTCCTCCGACGGCGGCATCATCACCTCCTCTTCCCGCGGCATCATCACCTTCTCTTCTCCCAGCCTGGAACTAGTGGTTGCGACTCTACAACCACTTCATTAAGCTCCACAGTGGCACCGGCAGGGGCAGGGCTTCCTCTACCAGAGCCTCCTCCGACGGCGGCATCATCACCTCCTCTTCCCGCGGCATCATCACCTTCTCTTCTCCCAGCTGGAACTAGTGGTTGCGACTCTACAACCACTTCATTAAGCTCCACAGTGGCACCGGCAGGGGCAGGGCTTCCTCTACCAGAGCCTCCTCCGACGGCGGCATCATCACCTCCTCTTCCCGCAGCATCATCACCTTCTCTTCTGGTGGCATCATCATTTTCTTCGGTGTCACCTTCACTTCCAGCAACCTCAGTAGCTTTAAGCTGTGTTAATTATTATTATTAAAAGAAAAAAAAATAGTTATTATTTATTTACTGTATTTATGAAAATTAACAGCAGCTAGCATTACCAATATGCCAATATAACAAACAAACATAAAGAAGATCCGGCCACAACTTACATAGGCAACTACCAGGGGCACAAAGGATGCTACAGATGCAAAAAATGTACCAATGGCGCCCATAAGGTTACTAAGGTACTGAGCATAAACATTTGTCAGGGCCACCGATTTGGTTACAGAGACCCCAACAGTAAGAAAAATAAGCATCCAAGCGAACATCGTGTCCTTGTTAATTCCCCCAAAGCACTTCTTATAGTTCTGAAACACAGTCACCCCCGCCATGATAGCTGACACGCCAAAATCAAAACCAGCAAGAATCCAGCGTTGTGTGTTAGTTGGTTTAGCCAAATGATCAAGCACATATATTTCTGTGTTGCCAAGGGACATCAGCACACAAAAGCCCACAATCAAAACCAGCTTAGTATTTCTTGCAACTCGTGCTTTCTGTGCATCATTCAGAGTCAAAACAAAGCAGAAAATAAAAGCATACAACATGTTTAATGAAAAAAACTGTAATGTGGGTGGATGGGATTGAAGAAAAGAAAATAAAAACTGTAATGTTGTATGAAGAAAAGCATACAACATGTTTAATGAAAAAAACTGTAATGTACATATTTATAAGAAAATCGAGTGGATGGGATTGAAGAAAAGAAAATTGGTCACGCGGACATGTTTAATGAAAACATGTTTAATGAAAAAAACTGTTTAATGAAAAAAACTGTAATGTAAAAAACTGTAATGTAATGTACATATTTGTAATGTACATTTATAAGAAAATTATGAAAATCGAGTGGATGGGATTGAAGAAAAGAAAATTGGTCACGCGGACATGTTTAATGAAAACATGTTTAATGAAAAAAACTGTTTAATGAAAAAAACTGTAATGTAAAAAACTGTAATGTAATGTACATATTTGTAATGTACATTTATAAGAAAATTATGAAAATCGAGTGGATGGGATTGAAGAAAAGAAAATTGGTCACGCGGACATGTTTAATGAAAACATGTTTAATGAAAAAAACTGTTTAATGAAAAAAACTGTAATGTAAAAAACTGTAATGTAATGTACATATTTGTAAACGGCCTAAACAAGTGGATTCCAATATGTGCAATATTCTAGAAATAAAAACGCTAAAAACTAAAAATAAAAATAAAAACTAAAAATAAAAATAAAAACGCCTAAAGTAGACGATCTCAAAATAAAAACTAAAAATAAAAATAAAAACTAAAAATAAAAATAAATAAAAACTAAAAATAGACGATCCTCGTCTCAAAATAAAAACTAAAAATAAAAATAAAAATAAAAACGCCTAAAGTAGACGATCTCAAAATAAAAACTAAAAATAAAAATAAAAACTAAAAATAAAAATAAAAACGCCTAAAGTAGACGATCTCAAAATAAAAACTAAAAATAAAAATAAAAACTAAAAATAAAAATAAATAAAAACTAAAAATAGACGATCCTCGTCTCAAAATAAAAACTAAAAATAAAAATAAAAACGCCTAAAGTAGACGATCTCAAAATAAAAACTAAAAATAAAAATAAAAACTAAAAATAAAAATAAAAACGCCTAAAGTAGACGATCTCAAAATAAAAACTAAAAATAAAAATAAAAACAAAAAATAAAAATAAATAAAAACTAAAAATAGACGATCCTCGTCTCAAAATAAAAACTAAAACTAAAAATAAAAACGCCTAAAGTAGACGATCTCAAAATAAAAACTAAAAATAAAAATAAAAACTAAAAATAAAAATAAAAACGCCTAAAGTAGACGATCTCAAAATAAAAACTAAAAATAAAAATAAAAACTAAAAACGGTCTATGTATCCTCGCAGGACCACGAACCTTCCTTCAAATCGAAAGCTGCGCATTCGTAATACAGACACACGACGCGCATGGCGTCATTGCACGTAACGAACGCATGCCTGGCCCGACGGTAAATCGGATTGGATTTGCGCCCTGCGCCGCGTAGAAGCGGTGTATAATGTTGGTTTTTTATTCCAACTACACTAAAACAATATCATATAAATATTGCTTCTTTTTTACTTCTTCCAACCAATGTGGGAGAAAAGTTTCTTCCTTTTTTCCTTTCCATAACACACACTTAAGCGATAGGCGATATGACATATCATCAATTTTCCAACAAACCGACTTTTAAGCGTTAATTTCTCATTCACTCGTTATCCGAATTGAATGATTCCAAATCTCGAATTCATCTACGACTCACGTAGTTTTCAGAATTAATAAAACATTACATATATTCTGACGTATACTGATATAATATAATATTAATAATAATTCCCTCAATAATAATAATAATAATAATAATAATAATAATAATAGTGAATCAAATTTTTTCTTGTTGTAATGATAACATAAAAATATACTATTCGGTAAAACATAAAATATTTCAACTTTTTGAAAAACATATTTTTTAAGATGAAAGTAAATGAAATAATCAAAATATACGATATTTTGCTATTTTTGTTAGAAAACACACCGTATATTTTTTTTTAGTTCAAACATTTTATTCGAATGTGATACAAACATTTTATCCCGATTGTGATAGGAAAATGTTACAAAACTAGAAAATATATTGATAGTTAGGTTTGTTAGTCGTGATGAAATAGAAAAGTTGTTTATAGGGGGTTGTATAGAGGTTGCTTATTGGAGTGGATTTTTTTTTGGGTGTTGAAAAAGTGTAACTGAAACGGAAAATGATGTGTTTAGAGGGTGTGATCGGGGGTAACCATTGGGGTTGCTCTAAAGGCGTCTAATATTATATGTACCGAGATGGATCTCGATCGATGGGTGCAAGTGCATGACTCTCGACAACGGTGCATCGAAGAGTGTCGTTCGATGCATTTATCCGGAAGCTATCTGCACCTCTGCACCGTCGGGGATCGAGATCCGTACTGAGATAGCAATTTGGATGGTTGATTGTTTCCATTTTTATTTTTTTTTAGTTCATAAATTTTATTGGATGGTACAGATCTTTTTTCTGTGTACTTTGTGTATAAAAGTGAGGTGTCTAAATCATCATCCTATAAGAAAGGCGTCCTTCCGCAGATTTATTTCACCCAATTAACACTACAAGAAAACTGGTTTAAAGGGACTAAGTTTAAAGGGACGCCAAAGTCGTCCCTGTCAATATCTTTATTGGGACGACAAAGTCGTCTCTTTAAATGAATTCAAAAATAGTCAAAATTTTGGACGGATTTTTTGGAGGGAAACTTTAAAGGGACGACAATGTCGTCCCAATAAATAAAAAATTAACCCCACCGAGCCAGTTTGGATTTCCACGTGGACATGACTGTTTAAAGGGACGACTTTGTCGTCCTATTAAATGTTTTTCAGAAAATATTATGTTTTATAAAAGAAATTATAAAAATTTTAATTTTTAGGGACGACATTAAAGTAAATTAAATGTTTTTCACAAAATAATATGTTGTATAAAAGAAATTATAAAATTTTTAGTTTGTAGGGACGACAAATGTCGTCCCTTTAAAGTAAATTAAATGTTTTTGATATATAACGTTGTGTTAATAAATAACATTCAGTTTTTTATAAATGCACATTTTAAGGGACGACAATGTCGTCCCTTCAAAAAAAACATTTTTTTTAATATATATATTCTAATAAGCATTGCGTTAAAATATAAAATACATTATTTTTCATAAAAATTCCTTTTATCGAACGATAATATACAGGTGATTCTGATAGTAATCTCTACTATAGATCGTCAGTTCGTTATCAAGCGATTGATTTGAATCTCGGGGTTCGTTAACGAGCGATTGATCTAAATCCCGAGATCTGATATCGATTAAGCGATTTCAAACCGATATCTTTCCTTACAGATCATTCCAATAGAACTATCTACAATAGATCGTCAGTTCGTTATCGAGCGATTGATTTGAATCTCGGGGTTGTCATCGGCGATTGATCTCAATCCGAGATTCATTATCGATTAAGTGATTTCAAACCGATATATTTCTTACAGATCATTACGATAGTACTTTGTACTATAGATCGCCCGATTCATTATCGAGCGATTGATTTGAATCTCGGGGTTCGTTAACGAGCGATTGATCTCAATCCCGAGATCCGAAATCGATTAAGTGATTTCAAACCGATATCTTTCCTTACAGATCATTACGATAGTAATATCTACTATAGATCGTCGATTCGTTATCGGCGATTGATTTGAATCTCGGGTTTGTCACGGCGATTGATCTCAATCCACGAGATCCGTTATCGATTAAGTGATTTCAAACCGATATCTTTCTTTCTGGATCATTACGATAGTACTCTACTATAGATCATCGATTCGTTATCGGCGATTGAATTGAATCTCGAGGGTTCGTGAACGGCGAATGATCTTAATCCCGATATCCGTTATCGATTAAGGGATTTCAAACCGATATCTTTCTTTACAGATCATTCTGATAGTACTCTCTACTATAGATCGTGATGTGATCCAGTCCAAGCAAGTTGAAGACTAGCCCGGAAAATGCACTATCTATATTATTGGGTTTGAAGAACATGAAGATGGACTTGGATAATGTGGAAGAAAGTTATTTATTTAATTATTCCGTCAATAAGGTTGTCCATTTAAGTGTGGCGCCATTATTAGATTTAATTGGGCTTGTTTTAATTATTTTATGTTGGGTTTTATGTAATAATTATCTTGTGGGCTTAGATGACACAAGAAACACCAGAAAGCCCATAGTGGGGCGCCTATTTTTTTTCCTAGTTACATAAGTTTTTTATTTTCATTCTCCCACATTGCTTAGAAGTTATTTTTCCTTTGAGGTGTAAGACTATATAAGGCAAACACCAGCCATTGTATTGAACACGTTAATTTTGAGTGAGATATTATTTTCGATTAAGCATTGTCTTAATTGTGCACCTTGTGTGTGAGATTCTCTTGGATTGGAGGATCGCCCCCTTTGAGAACTTATCAACGTAAGTGAGCATTACGTTGTGGCGTTCCAACCGTAGTCTTGGTCTAAGGCGCGGACTATAGCTCGTATTGACTACCTTCAATTTCTTCCTGGGCAAACAAAGGATTTGGTTCGTAAGAATCACATCAGTTGGTATCGGAGCTTAGTAATTGTTGGTAATCAAATATCCCTTTTATTTTATTTATTTTTGTTTTCCTTTGTTCCGTATTATTCCAAAAAAAAAAATCGTTGTTCTTGTTCTTTTTCAGTCACCCCCCAAGAACACAAGCAATCTTCATCCACCAACCCGGAAAATCCTTTGTATCTTCAAACCTTCAACCTTCAACCCTAAGAACCCTAATTTTCCAGACACCGTTTTTTCTCTCAGCTCGTTTTATACCCTAAACCACTCCAAAAATTCCGAAAATTTTACCACAGCCCCAGCACATCGTGTTCTACAATTTTTGTCTTTACACCCAATCCAGATTCAACATAAATCTTGACTAAAACCGCCGATTACTCCAAAACAATCTGTCCAGAAAAACTGCAGCAGTAAATCATTGTTCGAATTCGTTTTCAGTGGGTTAAACGACTCGATATTGCCTGAAATTTTGTGAAATAATAGGAAATTCTCCGATCTACAACTTTTATCTTTTTAGGTTTCCCAAATTCGCTGTAGTTTAATCGCAATCGGCACCGTAAGACACTGCTATCAATCTGGAGAATTCTGACAGATTGCACTAGTTTCTGAAAAATGATTGTTTGGGCGACTTCTAGACCTCCGAAAAATCTGAAATTTTGACATCATTTAGAAAACTCTCTGTTCTACAAATTTTATCTTTTGCGTTTTGGCAGATTCGTCTTAGTTTGGTCATTAAATACGTGGGTTTCACACTGTGTAATTCTCTTTGTCGAAAAATTTCAATACGACTTTGAGAGAGGGTGAGTGCAAGCACATGAGTTTGTGAGGTCATTTCTTTTGAGACGATGACAGAAAGAGATAATAGTTTGCAAGGTTATGCTGAATGTGATTTTTTTCATACACGTTGTTGGATTGGTGAAAGGCTATGCTCTATGATTATTGAACCTGATTGTTGTGCTAACTTAGTTAGTACGTATGTGATCAGTAAATTATCCATTCCTACTATACCCCATCCTCATCCGTATAAGTTGCAGTGGCTGAATGATGTTGGTGAAATGCGGGTTACCCAACAGGCCTTAATCTCCTTCAATCTTGGTAAACTCGATGGTGTAGTTTTATGTGATGTGGTCCCCATGCACGTCAGCCATATATTACTTGGACGACCTTGGCAGTTTGAAGAAGAGTTACTTATGATGGGTATGCAAATAGCTACACTTTGCGCCATAAAGGTAGAAACTTTAAGCTCCCTGCGTTATCCCCTGAAGAGGCTCACAAAGATAAGGTTCGGTTCACTAAAAACTTTGAGGGGCATGTAATGGAGGAAAATACTCGTTTGAAACTTGAAACTGAAAAAGCAAAAGAATTGGTGGAACAAAAAAACGAAGAGGTTGTTTGTGTTTGTGAGGAGGAGTTGAAAAAGGAGAAAGGTGAGAGTGTGGTGGAGGTGAATAAGCCTGAAATTGTGGATGCGAAAGTGGAGGTGGATGAACCTGAATTCGTGGATGAGAGAGTAGAGATGTCGGAGGAGTCTATTGTAAAGAATGAATGCAAGGAGTTGATTTTGGTGGAAGCAAAAGAAGATGATGTGTTACAAAATTCTTGTTCCAGCCTTGTTGCATCTTCTTTGCGGTACATGATGATCGACCATATGAAGCGGACACCGGGTCGTTAGATCGTCCAATGCACTGTATCTCGTCTTTGATTTATCTTGATCCAGATCATATTGATGGCAAGCCGGAGCATATCTTCTTTGATCCATTCTGTATGTTGTTGTTTGTCCTACATTGCATTGCTATCACTCTGTTGCTATCACTCTAAGCTTCAACGTCATTTATATCAAACCGCGGGATTGTTCTTTTGTTCCATTGGTGAAGCTTGGCTTGTCATGTCAACGATCCATTGGGTTGCAATCATCTATCAACTTTGTCTTTGATCCCGGTATTTCATTGAGGATTGTTGTGGTTTGTTCGAGATTGGTGTGTGTTGATCACTTTTACGACATCCTTCTGATTCGAGGACGAATCCTTTCGAACCGGGAGGGAATGATGTGATCCAGTCCAAGCAAGTTGAAGACCAGCCCGGAAAATGCACTATCTATATTATTGGGTTTGAAGAACATGAAGATGGACTTGGATAATGTGGAAGAAAGTTATTTATTTAATTATTCCGTCAATAAGGTTGTCCATTTAAGTGTGGCGCCATTATTAGATTTAATTGGGCATGTTTTAATTATTTTATGTTAGGTTTTATGTAATAATTATCTTGTGGGCTTAGATGACACAAGAAACACCAGAAAGCCCATAGTGGGGCGCCTATTTTATTTCCTAGTTACATAAGTTTTTTATTTTCATTCTCCCACATTGCTTAGAAGTTATTTTTCCTTTGAGGTGTAAGCCTATATAAGGCAAACACCAGCCATTGTATTGAACAAGTTAATTTTGAGTGAGATATTATTTTCGATTAAGCATTGTCTTAATTGTGCACCTTGTGTGTGAGATTCTCTTGGATTGGAGGATCGCCCCCTTTGAGAACTTATCAACGTAAGTGAGCATTACGTTGTGGCGTTCCAACCGTATTCTTGGTCTAAGGCGCGGACTATAGCTCGTATTGACTACCTTCAATTTCTTCCTGGGCAAACAAAGGATTTGGTTCGTAAGAATCACATCAGATCGTCAGTTTGTTATCGAGCGATTGATTTGAATCTCGGGGTTCGTTAACGAGCGATTGATCTCAATCCCGAGATCCGAAATCGATTAAGTGATTTCAAACCGATATCTTTCCTTACAGGTGATTCTGATAGTACTCTCTACTATAGATCGTCAGTTCGTTATCGAGCGATTGATTGGAATCTCGGGGTTCATTAACGAGCGATTGATCACAATCCCTAGATCCGAAATCGATTAAGTGATTTCAAACCGATATCTTTCCTTACAGGTGATTCTGATAGTACTCTTTACTATAGATCGTCAGTTCGTTATCGAGCGATTGATTTGAATCTCGAGGTTCGTTAACGAGCGATTGATCTCAATCCCGAGATCCGAAATCGATTAAGTGATTTCAAACCGATATATTTCTTACGGTGATTACGATAGTACTCTACTATAGATCGTCGATTCGTTATCGGCGATTGATTTGAATCTCGGGTTCCGTTAACGGCGATTGATCTCAATCCGAGATCCGAAATCGATTAAATGATTTCAAACCGATATCTTTCCTTACGGTGATTACGATAGTACTCTACTACTATAGATCGTCGATTCGTTATCGGCGATTGATTTGAATCTCAAGGTTCGTTTAACGGCGATTGATCTCAATCCCGATATCCGAAATCGATTAAGTGATTTCAAACCGATATCTTTTCTTACAGATCATTCTGATAGTACTATCTACTATAGATCGTCAGTTCGTTATCGAGCGATTGATTTGAATCTCGGGGTTTGTCACCGAGTGATTGATCTCAATCCCGAGATCCGTTATCGATTAAGTGATTTCAAACCAATATCTTTATTTATAGACCATTCTGATTGTACTATCTACTATAGATCGTCAGTTCGTTATCGAGCGATTGATTTGAATCTCAGGGTTCGTTAACGACCGATTGATCTCAATCCAGAGATCCGAAATCGATTAAGTGATTTCAAACCAATATCTTTTCTTACAGATCATTCTGATAGTACTATCTACTATAGATCGTCAGTTCGTTATCGAGCGATTGATTTGAATCTCGGGGTTTGTCACCGAGCGATTGATCTTAATCCCGAGATCCGTTATCGATTAAGTGATTTCAAACCGATATATTTCCTTATAGGTGATTCTGATAGTACTCTCTACTATAGATCGTCAGTTCGTTATCGAGCGATTGATTTGAATCTCGAGGTTTGTTAACGAGTGATTGATCTCAATCCCGAGATCCAAAATTCGATTAAGTGATTTCAAACCGATATCTTTCCTTATAGGTGATTCTGATAGTACTCTCTACTATAGATCGTCAGTTCATTATCGAGCGATTGATTTGAATCTCGGGGTTCGTTAACGAGTTATTGATCTCAATCCCGAGATCCGTAATCGATTAAGTGATTTCAATCCGATATCTTTCTTACGGTGATTTCGATATAAGATCTCATCGTAGATCGTCAATTCGTTATCGAGCGATTGATTTGAATCTCGGGGTTCGTTAACGAGCGATTGATCTCAATGTTAGGAAATCTACGCGGGAACGCAGCGGAATTCAAAATTTTATCTCCTATCGACCCAAGATCGACTTCGTTTAAGCAATAAACAAATAAGCTAGTAGACGGTGGTTACCTTGGTTGACCTAAAAGATCGACGCTTTGAACGTCTAAGGAGAGTAGTTGTGCACGGAGCCGCCCAAGTGTTCGGCCTCTACCGCTAGTCCACACGAACAACCCGCCAGAATCTACCATTGGATTGCTACTGGAAAAATCCGGTTGCTAGACCGGCCTTTTCTCTCTCTCAAAACTCTCTCTAAGAAGCTCTCTATTTTTCACAAGAATTCTAAACTCTTGGAATTATGGTGTACCAAAGAGCTTGACACCCACTTCCAATTTATAGGGAAAGTGGCGCCCCAGACAAGGGTGGAGAGGAATAAAACCTTTTACTAGTAAAATAAGGAAAATATAATTGATTGATTTATCTCATTAATATTCAATATCTTATATTAAATTTCTAATAAATTGTCAATATCTCATATTGACTATATTTATCGTATTACCATAAATCAATTTACACATGTGTATATATCACACACACATATATATATATATATATATATATATATATATATCAAAAATATAAATCTCTATATATATTTTTTACTTGCAAGATGCGCACATGCAAATCATATTTGCAAGTCACGTATGAATGCAAATATATAAATATTAATATCTAATATTTAATATATGGTAATACCATTAATTAAATTGCACAATTCAAGTGTATCTTATACACACACAAATTGCGCCACCTTAGCCAATAAATTGGCATCTGGAATATTATTTAATTAATATAATATTATTAATATCTTGTATTTAATTTATTCATAATAAATAAATACCACCATATTAATTTACCACTATAACCTTTATTGTACGAGATAAACTTTCCTTATTTGGTTATCAACTATAACCACAATTTAATCCTGCTAGATGTTCATATGTGTGTGACCCGATAGGCTTCCGAATATGTTGGCCGTAGACATAAAGTGCAAATTACGAAAATGCCATTCATGCCTAACGATCACGGGATAGCGTCTAGCAACACACCGTGACCCCCAATCATCGGAAGAGTCAAATGCAATGACTACTACCTTTCATGTGAAACAGTTACCGTGTATCTTACAATCCCATCGCTGTAATAATATCCATACGGTCGTACGTCGAGTGTCAAACATTAACGACCGTATCTTATAATCTGGATATCAAGCTCTCTAGAAGTAACTCATTTACTTCCACTTTGCAAAGATTCACGATAGTAAGACATTCCTTATAAGAAGGCCCTTTCGGATATTCACCCCTATTGATAGGGTACGCGATTCCCAGACGACCAAACATGTATACTCCACATGCTTCAGTATCACACCCAATCACTACCGCATGATCGCCCCGTGGCTGTGGAAACCTCAATATAGTGTCAAAGCATGACAATCCACACCATGATGCCATGAAGACTCGGTCCTAAGGATAATCACACAAGCGCCACATAGTGCGACACTTAATGTAAGTGGGTCGGCCTAACGTCGCATTCTCTAATACACGCCCACGCATACCCAAGTGTCTCTACACTTCGATGAGGCGAGATCTATCCCCGCCCTTAAAGGCAGAAGACATCTAATACGTGCTAGTCTACATTTTTATACTATCAATGCCATGTTTAATAGTACATCGCCTAGAGACATTTAAGTATCAAACTTATTAAAGTGATTAGAGATCTAATCAACCATAATCGCCTATCATGGTTTCTCTATCACAGTTTAATACTAAGGACATTATCATATAACAATTCATAATTGGTTCCTTAAAAGAACGTATATATGACAACAGAAAAGCCATTTAATATATGAATAAACACAAAGAAATAGTAGAAATGATCCGACCCGGTCAGATCTGGTCCAACCCGATTGGGTTTAGGACGCTATTCCAATATTCTCCCACTTGGCCTAAAACCAATCACTCGCACACATAAGACCAAGTTGAAACACAAGAATCTCATGCAATACTCGCAACCAGCCCTAGCCATAAACGGATCGCTATCCATGGAGACTCAGACTATCTTCATACCATGCTCCAAATGACCAAGTCAAAGGAACCGCCTCAACACACACATGAATCTCCGACGTGACCCTGGTCCTTACTTCAAGCAAAAAATCCACTTACTATATCAGCTATATAGAAAAGGTGGAAGAACCGCACAAGGTTCAGGAATGAACCTTCCAGATCCATGTACTGCTCCCGTTGCGCCACCAAGGGCACTACTGTGTTTTGGCTAAGTTGTAGGATTTACAGTGACCCATAGCCAAGAACATTTCCACTCAACGTATCACTTAATCAAAGTGGATGGAAACCTGGACCGTAGCTCCCACTCACCTTCATAAGACTCGGGATATACGCGTCAGTATAACTATATTTATCTGATTCCAAGTTTCGGTAAACTAGGAAACCATCCTTAACTTGTTTAAGGATGTTCTCGACTTTCACCAGATTTACTTTCATACTTGCTCATGACTCTTCATGAAGTATGAACATCTGGCATTACTTTTATGATGGTTCCTATCGCAGTAGCAAAAGAAACCTTCCATAAACATCATCTTTCACCTCATCTTTAGGACCAACGTCCTAACATAGATAGATCTTTAGAATACTGGCTAGCAGTATCCCCGTCGCGATCTATGCTAAACTCTTTTAGCATCACATCTATATAGGTAAACTATAATCTAACAGCAGTTAAATCTATCACTATAGATTCTTATTTCTAAAAATAAGAACTGCCAATCCAAGTGCTTTCGTAAAGACCTTGAACTACCAAACATTAATTGACTGTGACATGGGGTGATGATTCTCGAGAGAGATATCCAATACCTACCTCAAAAATCATAACACACTCCCACTATCCATCTTGCACATTGGGCATATCCTTCTTTTGAATAAATCAAACTCCTTTGATTATCAAACAAAGAAATCGTCTAGGGAAACTTGTTTGGGTCCATAAATGGATCTCGTGGGCTCACATATCATGTTATCGTCTATGAACATCGAGCTGTTTGCCCAACGTCTTCAACATTATCATATAGTCATGATACGAAGTTATAACAAGCATAATCTGAATAGGCCCGGGCTCAATTTGGCAAAGATAAAGATAATTACAAGGTTTGCACCCCGTACCTTGGCCGTCCACAATAGCCTTATGGTAATCATATTACTATCCATATCGACCTTTCGGGGACATTCCATCTAGGTAAGATGGACTAGGTTCATAACTTTGGTTGTCCTTGATGGAATCTAATTCGAATATTATGGCTCTGGCCATATCTCTCAACCTAACATGTCAAACATTCTTTCATAAGTCGTGAGATATTCATTCTTCAAGATGAACATATCAGTAGCCACTTTCAGCTTTAATTTATCCACAGACTTACTGTAACTTTTGTTTGCTTTGAGCGATGTTCTACACCTCATCCCTATCACGGCGTGCGCTTTATTTAAAGCTTCCACCAAACTTCCACCAAAACCTATTTGATCACAATTAAACTTGAATTAATTGATGATCAAAAGCTTCTAAACTACAAGAACTACGAATCAAGCAAACCAAAGCCTTGAAGATTGATCAATCCTTGACAAAACCACATATTAGGGCTAAAACCAATACCTTTCAAAACTCTGCACTTTTAGTATCAAAACGATCCTCTCTTCCCGCTGATTCCAATTCTTCAATCCTTTCTGAAAACCAATCACAGACTTATGAGAATTTGGAAGAAGACTTCTTTTCCTTTTCTTTTCTATTTTCTCTCATTTCTCAGAGTCGAACAATACTCAGCACCTTTTGGGATTCTGACACCTTCTCTATTAGTGGGAAGTTATTGCCAAAATTAACTTCCACACTAATTTCTAATTAAATCCATCAATTCCTTTTAATTACCAATAAATCCCCAAAACACCTTTATTTTCATTACCAACCTATTTTCGAAATATATATCTTATTATATATTTTCAAGGAAAAAACTGTCAATTGACCCGGAATTGGCCAATTGACCCGACCCAAACCCGGATAGAGCACGCACGTACAAAATCTCTGTCCCGTAAAAAAGAAAAACCACCCGTAAAAGTTCCTCTCTACAACCACCCACCATTCCACTCAAAAGAAAAAACCCTCATCCTGTTTAGGGCCAAATTATAGTGATTTTTATATATATATTGTATATCAATTTTCCCCATATATGGATTATTTTCATAGATATTGAGCTATATAGTTAAATATTGAGTAATGGTGTTTTTAATGATTAAATATGAAAACATATCAATTTAAGTGTTAATTTGTGTTTTTATATTATTTTGGAAATTATTACGTTTTGGTATGTTTTTGATATTTGTAGATACCCAATTAATGATGGAAAGGTGATCCTAAAGAGCCAATTTCGAGTTGAGGAAGGATCAATTGAATTTATGGAAGATTAAAAGAGATAAGGAAAGAAATCAATCAAGATAAAGATGGAAAAATCAAGATTTGATCGTCAGTGGACGAGCGTCCATATGAAGCAGACGAGCGTCCAAGGGTGGTGAATCAAGCGTCCATGCAAAGCATCCATAATCGTATTTTACATTGAGTCTCCAGGCGTGAGTGAACAGCGTCCGAGTCTCCGTTCAAGAAATGAACGAGCATCCATGATAATGAGCGCCCGTGCGCACGACTTCGGGCGAACCGCCTCTTATCTCTATAAATAGAGCCATATCCTCAACCCTAAGGATATATTTTTTTATACTCGAATTTTACGAGGAGCGGCGGCCGACTTGGGAGTTTGAAGGCGGTCACCCGAGCCTTGTGCTCGGGTGAACCGAGGTTAGATTAGAGTAGATTATGTAGCTTTTCTTTTCGTTTCCATGGAGTTCAACCATTGTATCAAGACTATGTGAGTTTGATTTCTTTCAATTAATTTAATTCCAGTTTTATCTTCATGAGCTTTAAGTCGTTTGTATTTTTCTATGCGATTTGTATGCCATGTGAATTAGAATCGAAAGATTAGTTCACGATTGATGTTTATAATACGGAAGTTGCATAAACGCTAGATCACCATAGAAAGATAGGGTTTTAGCCATTAATGATGACAAGTTAATGAGTTAGATTCCTAGGTTGTTAGGTTCTTTAAAAGCGAGAGTTAATTGAATCTACACCCGAGTTTTGTTTGGTAAATCAGTCTCAACACTCGAAAGATGAGAGATAGATAATTGAATTCACTACTTAAAGTAGGCTTTCACGACTTGAGAGATAAGTTCACTAAGAGATTAGGGATTTGTGTCTCGTGAAAGGTGAAACCACAAAACCGAATTAGAATCATGAGATTAACTAGAATTGAAATCACTTAGGTTTGTACTTTGGTTGTTCCCATGTTTCTTAGGTTAGATTTATTTTGATTGTTCTTTTATGTTTTTCTGTTTTTATGCTTTTGCTTTTCGTTTATTAGTTTTTGTTGAGTAGCAATTGGGAGGATTACTAGGATTAGATTCTACATACCTTTTCCCTGTGGATCGACCCCTTACTCATTACGCTTTACTAGCAACAACCCGATGTTTTGGTCGGTTAGGAGTTAGTTTTGCATATAGTTTAGGGTTATAAATTTTCTTTTGTTATTGATGCAAAATCTCCGCAACAAAAGTGGCGCCGTTGCCGGGGAATAGGTGTCATGTTGAATCTAGTTTTGTTAGTTCTCGATTTTGTTACGTTTTATTTTTGTTTTTACTAAAAGTAGCGTATACCAAGTTGAGAGTTTTTATTTTGCCATGTTTCGATGACCGTTAGGTTAAGAATGTGCAAAAGTTTTTTACTCAACTTGTTTTACGTGAAGTTTATATGTTTATGTGTTACCTAGTCTAACCCCGTGCTTAATTTGATAATTTGCTTTGTCCGTGATCGTGTTGCCGTGTTGTGTTCATAAGTATTTAGGGTTTTCTTGTGTTTTTCTCCTTTATCTGTGCATTCTTGTTGTATGGACGAAGCGTCGCTCATTGGACGCCCGCCCGATTCTTCATCTGCAGGTGAACGAGCGTTGGGAAGTATTGGACGCTCGTCCGTTCAAATATTTTCAATCCTTTGCTCGATTTAGAGACCAGACGAAGCGCCTATACTTTACGAACGCCCGTCCGGTCGGTTTTCAAAGCGCAGACGGCGTCGCAAGGTGGAACGCCCGTCGATTCACGAACGCTAAGTGAGCGTTCGTCCGGGTTGATCCAGGTTCTAAATTTCTTGATTTTATTTTCAATGCTTTTATTTGATGTGGATTTTTCATTGAGCTTCTTTGGCTAATTGATTTTTACATAGATGCCCGAACTTATATGTTTTTACCTTTCCATCTATGAATCCATGTTAGATAATTGATCAATTCCTTATATATGATTCATCTAGGCATGTTATAGTGACGTTCGTTCTCGTAAGCTATAAATTGTTCTTATGGTTAATTAGTAGCTAATGTCGGTTCCCGTATGCTACATACCGCTCCGATGAATCTTTTAAGCTTTTAAGACTTACGTGCTTCCTTTGTTTTTATAACTCATTTGGGTAGTAACTGTCGGTTCTCCGTTGCTACCATCGGAAACCTTATGAGTTATATCTGTTTAGTATAGCTAACTGTTGGTTTTCCATAATGCTATCACCTTTGACGAGTCTTAAAGCGCGTCTACACTGCATGTAATGGACAACACTGTCGTTTATCGTAACCTGTCATTATCTGGTAGACGTTTATTTTATGCATGTCATGTTGCAAATGAGTGGGCTAGTTTTCTTTCTTTTATTTTCTTTTATTTTTGCATATCATTTAGATGCATATCATTTAGTTGCATGTCATATAGTTGCATTGTTTTTCTATTTTTCTTTTATTTTTCTTGAGTGTAGTTAACTGTCGGTTTCCGTAATACTACCTCATTTTCCGTAAATTTATTTTATTTTTAGGATTTTTCATATAGTTTGCATTGTATTGCATTCTCATGTAGTTGCACCTAGCCTACGAGTTTGTGATATTTTCATGTATATGTGTCCATCTTTATGTGAGCATAATTTGAATATCTCTATGATCCTTTTTCTCTATGTGCTTTATTTGTATAAGTCTAATCTTTTCCCCGTAGACTCTTTTTGCACTAATCAAGTCTGCAGGATACTTTCTTCCTAGCGATTGTGCACTTTCACGATGTATTCAGTTTACCTATGATGCTCCACAGTCTACTGAGCTATGCAAGCAATCCTGGTTCTTGTTGGTTCCTCCAGAATTGCCAGCATCCAATCAGCTAAGTTCTCTATTTGTTTTATTTCTGTATAACTTGAGGACAAGTTGCAATCTAAGTGTGGGGGAAGGGATAGATGATTTATGTGTCTACTTTCGTTTGCTCATATTAGTTATAATTTTCTATGAAAAGTGCTTCAATTTTCAAAATTTTTTGTTTAGTCCTGAGTAACATTTCACTGGCATGCTAGTTTTATAATCTGGCACCCTTTAGTTGTTATCAGTAGTCATATCATGTTCGGAGAATAGGTTTAGTAAGTCGATACTCACTTGAACTTCATTTCACGAACCTATTAGATGAAGAGCCAAATATAGAATAGTTTCCGGTTAGTTAAAGGAAAGTTAATTCTTGATACAGATAACACTTATTTAGCATTGATGAAAGTTAAGAACTTGTGCTATACTCACAATTAGAATCTCAGTACCTTAGTGTTCTTGAGAACTTTGAGAGTCTTGAATGTGTTAGAAATATATTTGACCGAGAGTTTCCAAAGAGTTTGAAAAATATAAAAATATATATATCTATAAATAATAAATGAATAAAATTTCTTTGCGGGAATTTTGTTTGTATTTATCACCCCGAGTCCATTTGGATACTGCCCCAATTGGGGAGTGTGGTTTACCTTGGACAGTATGGGTTTGAGTGATCTCAGGGTGACTGTCTCTAATGTAGGGGAGTGTGTTATACTTTTGAGACGCGACGATAGTATAAAATATAAAATATACGCTTTTTGGAGTTCTAAGTCAAGTTGATCTAAACCCAGTAGAGACCCGAGAGGTATTTTCTTGGCACTAAGCAAAGGAGTTTAGTTGTGAGTTAGTTACTATGTTCTTGGTAATTTGTTTTTGTAAGGTAAGTGCTGTAGATAGAATGAAGTTTTCGTTTAGTTGACCGGATAACTGTTAGTGCTTGATGTAATATATCAAGAGAGGATCGGTGGAAGTTTAGTAGGTTCTGGACACACATCACCGAGTGAGGTCGATTTACTGAATACTAGCTTGTCATGATTTTGACTATATCTCGTGTCAGGTTATGTGGATTCTTGATAGTATGTCATGTTTTGTTTTGCTCGGGGACGAGCAAAAGATAAGTGTGGGGGTGTTGTTTAGGGCCAAATTATAGTGATTTTTATATATATATTGTATATCAATTTTCCCCATATATGGATTATTTTCATAGATATTGAGCTATATAGTTAAATATTGAGTAATGGTGTTTTTAATGATTAAATATGAAAACATATCAATTTAAGTGTTAATTTGTGTTTTTATATTATTTTGGAAATTATTACGTTTTGGTATGTTTTTGATATTTGTAGATACCCAATTAATGATGGAAAAGGTGATCTAAAGAGCCAATTTCGAGTTGAGGAAGGATCAATTGAATTTATGGAAGATTAAAAGAGATAAGAAAGAAATCAATCAAGATAAAGATGGAAAAATCAAGATTTGATCGCGGTGGGCGTGCGTCCATATGAAGCGCATTTGCAGCGCCCAAGGTGAATCAAGCGTCCATGCGGCATCCATAATCGTATTTTACATTCGAGTCTCCAGGCGTGAGCCGAACGAGCAGCGCCCGATCTCCGTTCAAGAAATGAACGAGCGTCCATGATAATGAACGCCCGTCTGCCGCCGACTTTCAGCGAACCGCCTCTTATCTCTATAAATAGAGCCATATCCTCAACCCTAAGGATATATTTTTTTATACTCGAATTTTCTGAGGAGCAGCAGCCGACTTGGGAGTTTGAAGGCCGGTCACCCGAGCCTTGTGCTCGGGTGAACCGAGGTTAGATTAGGAGTAGATTATGTAGCTTTTCTTTTCGTTTCCATGGAGTTCAACCATTGTATCAAGACTATGTGAGTTTGATTTCTTTCAATTAATTTAATTCCAGTTTTATCTTCATGAGCTTTAAGTCGTTTGTATTTTTCTATGCGATTTGTATGCCATGTGAATTAGAATCGAAAGATTAGTTCACGATTGATGTTTATAATACGGAAGTTGCATAAACGCTAGATCACCATAGAAAGATAGGGTTTTTAGCCATTAATGATGACAAGTTAATGAGTTAGATTCCTAGGTTGTTAGGTTCTTTAAAAGCGAGAGTTAATTGAATCTACACCCGAGTTTTGTTTGGTAAATCAGTCTCAACACTCGAAAGATGAGAGATAGATAATTGAATTCACTACTAAAGTAGGCTTTCACACTTGAGAGATAAGTTCACTAAGAGATTAGGGATTTGTGTCTCGTGAAAGGGTGAAACCACAAACCTGAATTAGAATCATGAGATTAACTAGAATTGAAATCACTTAGGTTTGTACTTTGGTTGTTCCCATGTTTCTTAGGTTAGATTTATTTTGATTGTTCTTTTATGTTTTTTCTGCTTTTATGCTTTTGCTTTTCGTTTATTAGTTTTTGTTGAGTAGCAATTGGGAGGATTACTAGGATTAGATTCTACATACCTTTTCCTGTGGATCGACCCCTTACTCATTACGCTTTACTAGCAACAACCCGATGTTTTGGTCGGTTAGGAGTTAGTTTTGCATATAGGTTAGGGTTATAAATTTTCTTTTGTTATTGATGCAAAATCTCCGCAACACATCCCACGATTCATCTCATCATCCGTCGGAGGTTTGCTTATTTCCAAACCAATTTCTGTGAAAAACCACCCCCTCCACCTAAAAGTTCTCTCTCTGTGAATTGATTTGTGTTCGATTCCATATGCTCTCTCGAATTGATTTCTCTGTGAATTGATTTTAGTTTTTAATCATCATTTTCTCTACCGAATATCTCGATGGAAACTCAATTGCCACCGAATCGATTTCGTCGACGGCCCAGTCGGTGAAACATTGATGGGTGATTTATTTTCAACTCCATTATCAATTTTATTTGGAAATGGGAGGTGAAGGCGGCGATAATCAAGCGGCGACATCGGAGAGACACCATAATTTCTAGAAAGCGTAAGCTAATCCTCAACGCGGAGGAGCGGCTTGATTCAAATTCGGGTTCGATCTCTTTCATTGAAAGGTGATAAACGGCTCGGTTGGCTCTCACGTTCGCATCTGTAAGTTTGTGCTGAATTTGATTCGAAATTCGGGTTTGATTAATGCTGCTTAAAAGTAAAGTTTAGTTGAGTTATAGTTAGTTTTGCAATAAATGATACCTTTTTTTTGCTGAAATTATACAGTCTTCATGGGAAGATCAAGAAACCCATAAGATGCGATTGCGTGGATCTTTACTTTGTTTGTCAGGTAAATGTTTGAGACGATGAATCGTGAATTCGTCATTTGATAAAGTTGTTATTGATTTGTTTTTTCATGTGGAATGGCAATGTCAGGATGGTTCGACTGTGTTCGATTCCATATGCTTGCAAAGTTTTTAATTTTTTCCTGCGGTAATTTCAGATTTCTGACAGGTGTGAGCCGACAACAAAAGGATGGTGAAATTGACATTCATAGCATGCCTTACTAATGGTCTTCCGCCAACACAGGGTTAGATTATGGCCGACGTCTGCCTCATGCAGATTTCTACAAGAAACAAGGTAATTTTTTGTTCACTAATCTTACATTTTCTATATGCTTCTGCTTTTGCTGTTAAAGATACCGTAAATTGGTTTTCAAAGAAATGGAGGGATGCTTGGTTTTCAAAGAAATGGAGGGATGCTTGATTACATTTTCTTTTTCTTACTTTCTCTGTAATCACTTGCTTAATTAATTACTTGAACAAAGATAAAGATAATCAATTAATGGGGTACTTTGTATATGCAGCTATTCATCGAAAGATGCAGTCTTGGAAGGAGGGATACCATTCAATAAGGCAAACAACGGGTTGAACATGTTCGATATATTAGGTAAAAGCCCAGATTTGAATGGATATTCAATCAGGCAATGCGCAACAGATCTGCACTTATAATGAGAGAGGTCCTTCAAGTTTACAAAGGCTTTAATGATGACAATGTTAAGAACCTTCTTGATGTCGGTGGCGGGTTCGGGTCGACCATTAATGCTGTGATTTCTAAGTATCCACATATTCATGGGATCAATTTTGACTTGCCACATGTTGTCAGCAATGCCCTGCTTATCCTGGTATGAGAACATCTTTCAATAAAACTACAAATATATGATACAAGTATGTATATACTATGGAAATGCAATAATATGTAACACTGTTTGTTTTATAGGAGTGGAACATGTTGAAGGAGATATGTTTAAACAAGTACCAAAAGCAGATGCTATCATACTCAAGGTTAGTGTTTTCTTTTACCCTTTGCATATTCATAATAAGGACCTTTTATTCGTGACGAGCCCGGATCCTCTACTGCAGGTGATCATCTTGAATTGTGTTTCTTATATATGTCTAAACTAAGCTTATTATCTACTCTTTCTTTTACAAGACATACATCTTTGCATGATTGGTCGATGAATCCAAAGCATGAAACTACTTGAGAATTGTTGGGAAGCATTACCAAAGGATGGAAAAGTGATAGTAATAGAAATGATACTACCAGAAGTTCCAACAACAGAGATT
Organism: Gentiana macrophylla; assembly: GCA_026214975.1. NCBI lineage: Eukaryota > Viridiplantae > Streptophyta > Magnoliopsida > Gentianales > Gentianaceae > Gentiana > Gentiana macrophylla. The sequence goes on from CM047806.1 coordinate 25,442,521, forward strand.
GAATCAAGAAATGCATTTACAGGTGACATTCTCATGCATTGTAATACGTTTGAATGTTTAGAAGGTTCATGTCTTCTCACTCAAATATGGTTCTTCTTCTAATGCTTGAAACATCGATCATGAGCTCCTGAAATCGTTCTTTTTTTTTTTTTTGACCACATCTCGATGCAAGATATTCGAGCCTCTTGTTGGGAAGCTTCTTACGAAATCTAGCGAATTGTTTGTGGATGACTATATGTATTGGATATGTATCATTGCACTCTTCGCATTTTCTTTTATCTTCAATATTTTCTTCATTCTGCGCCTCACTTACCGGATCGTAAGTTCGATTTACAAACATTATACCGATCGCAAATTTTTACATTCACATTTTGATTATTTTATGGTATTTGTTTGCGCTTTTCAGAATCTAAACCTCTTAGTGTTGAGGAAGATAATAAAATGTAAGAAAATTGAGTGTACTACTCCAAGTATGGAACCTTAACTATGTTCTGATCAAAAAAAAAAATGGATGCCTCTAATATGGAAATACCTGTTCATTGTTAGAGGTCTGAACTTTGTCATACATTACACTTTTCTTTTAAGTTTTAAAGTGAAAACTATGAATTTACAAATGATTCCAGAAGTACTATTGTTCAAAGCAGAACAAACGTCGAAAACACCATCCAGTTCAGTTTACATGTACCGATCAGACCTCATTTAATCATATTTTGATTATCTTATTAATCATATTTTGTTAGCGATTTTTCTTTTAAATTTTAATGCTTTGTATTTTGAAAACACCATCAGTTCAGTTTACATGTACCGATCAGACCTCATTTAATCATATTTTCATTATCTTATTAATCATATTTTGTTAGCGATTTTTCTTTTAAACTTTTAATGCTTTGTTTTTGTTACATTGTTTATATAATTGTTAAGGGTTACAACTCAGTTGGAGGCCAGAGAATTTTAATGGTCATACGAAATTTGCAGAGCATCATTAAGTCTTATTTCAATGTCTACAGAAATGGTTCTCGTGTTCGGCTTCTTCTTTTTCTTTTTTATAGATTCTTTTTACATTTTCTCAAAGTTGACTTGGTGATGTGAAATAGTTGTATCAAGATGAACATTTGTGTTCATGGTGACCAGGGTGTGTTTGGCATGTTTCCAATCTGAATCGGTTGCTTTTGTAATTTCTAAGATGGTACGCAGTAATCTCAATACAATATTGATGAGTAATAATTTTAATCTAGCACAATCGCACAAGCATCTGAATTTATGCACATTTCGCTGCAATCGACTCACCATATATTCTCATCCCGATTAAGATTATGAACTCGTAAAGCTATAATGGATCGGACGCATTCAACAGAAATGTTGGCACGTCCATTGTTTGCTACCAAGGATTTCTTACGCTTCTGGCTGCATATCCCCGCCGAATAATACAGATTGAGGGACGCCATTCACGACAAAAAGTAGACACGGTTGCCGTCGGGATTGGGTAGAGATCCTAAGGGTTGTCACTGATGCAAGCAAATAACATATTGTGGATTTTCTTGGTTTACTTATCTATCAAGTTGACCATTCATGCTACTCCGTTCTCTCATGAGGTAACTAAATAAATGACTACATACATTCCTACTTGCCTATGACGGTGTATTTTTCATTGTACCTCCCCTTCTGTTTTATACATTCCTATTCAGAATATTTAACAGAGGCTGTAAAACAATAGCATGTTTCAATTGTTTTAAGCCTTCAGTTTTCTTCTAGGATTGACCACAAATTTGATGTGATGTATGCTAAGGGCTTTTTTTTCCTCATCGGTACATTGGTGAGTATGCAAATGTGCACTTTAGCATACCTAGGAGAGTCTTAAAAGTTGTATTTTGAACTTCAAAGAGAATGGAAATCGATTTGCATGCTCAGAGGTAACAAATTAGTTATTTAAAGCAGTTAAGCCAATTCGATGTCACGTATCATTCATGTGCTAATTGCTTTTGTATTTATTTTTCTTCCTTGCACTGATGGTGAACATTTCTTCGGTTTTTTATTTATTTATATGCATGTCATTCTTTTTGAAAGTAGTTGTAATACTTTGTCAGCTTCTGTTTCCTTCCATAAGTTATTGTCTTTATGATTTTAAATCACTCACTTAGGTGGGTGACTATTCTCTAATACAAATTGACCTTCCCTTTCATTCCTTTTATTGTCTAGATGATTTTAAAGCATTTACTTAGATGTGTATTAGCATATGATACACATCCCAAAGTGTTAAAACATCTAGCATGTCATTCTTTGTGATATATGAATGCTTTCCTTTTTGATTCAAAAGTTTACGGTTAAAATTCATTGATTGTGTCTCCATATTGTTTTTTATGTTATTATTATAGGAATTTTTGCTAACTAATTGAAAGTGAAGAATTTCAAATAAATATAGCATCAAAGAGATTGACAAGAGTAGAGTTCAATCTAATGATCAGGAAGCTTTCTCAAACCCCATTTCACAAGATCGTGGAGCACATGCAAGAGAAAAACGACACGAGACATGTGAAAGGAATATATAAAGCTAAAGAAAGGCCAAGTAATGCTATGACCTAGGAGCACCAATTTAGTAAGTGGCTCGAGCACGGGCACATAGTCCTCAGAAGTTTACTATGAAGGTGTGCTCATAGATTACATGGTTGATATGTATAGCTAGGTGTAATGAAATATCTTTGTGGGTAGATGGAAGAGCCAAATAAATGGCTGTTAAAATGACGAATAAATGGAACCTAACAAAGGAATATATGAAGTTTCGGATTCTAATAGAGTTAACTATTCAGCATCATCACAAAGACATTTGGCTTCCGCCAATGATGTGAAGTTCGAAAGAGCATCAAGGTCTTCGTTTCTACAGCAATGTACAACGTCGGATTTGTTTGTTTGTTTGTTGTTGTTTTTTTCACCAACCGTTGTTGAACTCTTAAAGTTTTAGACATGAATGTGTCCAACGACTTGCATAATGTGGAATCATCATCACAACATACTTTTTGTAAAATTTAAACTATATACATGTAAAACCGAAAAATAATTATTATAAATGTATCATTACATGTACATTCATAGTGAGAGCTTCTTAGCTTTCACTAGAGTAAGCTTAATTAAAATCATTACGTATTAGTTAATATACAAAATGATGAGACTAATAGTAATGACTTATGAGCTTCACATCTCCAAGCCAAGGAAATGAATATAAAAAAATGACCAGATTAGTAATTGTGGGCTTCACATCACCCTAATTATTTTTAGGTTTTACTTTCTTCCGTGCATCGCACGGGTTTCCTACTAGTATATATATATATATTGGTTTTGAAAAAGGATTATAAAGTGGGGAAACACCAACTCGAGCCGACTAAGATCATCCAACCACTACTCCAAACTATGACCAACCACACAATCCATAGATACTTTCTATACCTACGGGAAGTCAAGGGAATGTAGACCAAAATTGGGTTAAGGGTCGGATTATCATGAGGTTAAATACGATGGCTCGTTTCGAGTGGGTCTCGCCACTCTACAAGGCTGAGGCGGGGACATAAAGGTAATTTATGTATAGGTAGGCCATTTGGCTATGGTTGAGTCAAAGTAATGCCAAAAATCGTCATCCCTATTCTGATTCCAATGCCTATATTCGTCTCAAATGAGCGACAAACTTATGTTCTAGACTCTATCATGATGATTGCTCGAAAGATTTCACAACAATTTGCAATGCGAGAGAATTAAAATCATGCGTGCAAAGGGGTTCACACTACCCTTTAAGACTAGACTTACATGTTCTCATGCATCACTCAATCACATTTTCCATTTAGTTTGCACTATCAATTGACAACACCCTTTCATTTACACAAGGGGTATTAAATGCTTGTAGTGCGTGAAAACGAACAAATGATAAGTGTTTCTTAAGTATTTAGTGACAAACAATTCTCTTTCTCTGACTAACTACGGCTCCACTCCCCACTTACGAACTTGCAATGTACTCAATGCGAAGTGAGTGTCAAGGAGTAGTTAGGAGGAAAGTGAGTAATCAAAGTAAGCAATTACGAGACAAAAGAAGATCATACAAAACTGTCGGCGTGAACCGACAGGGTTCTCGGCGTAGGCCGAAAACGAAATCCTGATACAGAGATATTCGGCGTTTAGCCGGCGTACGTCGAGCTGGTCACTCAAGCGCTGGAAATGCTGAAAAGCAAGGGCCTTGGTGATCAAGCGGCGTGACCGTAAAAATGTGACTACCTAACAAAATAGGGGTAATTTGCATGCATGGGGAAAGTAATCGAACACGGCATTTCACCAGAATGAGCTAAGTACAAATGCCTAAAACAAATTAACATGCAAAATCACAAAGAAACAAACAACGTGCACCACAAGTTCAACAAAGCATAGGGAATGAAAAAGTCGGGCTCACAGAGAGCATTATTACACATCAAATTATGTTCATAGAAAATTACACAACCAAACAGAAAATAACAGGGACTGGGTAAAGCTCAAATATCACTCATCGTCAGAATTATCATTAGGATAATCGTCCACCTCACTAGAAGAATCACCAACCGGATATACGGGTAGCAAAGCCTTCTTGCGTTCTTGCTTGGAAATACCTCATCCGTCGGGTCAGTGGGGACACGAGCACACAACTTGGAAATCAACCAAGGAAAAGGAAGTGTGATCACAGTGTGAGCCCAATGAGAAGTAGCAAACTGGACAATCGATGAGTGGATGAGGCGACCCCAATTCACAGGAATGTTGGTGTGAATGGCATACATCAAAATGATCTATTCATCATAAATCTTGGAGACATCATCAGAAAGAAAAACGTGGGAATTAATGAAACGTTCGATAGCGCGCATCTCCCTTGAAAGATCAGAAATATCCGGCTCATGCGGCATACTACCCCGTTGAGGGAAAAAGTATGTCCTAGCCTCAGATGCTTTACGGCAAAAACAAATGGGGTCGTGGAGGTCCCAAACAACCTCATAGTGCATGGCCGGATTCTGATTAAAGTATCCAAGATTGAGAACATTGTTAATCATTTGAGGGTCAAAAAGAACGCTTACCCCTCGAATCTTCAAAAGATTGGTTTGCTTCCCGTGAATGATAGTGGCAGTGAGAGTGGAGTAGAATTCTCTGACATGAGTGATATTGTCACGACCACGTGGTGGTTCCGAAAATTTCTGCACGAGATGATAGCCAATGCGTAACTCCATAGGGGGTGAAATCTTACGATGATTGAGTCCTTTTTCAAGGAGAGGAGCAGCAGTGCTAAAGTAATCGATATGGCGATCATTGCGGTGGCAGCAAATGATTAGCACGACGAGGAGGGTAATCCTCATCATAGCGCGGTGGTGATAGGGATGGGGAAGATGGAGAAGACATAATGGAGAAGAAAAGATGAAGGAGGAGAAAAATTTGGATGGTAGAGAATATGGTGGTAGATGAATGATGGGTGAATAGGGTTTTGATAGAGTTATAATGAGACAAGGCGCATAAAACGGTTTTCCAGGCGTGCCGTGGTCGAAAGGTGGTCTATGCCCTAGATTCCTGAACAAATTCTGAGTGGTGCAGAAAAGTGTGATGTGTAAGGTCATGTCAGAAGATTCGGCGTACGCCGATCAACGCAATCCCGAAATTTGGCGTGCGCCGAATGTCTCTGCATTCCCTCAAAAAGAGTAACTCTATGCATATCATGTATCCAAAATTACCAAACACTGAACAAGGATCTAGGCACAAGCATGGCAAATAAAGATACCACATAGTTTGCAAAACAAACAGACTAATCATTCCCATAAGAAAATATCACACAAATGCACGTCATAAGTTTATACAAATAACTTCCACAAAATGAAAAGAGAAATAGTTTTCATGCCAACTAGGCAACCAAATAACAAAATAGAAACAATTTTTATAAGTCCTCACAAAGCACTCAAGAGTCAACAATATGGATCAAAAGAACTATCATCATCATCCTCCATGCCCTTAGCCATCATGGCAGCAAAAGAGTTCGGGCTCATTCCCAAATGCGGGTCAGCATCACCAAGATTGGCTCCCACATACTCAGCAGCAGTAGAGGGTGAGGGGTCCACGCCGCTTCGTGCATCAACAACAGAAGTAACCACAGTGTTGTCCAGACTCATGCTCGACAATCCCTCACTCAATGGTCCGGGACCAAAAGGTGCCTGGAAAGGCTCAGAACGTGTTGGCTCGGAGCGTGTACCTGTAGCATGAAAATCAAACGCACCACCAAAAGGGTTTGAAGCAGGGGTAGACCAGGTGTGCGGTGTATGTATAGGTATAGCTGGGGCCCAATGAGGTAAGGTATAAGGTAACTCTTGACACGAGGGAAAATTTTCTAGACGAAGCCTAGGGTTTGGGCACATGGAAAAAAGCAAAGCTTGCTGACTATGAAGACCAGATCAAATATCATTTGCCCACAAAAGTTTTCGTTCTGCTAACTGAGTTTGATTGGTATTCATAGCCACTTGACCATCTCAAAGAATTGCTATCTCAGAATCTAGGTGTTGGAGCATACCCATCACAGATGAATTTCCCAATAGTGCAGAAGGGTTAGTGGGAATGGCTCCGGTGGGCTCACTCTCAAGCTCAGGGGTGTCCTTGATACCTGGACCAATCTTAATATGACAAGGTGGTAACAAAACATCACCGGGAAACTCAAGAACGTGTTCATTAGTACACATGGCGGAAATGAGATGAGGAAATGGAGCAAGCCTAGTCTTATTCGTTTGGTGAGCAAAGTCGAAGATCTTCCTAAAGATTATCTCACCAACATTGACAAATAAGTTATTGAAAACGGCTTAAGTAAGACAAGCATCGGCTGCATTGAAAGCATGAACATGGCTGGATGGTTGAACATTAAAGGTTAAGAAGTGTTTCATGACTTTCACATCCTTAGTAGCAGAACCAAAAGTAAAACGACCTTGGAACCAAGCACCAGAGGGACAAAGGAAGCGTCTTGCCTCTTCGGTTTTCTCATAGGCTTTAGTGCCAGTTCCAAGTTCCCGAATATGCTCATATGAAGGTGTATCTGGTGCTGGAGGTAAACCAAAGAAAGAGTTAATGGCTTCCGGCGAGAAAGGAATATCGGTACCTCTAACAGATACAAAGCCTACATTAGGATGTTCCTCATCAACTACAATGGTGGAAAGCATAGAATAAAATTCAGCGACCAATGTAGAATTAAAATGCTCAGTACGTTCAATGGCTAAGTTTTCCCAATGATTTCTTGCAATGATATCCTTGACCTCCTGACTAACAACGGTAAAATCAATGGCTCTTTCGATCATGAAGGAACGATCACGGAAATAGGTTCGAAAGGCATTGGCGGCGTCGGAGGGTGCAAAATTCGCAAACTTGCAGGCTTTCTCAACCTTGGTCAGGACACGATTGGGTAAGACTATGATGCCGGCGGATAATGGAGGGGGTGACTTAACACGACCGACTTTTCGTTTCTTCCTAGCTTCGGGTTGACTCCTAGATTTTTCCATGGCTACAAGGTTTTGGTGGTCCAAGATAACAACTTTTAGACAAATAAAACAACCTTGAACTCAAGAAGTACTTGAAATAAAATGAAAATTGAAATTTGAAATAACAAGCTTGAGAAAAGTATCAAAGCACTTACCTTTGTTGTCTTAGACCGCCGGAAAAGATGGAGGTGACCGGAAGTTGGGTTTCACACAAAGTGCAAATCAGGGACCTAGGCCAACCTGTCAAATATGCTTGAAGGTTGGACACATTGCAGCTGAATGTTGGCATAGGTTTGAGACTGACTTTGTTGTTCCTAGTCCTCCACCTTCCCAGGCCAAGCAAGTGTCTGCCTATCTTATGACTCGTAAAGCGCACGGACCTATCTGGTATCTTGACAGTGGTGCAAGCAACCATGTGACATCTGACCTAAACAATCTAAGCCTTAGCACTCCCTATGATGGTACATATGGTCTTGTTTTTGGTAATGGTGAGAAGCTCCATATCACTCACACTGGTTTTGCTAATATCCTAATACCACACACAAACACAACTCTGTTTTTAAGCAATGTTTTGTGTGTACCTGCAATAGCTAAGAATTTGTTGAGTATTTCTCAGTTATTAGCTGATAATAATGTTTGTGTTGAGTTCTCTAACTCTGGCTGTTGTGTTAAGGACAAGGACACCAAGGCTACTCTGCTGGAAGGACAGCTTAGTGATGGTCTGTATCAGGTTCAGAGATTACCAGTTCTCTCCTCCTCACCTCCAACACAAGCTCAACCCAAAACTGTTTTTGTTGCTAGTAGTACCAAGTCTCTAGAACTTTGGCATAGGAGACTAGGACACCCCTCTGTTAGAGTCCTAAAAGTTGTTCTCAAAAGTTGTAATCAATCTCTTGTTTTTAATGAAAATCTTCCTTTCTGTCATGCTTGTCAATTAGGCAAACTTCATGCATTACCTTATGCTTCATCTGCATCTGTTTCTTCTATGCCATTGGAGCTCATCCATACATATTTGTGGGGGCCATCTCCAGTCAAATCTGTAAATGGATACTCCTATTACATATCCTTTGTTGACACCTATAGTAGGTTCACTTGGATCTACCCACTCAAGTTCAAATCTGAGGCCTTGGATGCTTTCCTTAAGTTCAAAAGCCTTGTTGAAAATCAACTTAACCTCAAGATCAAACAACTCCAATCTGACTGGGGAGGAGAATTCAGATCTTTTGAAACTCACCTCAGTCAGTTTGGGATCCACTTTAGACACCCCTGTCCATATACTCATTCCCAAAATGGCACCATTGAAAGAAAGCATAGGCACATCACAGAAACTGGCCTAACTCTCTTAGCACAAGCCAATCTTCCTATGAAATATTGGTGGCACAGTTTTGAGCATGTTGTCCATCTCATTAACATCTTACCCACACATGTCCTACATGATAAATCACCCTTTGAAATACTCTACAAAAAGCACCCTAACTACAATAGCTATAGAATCTTTGGTTGTGCCTGTTATCCCCTTCTCAGACCCTATCACACCCACAAGTTCCAATACCACACTCAGCAATGTACCTACCTAGGAGTTAGTTCACACCACAAAGGATACTTGTGTATGGATCCCTCTGGCAGGATATATATTTCTAGAGATGTTGCTTTCAATGAAAACACCTTTCCCTCTAAGAATGTCAATCAAGCCACTGTTGACCTTGAGTCTCAGATCACAACCAAAGATACTCCTAGCCCTAGTTTTTCTCTAAACAAATACCATGTCCTTGCATCTCTTGATCCTGATATAGATGAACTGGTGTCTCCTGCAGCAGAGTCTATTGTGCCTAATGAGGCAGACAACATTGCTTCAACACCCAACACACCTGTCCCTACTCCAGAAAATAGGTCTGAGACATCCTCACCTGAAAGCACTCCCAGCTCAGACTCTGCTTCTGGAAGTAATACACCTCCCCCCTCACCTATTGTGCAAAGACAGGGTCCTGTACATCATATATCTGCAGACCAGGGCAAAAAGTGGAATCTACAAGCCAACGAAATTCTCTGGTCTAACACAAAGACAGTCATATCCAAGTCAGTGTGAACCAACTAAAGTTGCTGATGCACTTGCTGATCCACAGTGGTCCAAGGCAATGCAGGAGGAATACAAAGCCTTATGTGACAATCATACCTAGGCCCTAGTTCCACTAGATTCCTCACAACACATAGTGGGAAATAAATGGGTGTACAAAATGAAGCTTAAGCCAGATAGTAGTATCTTGAAGCATAAAGCATGGTTGGTAGCTAAGGGATTTCATCAGCAGGCTGGGGTAGACTACAATGACACATTCAGTCCTGCTGTCAAATCCTCAACAATTAGAGTGGTTCTGTCACTAGAAGTCTAGAAGCAGTGGCCAATTCAGCAAGTGGATATCAACAATGCGTTCTTAAATGGAACCTTTGCATGAGTCGGTGTTTATGGAGCAATCGAAGGCTTTGTGGATCGAATAGACCTTCACATGTCATAAATCCCGAACAAGGCATTATATGGCCTCAAGCAAGCTCCCGGGCCTGGTTTGATGATATGAAAGACTTGGTGAAGAAATGGGGTTTTCAAGCGGTCAATCTCGACTCTCATTGTTTATCTTCAAGCATGGCAACACTATCTTGTAAGTGTTAGTGTATGTTGATGACTTCCTAATCACAGGGAACTCTGACACAGCTATTCAAAAGTTTGTACAAGTACTGAATTCCAGGTTTCCTCTTAAGGACCTGGGGCTTGATGTCGGGTCAAGTAATAAAAATACTCGAAAAACACTAGCAAGAGAACTAGGTTCAATCGTAGTATAGTTAGATAAGTCGAGGTCGATCCCACAGAGACTCGGCTTAAACGAAATATAACTTATTAAACTAAAAGCAAATTAAAGGCGGTCTCCGACCAACAATAACGTAGAATTAAAATTGACACAATAGAAACACAAAACCAACAAATGACACAACGACACTAAGACACTTATTTTTATAGGTTTTATAAGCGATTAACAAGCGGTATTGATAACGCTAGTAGTAATTACTCCCCGTGCTATGTAGATTGACGACGAGACAAAATAAGACATTTAAGAATAATTATTACGACCACGGAGTCATCCTCAAAATAGATCTAGCTCGGGTAAGCCATCTAGATCATCGTGTCTCCGTTACGTGACTTCGCCGCCGTAGGCCTCCATCTCATATGACTTCTGACACAATTACAAAGCTAGGGATGCCGGTATAAACCGTAACCTCATCTAAGCAACATTCCTATGGTTAGGTGTACTTCTTAGACACCGATTCAATCTCTGTCCTAAGTAACAATCACTTTTTGAGTCTCATGTTAAATTACAATGACAAATAATTAAGTTGATCAAGTTTAATTACTCGTTTTAATTACAAAGCGGAGAACCTGATGTAGTCGAAGCCGTTCACAGAAAAATCAAGAACATCACAGATCTCGCTACCAGCGAGACATAGGCTCGTTGCCAGCAAGCTCAGATCTGAACCAGATTTGCTCGTGAAACGTCTTTTACGTCTTAGATCTACATAAACATGGGTTCGTTAATTAACTACATCATGAAATCAATACACAAAACGACTACTCCATCACGAAATAAATTTGATCTACGAATAAAGATTGCATAATTGAGTAGACATTACCCTCGAAGACGAGCGTGATCCCCACTCCTCGATACGATCTCTAACCGGCGATTCTAACGACTCCGTAATGAAAAAACATAAAATAAAGAAAACTTGTAATGAAAATAGAACCAATATTGTGGAATTGTATTTATTTAAAGCGTGTCTAATAAAATTCGTGGCTGCTCCTTTATATAGAGACTTAGGCCGACTTAAAGATATGTTTGAACACCCTAAAAGCGCGTAGAGATAACTCCCAGGCGATCCTCGAGATTTCACCGATCTCGCGCTTCAATAACCCCCAATGAGCTCACTCGCTTTCGATTGGCTCATTGGCTTTTCTTGTTCCTTACTCCACTTTTCGTCTTTGCTTGATATTTATCTTTAATGCAATCCGATTACGCCTTGATTTCTCTTGAGATTTACTTCCTCCGTTGGTAGATATCCTCCGATTCATCGCAATCTATAAAATCAATATTTATCGCACAGTAAATCATATTTAAATAATAAAAACAGATAAATCCCAAATTATATATTATAAATCACATAACATTAAATAATCAATATAAACATGTGATCTAATATAAAATATATATTATTAAGCTCAATTTAAGGACAACGTTGATGACTTTTACGGGTATAATTTGACCGTCATCAACTACCCCCCACTTAGACTTTGATCGTCCCGAACAAAGCATCAATAAGTCATTCCCCAAGACAACATTTTCCATGGTCAAATCATACTTACACAAGAAACTCGAGTCAACTCATACCATTCATGCTCATACGGTATCCATTATTCACTACTCACTATGAATCGAAGTGATGTGTGCATGTGCATCTAGTTTTATATATTCGTGGCAAGATTAAAGTTTACGCTAACTTCGCAGTCTTAACCTACCAACATCAGCATTCCCACTTCTTAAGCCTCGCAATGGGTAAAGACATGGTGCAATAAGCAAGAGCGTTATCCCAAAGGTTTTTGGACTCGGAGGCCGAGAAAATACTCAAAGCCTCTTAAAGAGTTGAAATTCTTCGCATTTTCATAATTTCAAGCATTAACACCTCTCAAGAAAGAAACTTGCTTTAAAGGTAAAGTATGCATTGCAAGAATCCCCCTCTCACGGATTAGTCAATAGCACTGAAAATTACCACAAGCTCGGAGCTACTTTGGTAATGTTACTACAAGCCCAGTGTTTAACGCATTGTTAAAACACAGATAATTCTCAAGCTTATTACTCCGCTTTAATGGCCAGAAGATAAGAATACATCAGCAGATAAATATCGAAACTAAGTTTGCATAACCAATCATCTACGCAATGTACACATAATTCTTGTAGTTATTATAATTCGTGCGGTCAACGTCGATTCAAAGATTGAGTAATCGAATAATAAATAACTACTTGCAACAGTCGGCATGAATATCCTTAAATTTACTTCACATAAGTATAAAATGATCACGTGCTCATGCAACTTGGTTCCTTCCCTACTAATTCTATGTATATGAACTCACAATTCTAAGGGTACGAGATAAGTAATTTGGCATTTATTCAATTTTTTCATTTTTCACCGTTTCATTTAATTGTTCAATTGTAACACATCATGGCTAAGTTTCCTACCCCCCACTTAAACTTGGCATTGTCCTCAATGACAAAGAAAAAGGAGAATTTAAGAAAAAGACTTAGCTCTGGAAACGACTCTCAAGTAAGATGCAGAATGTAGGAGTGATCCAAGCAAGTCGTGGAGAAGCAAAGTAAAACCCTGTTTAAGCAAACCAAACAGAAACTCCACGAAACCGTTCATAACATGTCAATGGAAGTTATAAAATAATGTGGCAGTAATTAGATATAGAATATCCAAAAACAAATTAAGCCACTTTATTTCATACAACCAACGACAAGGAAAACCAAAGAGTTAAAACTTAAAAACTCACATGGCGGCTATCAAGGAAAAAACCTCGTTTATTCCGAACTTAGAATCGGAACATGGCGAGATGAATAAAAGACCTTAACAGTCTCATGCTACTTTATTCAAAAAAAACAAAGACAAAAGCAAAAGATAGTTGTTAAGAAATAGTTCTGAGGTTATAGTCGTCAGCTCGACTTAGTTCAACGATGGTTTAAGTATAGGTGGGATCGTTAAGAGGGAAGACTTCCTCCTACGTTCCTTGACCAAGACCAATGTAATGTTTCACACGGTTTCCATTAACCACAAAAGTGGATTGATCCTTAAGGTTTAATACCTCAACAGCTTAAAAGGAAAAACCTTACTCACTTGATAAGGGCCATACCATCGTGATTTTAACTTGCCAGGAAAGAGTCTCAAGCGTGAATTTTAAAGAAGAACTAGATCGCCTTCCTTAAAGGTGCGGTCCAATATTTTCTTATCATGAAATTTCTTTGTGCGCTCCTTGAATATTTTTGCATTCTCATAAGCTTCCAGACGAAACTCCTCTAGGCGAGTCAATTCCAACAATCTTCTCTCTCCAGCTAAACTCTCATCAAAATTCAACATACGCGTAGCCCACATGGCACGGTGTTCAAGTTCAACCGGTAGATGACATGCTTTTCCAAAAACAATTTTATAAGGGGACATTCCAATAGTAGTCTTATAAGCAGTCTTATAAGCCCATAAAGCATCATCTAATCTCAACGACCAATCCTTTCTAGTCGTATTCACAGTTTTCTCCAAAATGTGCTTTATCTCTCGATTTGTAACCTCAACTTGTCCACTTGTTTGCGGGTGATAAGCAGTAGCTAACTTGTGTCTAACCCCGTACTTAATCATCAACTTTTCAAACGGCCTATTACAGAAATGGCTTCCATTATCACTAATAATGGCACGAGGTACTCCAAACCGCGTAAAGATATTTTTCTTTAAGAACTTCAATACAACCTTCGCATCGTTAGTAGGCGAAGCGATGGCCTCAACCCATTTGGACACGTAGTCGACCGCCACTAAAATATAGCGGTTGGACAAAGAAGAAGTAAAGGGTCCCACAAAATCAATACCCCAAACATCAAAGAGTTCCACCTCTAGGATATTCTTCAGTGGCATTTCATTCCTTCTCGAGATATTTCCTGTCATTTGGCAAGAATGACAAGATCTAGCATATTGATGCGCATCTTTGAACAAAGTGGGCCAGTAAAAACCACATTGGAGAACTTTCGTAGCAGTCTTGTCTCCTCCATAATGTCCTCCGGCCACATAAGCATGGCAATGTCTAAAGATATCATAATACTCCTCTTCCGGCACACATCTCCTAAAGACATTGTCGGATCCTAGCTTAAACAGATAGGGCTCTTCCCAATAATAGTGCCTAAGATCCTTGAAGAATTTCTTTCATTCTTGGGGGTTGAGATTTGGTGGCAAGTATTTCACGGATAGATAATTCACAAAGTCTTTAAACCATGGTTGTTAATTTCTTCTCCTTCACAACCTCAACATGCGAAGATACTGCAGCGCAATCATCCTTTCCATATATAGCCGTGATAGAGAATAATTTTTCATCAGGAAATGTTTCTCCAATCTCGGTCATTGGCTCACTATCCTCTATTTGTAAACGGGAAAGATGATCCGCAACTGATTCTCGAGATCCTTTCTTATCACGGATTTCTACATCAAACTCTTGCAATAGTAGAATCCATCTCAATAACCTTGGCTTGGAATCTTGTTTGGCTAAAAGGTACTTCAAAGCTGCATGGTCGAGCCCAAAACAAAGCAGTGACTTTAGATCCCACTAGATAAGATCTAAACTCAAACGCAAAGATAATAAAATGTAAGCTCTTCTCTCGGTAGTTGCATAATTCCTTTGAGCGGCATTTAAAGTTCGACTAGCATAGTAGATGGGCCTAAAGATATTGTCTTTCCTTTGTCCTAAGGCAAGACTCTACAAGTGATGACGCTTGCATCGCACATCAACTCAAAAGGTAGATTCCAATCAAAGCAATCGTAACGGGTGCGAGAATAAGCATGCTTTTAACTCATTGAAAGCTTTCATGCACTCATTTAAACACAAATGGCACATCCTTGGCCAATAACTCAAGAAGAGGTGCAGAGATTAAGGAAAAAGTCCTCCACAAATCGATGATAGAATCCCGCGTGGCCAAGAAAACCTCGCAATGTCTTAAGATTGGTTGGTGGAGGCAGTTTTTCAATCACCTCTACTTTTGCTCTATGCACCTCTATACCGTTCTTTGAAATACGGTGGCCAAGTACTATACCTTCAGTAACCATAAGATGACATTTCTCCAGTTAAGCACCAGATTCGTCTCCTCGCATCTCTTCAACACTCGTGCTAGATGCGTGAGACATGAATCGAAATCATCTCCAAATACGGAGAAATCATCCATAAAGATCTCTAGGAAATCTTCAACCATATCAGCAAACAGAGAAATCATGCATCTTTGAAACGTTGCTGGTGCGTTGCACAAAACAAAGGGCATTCTATTATAAGCAAAGGTTCCATATGGACATGTAAAAGTGGTCTTTTCGCAATCCTCGGGTGCGATATGAATTTGATAATATCCCGAGTAACCGTCAAGAAAGCAATAAAACGCATGTCCGCTCAGTCTCTCGAGCATTTGATCAATGAAGGGAAGAGGGAAGTGATCTTTACGAGTAGCATCAATCAACTTCCTAAAGTCAATGCACACTCTATGTCCAGTAAGTCTAATAGGAATTAACTCGTTTAACTCATTAGCTTGCACCGTCAAACCTCCCTTCTTAGGAACTACGTGGATCGGGCTAACCCATTCACTATCAGAGATAGGAAAGATGATTCTCATTTCCAACATCTTAATAACTTCATCCCTAACCACGTCCTTCAATTGTGGAGTCAACCTTCTTTGGGGCTGTGCAACCGCTTTCTTTGCAGGATCGACGGAGATTTTATGCATGCAAACGCTAGGGCTAATGCCTTTAACGTCAGCTATTGTCCATCCAAATGCTCCGCGATCTTGTCTCAACACTCTCATCGCCTTTTCTTCTTGTATTTCACTTTAAGGCGGAAGAAATAATAAGCGCAAGGTCTCATCTTGAAGGAATACATACTTTAAATGCGCAGGCAGAGGCTTTAATGTCAGATTAGTAGGTGGTTCTTCTAACGAGGTCTTTAACTTTTGTCCGGTTAGCTTAAGTTCAAAGAACTTATGCCACGTCGGTCTATGGTAGAATTTCTCAACCTCGGTAGACTTCATCTCCTCAACATGGCCAGGGGTTCCTCTACTACATCTTTGCCATATCACTTTCTCTTCCTCGCTCTTCTCATATTTCACTTCATCCTCTAACTCTAGAGTAGCCTCGAGGAAATCCTTAATATCCTCATATTGTTGGAAGTCATTGACAAGCTTGTCAACAGAATCCAACAT
Organism: Gentiana macrophylla; assembly: GCA_026214975.1. Classification (NCBI taxonomy): domain Eukaryota; kingdom Viridiplantae; phylum Streptophyta; class Magnoliopsida; order Gentianales; family Gentianaceae; genus Gentiana; species Gentiana macrophylla. Next base: position 25,459,043 of record CM047806.1, read on the forward strand.
GAAACATGCATCCTCTCTATCATCAGGTGTCTTCATAGTGTCAAACACGTTGAATGCTATTTCATCTCCATTAACTCTTAACACTAACTCTCCTTTGTAAACATCGATAAGCGTCCTACTAGTGGCCATAAAAGGTCTTCCTAAGATTAAGGTCACTTCGTAGTTAGCTTCCATATCTAGCACAACAAAGTCGACAGGAAACACAAACTTCTCAACTCTTACTAGCACATCCTCAACCACTCCACAAGGTTCCTTAACCGAACGATCAGCTAATTGCAAAGTAATTGAAGTCTTTTTAAGGTCTTTCATACCTAGCTTTTGAAAAATGGATAGAGGCATCAGATTTATGCTCGCTCCTAGATCACACAAGGCTTTGTTCAAAGATACGTTACCCATGGTGCAGGGAATGAGAAAACTTCCCGGATCCTTGCACTTAGCGGGTAACTTATGTTGAAGAATGGCTGAGCACTCCTCATTTAGGCAAATGGTCTCTAAATCTAGGAGTTTCCTCTTAGTAGAGACAGCTTCTTTTAAGAACTTGGTGTACTCAGACATCTCAACATGCAAGTGCTTCAACTAAAGGTATATTGATTTGCAACTTTCTAAAGATATCTATGAACTTCTTATACCTCTTATCATCAAACTTAGGCTTAGATTTGCGTGGAGGATAATGTAAGGTTGAAGGATCGACATCAGTGAAAATAGGATACTTATTATTATAAAGCTCAACTCTAGGGCCAGCAGGTTCCTTATAGGTTTCTTGCTCAGGTAAGGTTCCAGAGGCATTTGCTTCCTTGCTTGGCTAACCATCCTTACTCTCTACGGCTTTCTCTTTCTCTTTTAAAGATGGTGGAGTTACTTCTTTCCCACTTCTAGTCATGATCGCATTCAAATCCTTTGGATTTTTATCAGTATTGCTTGGCAATCCTCCAGGAGGTCTAGTTGAGACTTGCTCAGCTAATTGTCCTATTTGGTGAGTGAGATTCTGGACTATGGCTTCTTGATTGGTCACCTTGGCATCGTTCTTTTGACAATATTGGCTAAAGTTAGTGGCTAACTCAGCCATAGATTTTGAAAGTTGTCCCATATTGTCAGTAACGACATTGCTCATTTTTCCTATCGCAGCTTCCCAACCAAAAGTTTTAGTTTGCTGGGGTACATAAGTAGTAGGCGGTTTAGGCCCATCCTCCATTAGGGTCACTATATCGGAATCCAGGATGGTTATGATTAGGCTTATATCCTCCCCATTGATTTCCTTGTCTCCCAATATAATTGGCTTCTTCTGTACCAGCATTCTCACTTTGATGAATCACTTCGATTCCAGTCCCATTCTCTACTCTTGCCATCCTCTCTTGCATTCCATCTACCCTATTGTTGATAACAGACAGTTGTTCTAAGATTTTGGTAGATGCACTATCCTCAAATATGTCAGCGGCCGGCCATCTTCACAGTAGCTATGTCATTGCCTCCCCATTGACTATTCATCGCTATTTGCTCTTTCCTTGTGCCTCTTTAGGAGATAAAAGAACAAACGCTTCATTGCTAGAGGCGTCTACTCTAATTTTCTTAGTCTCTCTCAATCCATGGTAAAAAGTTTGCATTAAAAGCCAAAGAGAGATATCATGATGAGGACACTTTCTCATAGCTTCCTTAAAACGCTCCCAAGCTTGATCAAAACTCTCCCCAGGTTGTTGCTTAAATCCTAAGATGTCTTGGCGTAACTTAAAGGTTTTTCCTAAAGGAAAATACTTATTCATGAATTTTTGCAACAATTGTTCCCAAGTAGTGATAGATCCAGCCTCTAAAGAGAGAAGCCATTGCTTAGCTTTATCTTTCAAAGTGAAAGGGAAAAGCTTAAGACGAATGTTACCCTCCGGGATTAATTCTGGCTTCACAGTGCTAACGATTTCAAGAAATTAAATCACGTGAACACCAGGATCCTCGTTTTGGATTCTATGAAAAGTGGAATAGTTGGTCACCATTTGAATTACATTAGGCCTAGGGTGATAGACTTCCGCAGGGTCTTGCGGTGCTACGATAGCGGGAATGAATTGCTCAATAGTAGGCGTTGCATAACTTTGAAAAGTGCGCCTCGCTCCTTGAACTAAGGATTGGATTCCATTATTAGCATTAAGATTATTTGCATTATTAGCATTATTGGCATTGTTAATAACTTGTTCAGGATTAAGTACCTGGTTTGGATTGTTAAGAACGCCTTCATTTCTGCCTCAGATTCAGAATGCTCAGAATGATCGGTTGTATGTCCTTCTTCCAATTCGTGCTCGCTTTCCTCAAGATTTGGATCCTCTGCTCCTTGTTTAGCCAGTTCTCTAGCTAACTTCCTATTTCGCCTCGCAAATTTCTCTATTTCAGGATTATATGGCTCAAGCGGTTCCTTCGATCTCCGAGTACCGTACTATAAAATAACAAAAAACAATAAAACAATTAAAAACTTTAAAGGCTAGGCCTTTAACTAGACTATATAATAAAAACGAAACTAAAACAGACTCTAAAAATTATGAAAAATACGAAAACACAAAGCAGAAACTATGTAAAACTAAAGCGAACAGAATCGCCGAGAAAAGCGGCTTGCTCCGGCGAACAAGGAGCTCTTGCCCAATGAGTTCACAGATCAGAAATCGCCTGATTTGTTTTACGCCACTAACAGGTTAATTCTATGCTACAAAAACAAATTAAACAGACACTATTCACAATATTCACGAATCTACTTTTAATAAAATAAGCTATACTTGATTAATGACACGAGTCCCCGGCAACGGCGCCAAAAACTTGATGTCGGGTCAAGTAATAAAAATACTCGATACCTAAATAAAACACTAGCAAGAGAACTAGGTTCAATCGTAGTATAATTAGATAGAGTCGAGGTCAATCCCACAGAGACTCGGCTTAAACGAAATATAACTTTTAAACTAAAAGCAAATTAAAGGCGGTCTCCGACCAACAATAACGTAGAATTAAAATTGACACAATAGAAACACAAAACCAACAAAAGACACAACGACACTAAGACACTTATTTTTATAGGTTTTATAAACGATTAACAAATGGTATTGATAACGCTAGTAGTAATTACTCCCCCAAGCTATGTAGATTGACGACGAGACAAAATAAGACATTCAAGATTAATTATTCTGACTACGGGAGTCATCCCCTAAAATAGATCTAGCTCCGGGTAGGCCATCTAGATCATCGTGTCTCCGTTACGTGACTTCGCTTCGTAGGCCTCCATCTCATATAACTTTTGACACAATTACAAAGCTAGGGATGCCGGTATAAACCGTAACCTCATCTAAGAAACATTCCTATGGTTAGGCGTACTTCTTAGACACCGATTCAATCTCTGTCCTAAGTAACAATCACTTTTTGAGTCTCATGTTAAATTATGATGACAAATAATTAAGTTGATCAAGTTTAATTACTCGTTTTAATTACAAAGCAGAGAACCTGACGTAGTCGAAGCCGTTCATAGACAAATCAAGAACATCACAGATCTCGCTACCAGCGAGACATAGGCTTGCAGCCAGCAAGCTTAGATCTGAACCAGATTTGCTCGTGAAACGTCTTTTACGTCTTAGATCTACATAAACATGGGTTCGTTAATTAACTACATCACGAAATCAATACACAAAACGACTACTCCATCACGAAATAAATTAGATCTACGAATAAAGATTGCATAATTGAGTAGACATTACCCTCGAAGACGAGCGTGATCCCCACTCCTCGACACGATCTCTAACCAAGCGATTCTAACGACTCCGTAATGAAAGAACATAAAATAAAGAAAACTTGTATTGAAAATAGAACTAATATTGTGGAATTGTATTTTTCTAAAGTGTGTCTAATAAAATTCGTGGTGGCTGCTCCTTTATATAGAGACTTAGGCCGACTTAAAGATATGTTTGAAAACCTAAAACGCAGCGTAGAGATAACTCCGGCCGATCCTCGAGATTTCACCGATCTCGCCCCCAGCCGAACCAGAAGCTCGTTGCCCGCCGAGCTCACCGTTTTCGATTGGCTCCTTGGCTTTTCTTGTTCCTTACTCCACTTTTCGTGTGGCTTGGTATTTATCTTTAATGCAATCCGATTCGCGCTTTGATTTCTCTTGAGATTTACTTCCTCCATTGGTAGATATCCTCGGATTCATCGCAATCTATAAAATCAATATTTATCGTGATAAATCATATTTAAATAATAAAAACAGATAAATACCAAATTATATATTATAAATCACATAACATTAAATAATCAATATAAATATGTGATCTAATATGAAATATATATTATTAAGCTCGATTTAAGGACAACGTTGATGACTTTTACGGGTATAATTTTACCGTCATCAGGGCCATTGTCATATTTTTTGGGTATGGAGGTCCACAGAACCAGTGATACACTCACACTTTCCCAAAAGCAATATGCCTTGCAGCTGCTGGATAGAATGAATCTGGGAAATCTTAAACCATGCCCTACTCCCATGCTTTCTGGCAAAATACTAAGGCCTGATGAAGGTGAACCATTACAGAATCCAACACCATACAGAAGTGCCATTGGGGCACTCCAATACCTAACATTTACTAGGCCTGACTTGTCCTTCTCTGTAAACACACTGTCACAGTTCATGCATTCACCTACTTCAGAACACTGGAAAGCTTTAAAAAGGGTACTCGGATATATTAAAGGGACTGTGCACCTTGGGTTGGTGTTTAAGGCTTCTGGTAATCTACAGATCCGAGGTTTTTCTGATGCGGATTGGGGGTGCAATCCTTTTGACAGGAAGTCAATGTCTGGCTACTGTGTTTACTTGGGACATTCTCTAGTGTCTTGGTCCTCTAAGAAGCAGCAGGTGGTTTCACGTTCAAGCACAGAATCCGAGTACAGGGCTCTTGCACATCTAGCTGCTGAAGTTCTTTGGTTGCAATCTCTGTTAAGGGAAATGCATGTATGCCTACCCAATAGACCACAGCTTTACAGTGACAACATTGGAGCTGAGTCACTGGCACAGAATCCAGTCTTTCATGATCAAACAAAACATATAGAGATCGATGTTCACTTCGTTCGACATCATGTGCTTGCAGGACATCTCTAAGTCTCCCATGTTTCTCGGTGAAAGGATCGGGCCATGCATGACTGTATGACAAAGCGATTCTTGAGGACACAATTCAAGATTTTCAAGGTTCAAACTCAATGTGGATCATTCCCCATTTAGTTTGAGGGGGGATGTTAGAGATTAGACTTGTTATTAGATATTATGTTATGTGGTGTTCTATGATTATGCCAAGTGTATTGTGATGGATAACATAAGATCAAGTTAGTTAGTCTAATGGTGATATATTGATGTAACAAGGAACAATTATCTCATTCAATGAAATACCTAATTATCCCCAAATTCTAAGTAAACTAAAGAAACGAGAAGAATCATAAAAGTTCAATCGAAGAAGATGAACACAAATTGGAAACTAAGAATAGACGGGAAAATTGGTCCCTTCTATCTTTATAGAACACACCATTGCAATATATAGTAACTAGAAAGTACTGAAAGCAGATTGGATTGAACTTCCTGATGAAGACAAAATTATCAAGAAAGAAAACTAAACCAAAATAAAAAATGATTCACAATCCAAAGACATGATTCTTCACCAAAGGATCATCCCAATAGAAAAGACCGAGGAGGAACACATTAAGCCCCATCCGTCTGAACAACCTAAGATGTTGAACGGCATAACTTTAGGGCTGTTAAACGAATCGAGCATACGTGAACAAAACTCGAACTCGGCTCGTTTAAGCTCATTCAAGATCGTTCGTTAATGGTATCGAGCCGAGCTCGGTCAGTTTCTCCTGCTCGTTTACTAAACGAGCGAACACCCTGCTCATGAACGCTCGTTAGTGTTTGCCAACTTAGGTAATATATATAAAATATATAAATCATATATACACATTAACAATTTACACATTGAGTTTGTAGTTGAACGAACCGAGCTCAAAAAAAATACTATTGAACGAGCCGAGCTCGAGTTCAAGCTTGTTCGCGAGCTTGATCTCGAGCTCGAACATTTTATACTTATCGAGCCGAGCTCGAGCGGCTCTTTAGGCTCGTTTGTGTTAACGAGCGAAAGCTCGATTACAATGAGCTCGAACTTGAACTTCAACTACTCATTCGACTCACTTTCTGCTAATACTAAAGACTAGGCATAACAAAAGACATGAGACAACAAACATAAATAAGACTAAGAAACCGAAAAACACTACAGATAAATCCAAAAATCCAACATGGCACCGCCCGCGGTGAAAAACATGGTTATTAACCTAGGAGGTTAGGGTTTGAGCCTCGATGGGGACAAAGTGTGCACGTGTGTTCTTTCAGTATGCGTTAAAAAAGGAAAAAAAGAAAAGAAAGATAAGCACGAACAATAAGTTTAAATTTTTAATAAAATTACGGTTCACTGCATAAACAACCCAACTCCCGGATTAGAAGGAGAATTCAGATTTCAAATTCATTGCAGTAATTTTGAGAATCCTTCTAGGAACACAAATAGATAAGAACCGTATCATTATTTAAATTTCTAACAAAGTTTCACCTGCACATAGGCACACTGCGAACTAAGCCTTTTCAAATGAAGTTGATAATTTTAAATTTCTTATCCTTGTCATAGGTGCTGCAATGATAAAAAATAGCTTGCAGAGAAGTACGTATCATCAAACCACGTTTTAAACAATAAGAAGAAGTAAAATACTGCATAATATACAATTTCTGCCATAACATCCAAATAAATAAAATAAAAATAAAGAATTAATCAACATAAATGTGATAAAACAGTATCATAATAACAAATGGTGATCGAAAATTGAATTCTCAACTGCAATAACATCATGGCCTTGTATTGTAGCCCTAAAGATTGTTAGCATATATATTTATATTAGCTATTAGTATTTTAGCCTTAAGGGCTTTTTTAGTCTTTTTCCTTTTAGTTTTGCTTTGTGCCTGGCTATATAAGCCTCTCTCTTGTATTCTACTAGGTATGCTTTTCATTGTAATATCACAAGCTTCCAGCATTCATCTTCTCCTTTTCGATTCTTGTTTGGTTGTATGAATGCTAACATGGTATCAGAGCCTATAATCATCTAAAGCCCTTTTTGATTCAGTTTTCGATTCAGTTTTTTTTGCCGCGTCGCTTTGGTGAGTTTTTGATTCAGTTTTGCATCGATTTTTGTCTCGATTTTGTTTCGTTTTGTTTGGGGTTCCGATTTTGCATCGATTTGTTTGGGGTTCCGGCCATCGTGTAGTATTGTCCGATTTGCTTGAGGTTCGACTTGTGCCTTTTTTTTTGGGTCTTTTTCGGTTCACCAATGGCCCCTAGTGATGACTCGTTGCTGTCAATTGGTGTTCGTTTGGATGGTAAAAATTACTCATATTGGAGCTATGTGATGAAAAAATTTCTTTGGGGTAAAGAAATGTGGAAATATGTTTCTGGGGTTGCTAAAGCTCCCACAACAGGTACTGATAATTATGCTGATTTGCTTGATAAGTGGGATTGTGCCAATTCAAAAATTATTACTTGGATTAATAATTTTGTCGATGTTAATATTGGTGTGCAATTGGCTAAGTATGAAACTGCTAAGGAAGTTTGGGACTACTTGGGAAGACTGTTTATGCGCACCAATATATCTGTTCGTTTTCAGTTAGAAGGGGAAATCCGTGCTTTGTCACAGAATGATCGCAGCATTCAGGAATTTTATGCTGAAATCACTGCTCTTTGGGATCAGTTGGCTATGACCGAGTCTGCTGAATTGAAGGCCTTTGAACCTTATATTGTTCATCGGGAGGAATCGCGTCTTGTTCAGCTCTTACACTCGCTTCGTCCAGAATATGAGCACTATCGTGCTTCGATTATGCATCGTAATCCCTTGCCCTCTCGCCGATTCGATTCGTTGGTTTCACGAGTTGTTAGTGAAGAAACTCGTGCGAAAACACAAATCGAAAAGGTACCAACCGCCTTTTCGCATCCGTTTTAGCAAAGACACCATCTCAGTGATTTCGGACAAATCGCTAAAAGGATAAGTGTCGTTATTGGAAGAAGCCTGGACATTGGAAAAGTCGATTGCCTGTATTAGCCTTGAAGAATTCGGCGACGCCTGGTGATAAGTCTCAAACAAAGAACCGTGGTGGGCGACCACGCACACAGTGGTACCGGACGAGGGACAGACCCGTAGTGGGTCATCTTATGTGGCTGCGGCTGCACCTACAGGTGATTTGGATGTGGCTTCTTCTCGAATCCTTCTATGGATGCCCTTGCGACAGTTTGAGAGATTCCTTGCTACTCGGTCTCCGTCCCTCAGTCGAGCACCCGCCTCCTCCTCTAAGATTTTGCCATGACTACTCGTTCTCCAACAGTTTGGCTTCATCAAATCCCTCGGGTAAACCGTCATCCCTAGGGTTTTAGACTGCGGGGCTTCTTTTCATATGTCTCCGATTCATCTAAGTTTACATCTTTGTCTTTGACTCATGTTCCCCTACTATTATTATCACTTGATGGCTCACATTTGCCATTAGATGGCATTGGCACTATTCACACTCCCCACGTGTCTCTCTCAAATGTCTATTGTATCCCTAAACTTACTCTCGTCTTGCATCTGTTGGTCAATTATGTGATTCGGATATTCTGTTCATTTTTCTTCCACTTCTTGTTCGTGCGGGATCCCGATTCCAAGAGGTCGATTGGGACAGCCGTAGACAGGGGTCTATATGTTTTGGATGAGCTGCGTGCTCTGTCTATGCACTGTTTTGCCACCTCTGTTGATTTATCTTCTTTTCATTTAACCAGATTCATCCTCTAAGTATTTTTATGGCATTCTAGACTTGGTCATGTTTCACACTCTCGTTTGAAATTTTTGTGTAACACTTGGTGTTTTGGGTGATTTGAAATCTCATGATATTTTCGATTGTAGTGGATGTAAACTTGGGAATTTTTCTCGCTTTGCCTTTTCATAATAGTTCATCAAAATCTTGTGCGCCTTTTGATTTAGTCCACTCGATGTTTGGGGACCCGCTCCTATTCCTACCAAAGGGGTCTAGATATTATGTGTCCTTTATTGATGACTATACTCGTTATGTTTGGGTGTTTTGATGAAACATCGTTCGAGTTCACTAAGATTTATCTTGATTTTCAAGCCTATGTTAAAACCCAACATTCCACTTTGTTGTTAAGTGTTTCCGCCTCGATTTGGGTGGGGAATACACTAGTGGAACCCTTTCTGATCTTTTTCTTTCTGAAGGTACTGTGCATTAGTCTTCATGCACTGATACCCCTCAGCAGAATGGTGTTGCTAAGAGAAAACACCGACATATTGTTGAAACTGCTAGGTCTATGTTGCTATCCACTAGTGTTCCAAATGAGTTTTGGGGAGAAGCTGTCCTCACATCCGCTTACATTATTAATCGTATCCCGACTGCTCATAACTCTGGCCTTTCTCCTTATGAACAATTATTTGGTCAAACACCTAATTATTCTCTCTTAAGAGTCTTCGGTTCCACTTGCTTTGTTCTTCGTCCACATGTAGAACTGTCCAAACTTTCTTCTCGTGTTGCTATATGTGTTTTCCTTGGGTATGGTATAGGTCAAAAAGGTTATCATTGTTATGATCCCTCCTCTCGAAAACTATACGTGTCTCGCCATGTCTCCTTCCTTGAGCATATCCCTTTCTTTACCATTCCGCCAAAGACCCACAACTTGACTAAATCGATCTTATTCACATTGATCCTTTCTCGTCGACTCTTCACCTCCCTCGCACCTATTATTGATGATTCTCGACCCTCGACACGGCTACCCAATCACCGCTTGTGACGACGGATCTTGGCGAGCCCCGCTATCCAAAGACGCACACGTAAGTCTACTCGCCACTGATTTTGCCTATTCTTGTTATTCTAAGTCTTTTGCTTCCTTTCTTGTTTCCATTGATCCTATCTCTCGAGCCTTCCTCTTATAAGGAATTTGTTCGTTTCCGTGATTGGCAAAATGCTATGGTGAGGAACCTATGCGCTTGTACAAGAGGCGGTACTTGGGACCTTGTTTATCTTCCCTGCAGGTAAAAAGACTATTGGTTCTAGATGGGTGTACAAAGCTAAGACGAAATCCGATGGTTCTATTGAGCGATACAAGGCCCGCTTAGTTGCTAAGGGGTTTGCTCAAGAGTATGGTTTAGATTATGACGAGACTTTTGCTCCTGTTGCCAAGATGACTTCAGTCCGTGTCCTTGATGACGGTCAAATTATACCCGTAAAAGTCATCAACGTTGACCTTAAATCGAGATTAATAATATATATTTCATATTAAATCACATGTTTATATTTATTATTTAATGTTAAGTGATTATTAATATGATATTTGGTATTTAGCCGTTTTCATTATTAAAAGCCGATTTATTGTGCGATAAATGCTGATTTTGTAGATCACGACAAATCGAGAGGATTAATGTCATTCAATCAATGGTCTCAAGATAATAGAGGAAGAAAATCGGAGCATTAAATGAAAGATTAATCAGATCAACACGCAAGCGTGTAGTGGGGAACAAGTCAGACAAAGAGACGCGTGTAACACGTGTAAAAAATGGCTCGGTCGACCGAGCCTATCCATTCGGTCGACCGAGTATGTCGGCTCGGTCACTTTTCGGATTTTTTCGTATTTACCTTCTAGATCCTTCATAAGTCGGCAGAAACCCCTATATAAGCAGCAGCTACGAGAAATTGTAAAACACACCAACATATACCTTAGAATATCATTCAATAAAATCACTCTATTCATATATTGATTCAATGTAGTTTATTAAAGGTTTCCGAGTTTAAAGAGTGCAAATTATGTAAGCCTTTATTTTCTGTTTCTTTCTTTTAAGTAATTAATCCCTCCCAATTATGCTTTATCGTTTGAGTTAATTAATCATAGCTAGATGATGTAGATCTAGGCTATAGCGTTAGGGATGTGGCGACTCTTGTCCATGGGGATCCCATAACCTACGTCATATGCTTAGTATTTATTCATGAATCGCTTAGTTTAATTAATGCGTATCTATGTTAATTTATATGATTGCTTTCTTAATTCATTGTTTAATCATTCGTATGATGAAACACCGAGAGATATATTCTAAGATGTAACAGGTTGAAATCGTTCGGGTGACCGAAAGGTGTCATTCGGTCGACCGAGGCCTTACACTCGATCGACCGAGCCTTGTTTCATCGATTATTTTTCGCCACGTCTTTATGGTAGGTTTAGCCTAGTTGAATTTATTATCTCGTAGGTATGGCTATGGCTACGTTACTCGCTTAGTTTAATTAAAGCGTGTAAGAAGGAAATACCAATATAAAACTCTTAGGTAGGCTTATGAATTGATCTTCACGGACGTTAGCGTTATTCAGGTAGGTTTATATTTGGGGATTGCTAGCTTTGATTATATCGTATGTCGTAGACTAGCATGAGACTATAACTTGGCAATTGCTAGTTGGACGAGAGCTTGAGTAATCGCTTAGGAAGTACGCCTAACCATAGGAATGTTGCCTAGACGAGGTGTACGGTTAATATCGGCATCCTTAGAGGAATGAGCGTGTGAGTTATATGAGATGGAAACCCAAAAGGTGAAGTCACGTAACAATACCACAGTGATCTAGTAATCTAACCGGTGCTAAGTCAAGTTAAAGAGGATGACTCCCGTAGCCAATCTAAGATAGATACAAACGGATTGACAGTTAATAAGTTCAGTTTATTATATAAATTATCTAGGTCCAAACGATAAAGACTATAATTGGGGAGGTTAATTACGTTGTGTCGAGTCGTGTCTTTACTTTTCTTGTTTTATGTTGGTCGTAGACCGCCTCTATGTCCTTGACATGTTTAATTAATTGTTTATATGTGGAATGACCCACAATTGGTTCCTTGTGTGATCGACCTTGATTCACTATAGCTATACTACGATGGGCCTAGTCCTCTTGCTAGTATTGGTTTATGGTGGTCAAGTATTTTATAACTTTGATTGACCACGTCATCAAGTTTACGGCGCCGTTGCCGGGAACCAACGGTCAATTTTATATATAAATAATTTTTTTTATTCATGTCGAGTTTTCTGTTTTAGAGTCAGTTTTTACGTTTTGAGTCCCTTTGGTTGTCTGCTCTGTCTGAAAATTCCAGATTCTTAAAAAAAAAAAAAATTATTCGGTCGACCGAGAGACCTCATTCGGTCGACCGAGAATTTATTTTTGTTTTGTTATTTACGGTTTCGATTTGTGTTTTTGAGTCCGGAATTTCGTGTGTCTGTTTATCCCCGTATGTTTAATCCGTAAGTCTGATAGCAGCATGGGAGACCATGTTAAAATCAGTCTACGGTCTGTTTTGTTTTATCCAAGTCAATAATTTTTCACGGGCGCTGAGAAAATAACCCAGCAAACATGTGGAGCTACGAATCTTAGATGGGAAAAGCGATGGAAGCAATACCTTTAAAGCACCAAGATGGCTCCGAATTTTTTTTTTAAAAGGCTTAAATTCTTCGTGGTACAATGTTGAAGGCAAGGTACTACCCTTTTTTTTTCTTATGTTTTACTACCTTTTGGTTTTTTGAGCATAAGTTAGCCTATACATGAACCTTAGTATGAATCTTAGCCCGGAGTTGGTTTGTAAGATTAATTTTATTAGTGTCGAAGGTTTTTCCCCATATCTGTCTCATCTATAGGGTGTAAGAAAACATGTAGTCGTTGAAAGAAGCAAAGTGAATAAAGAGTTCCTCGTAGTTCTGTTAAAATCTCTTTGCCCCATGCATGAGATTGCCTATCGGCCAGGGGAGCAACAAATTGTGTAGTTTAAGCATTCACAATCTAAAGAAGACGTTGAGTTTTGAGTCAACACCATCTTCTGCTTTCGTTGAGTTTTATGGTGATGGCTTCTCGGTGAACCCACCTTAAACAAAAACGAGATTACGCTTTGGGTGACAATTTAGAAATCGGAGACTCTTAGTACATGGGTTCGGAAATGGTCTAACCATGGCTGGGCGAGTTCAACCGAGCTTCGGCTCAATCAACTCCCTCCACGTGTGATGTACGTTCTGTTAGATTCGACAAGACTTAGCATAGCCGATAAGCTTTCGGGCTAAACGGGGCTTAATCTTGACGGATTGGCCTGAACTGTCACATATGTTGCAACGAATAAGACGGCGTAGGCTTGCCTACATAACCGACCTTATTCGGAGTACTTTGATTCATTGTTTCTTATTGTCAAAGGCCAAAACCGTAATTTTAACCGAGTTTCTTAGAATTCACTAATTCCTAAAACGAGAGCCGAGGTAAGAGCTTTGGATAAATGGTATGGATAAATGTCGTTTCCTAGGTCTCACAACCAAGGGAAGGGTATTAATCCGCAACAGCGACAAGCCCACCTCTTATAGTGCGCGAAGGGTTAAAGTCTGGCGATCCGAGAATGATAACTGACAAGGATAACTTTTGGAAAGTCGAGCTGAGGACTTTAAACTCAGAACTACTTCTTTAAAACCCTTAGGATTTCTTTTTAGGATTTTAGGTTTTGTTTTCTTTGAGTCAAATAAAAGTAACGTGACATATGTTGAGGTTTTTTATTTTGCCGTGTTCCGATGGCCATTGGGCTAAGGATGTGCAAAACTTTTTTACTCAATATAGGCCACGTGAAATAGAGTTCCGTAGGAGAGTCCAGAAATTGCTAAAGAAAAGGAAATTTAGCAATCAATCTTAAGATGGAAGCATTAAGAGAGCTTGAGAATTACTGAAAATGTAACAGAGAATGATTGGTGCGAACAAGAACAATTTTGGTCAACTTCCAAAATCTTTTAGAATGGTGATCCAAGTGAAAATCCAAAGTGATGTGCAATTCATTCTGCAATTATCCTTATCTTTCCTTTTACACTTTTACACCTTCAAACTTTTCGATCCTCTCACCAATCTGCCCCGAAAGTTCACATTTCTAACCATTCTTTCATCGCCTCTCTTTCTTTCCATCTGTTTCACTCTCCCACCCAATCTCAATGCCTTAACCATTTTCAACCCACCCATAAACACAATGTCTTACCCACCCTTTATCTTTTCTTCCCATCCTTATGTGTATCTTTTTCTAAACCCATCATATTCTCAACCTCCATTTTGTTTACACAATACCTATGTGTTGCGGAATTTGAAATATTGCTAAGCCTTAATGATTATCTTTTATCATTTTGATTTTCATGATACTAGTTGGGGTAAGTGTAGCTCTGACCCTAGCTAGATTTTAAGAGTTTTTTGTTCAACCAAAGTACAACTTATCTTTCTACCGGAAGTTTTCAATTTCACATTTTTTCCGTCTATTCCGGCATTTCTAGATGATAAGTTTTGTTCTACATTATCACACCGATCAGACCTTGTTGATGACGGTTATGAATTTTACGTGATACGTTGGGTTATTAGTAATTTCGAGGAGTAGCTACATCTCCCTAAGTTGTTGATATCCAATGCAAGCGAGAAGTTTCTGCGTTAAGTATTTGATTTTATCTTTAGCTAAGAGGTCGCATTCAATCTGTTATACCTTACCAAGTTTCTCTTTTATACTGGACTGAATACATAGTGAGACAGTCCACCTCGTGTTTTCCCACATGGGGTTATGCTTTTGATCTTTGTCTTATCCACCCGGTTTTTAGATAAAGACCACCATCTTTAGTTGCTTGTTTATTTTTCTTTCTATTTAGTATTTTTCTTTTTGGTTTCTTGTCATTGGTCGTATAAAATAAAGTGGCTTAAACTGTTTTAGGTATTTATACCTCATTATCGCCACATTATTTTATAACTTCCATAGACATGGTGTTATTAACGGTTTCGTGGAGTTTGTGCGCTTATACTGAGTTTTCACTTGCTTCTCCACAACGTCTTTGAACTTTACTCCGATCTTTTCCTTTACTTGAGAGCCATTTCAGAGCTAAGTCTTTTCTTAACTTCTCATTTATTTTTGTCATTGAGGACAATGCCATGTTTAAGTGGGGGGTAGGAAACTTAGCTATGTTATGTTATGATTGAAATTTGAATGAAACGGTAGAAAAATTGAAAATTTGAATACATACCATTTTATTTATCTCGTACCCTTAGAATTGTGAGTACCTAGCTAAGATAGGAAATAAACCAAGTTTCATGAGTACGTGATCATTTTATACTTATGTTAAGTAAATTTAAGGATATTCATGCCCGTTTTTGCAAGTAGTTATTTATTATTCAATTACTCAATCAGTGAATCGAGCATACTGCACAAATCATAATAACTGAAGAAATTATGTGTACATTTGATGACAGTTAAAATATACCTATTTATGTCATCAATTCTAACCTTAAATCGGAGTTAATTATATATTTCATATTTAAATCACGTGTTTATATTTATTATTTAATAATAAGTGATTATTAATATGATAATTGGTATTTAGCTGTTTTTATTATAAAAGAGCAATTAAATTGTGTGATAAATACTGATTTTGCAGATCATGATAAATCGGGAAGATAATTATCATGCAATCAGGGAGATCTCAAGATAAAAGAGAAGAAAATCGGAGCATTGAAGAAAGGATCAATCAGATCAATTCAAAAAGCGTGGAGTGGGAAACAAGTCGGATGAACCGAAGTGAAAATGCGTGAAGAAGGAGGCTCGGTCGACCGAGCCATGCCATTCGGTCGATCGACCCGGCGTGTAGTTCGGTCACCCGAGCCTAATTTGATAAATGCACGTCAATCTTCTCGATTCTCCCTATGTCGGCTACAACTCCTATATAAACAGCAGCCACGATGTTGAGAACACACACCACTACAACACAAAACAATTCATACAATTTTAGATTTTGAGATTTAGTTTTATTTTCTTTATGTTCGTTCATTGTGGATTCGTCGGATTCTCCGATTAGGGAGCGCATTAAAGAGTGGGAGTCACTCTCGTCTTCGAGGGTATGACTATTCAATTATGCAATCTTTATTTGTAGATCTGATATATTTTATTATGGAGTAGTTTTATTTGTGTTGATTGCGTGATGTAGATTTATTTACGAACCCATGTGCTTAGGTTAGAAACGTTAAGAAGTAATCATGATTTGTTCCGGCACAGAACTGTGTTCGGTCGACCTAGACATGTCACTCGGTCGCCCGAGTGCTGTCATTCGGTCGACCGAGTGTGGTAAGGTGTAGGCAATATTATGATCGGGCCGACTACGCGGATTCTCGATTTGGAATTAAAACGAGTAATTAAACCTGATCAACTTAATTATTTGTCATCATAATTTAACATGAAACTCAAAAAGTGATTGTTACTTAGGATATAGATTGAATCGGCATCTAAGAAGTACGCCTCACCATAGGAATGTTGCTTAGATGAGGTTACGGTTTATACCGGCGTCCCTAGTGAAATAATTGTGTCAGAAGTTATATGAGATGGAGGCATAAAAAGCGAAGTCACGTAATGGAGGCACGATGATTTAGATGGCCTAACCGGAGCTAAATCTACCTTAGGGGATGACTCCCGTAGTCATAATAATTAATCTTTAACGTTTGTTTTGTCTCGTTATCAACCTAATTCACATGGGGGAGTTATGATCTACTAGCGTAATCAATACTATTTGTCTAGATAATATCAACCGTATTATCCGTGTTTTAGTAGACTTTAATTTGTCTTTGTGGTATTTTGTGTCTTGGTGGTTGTCACTATTTTTTTTATTGCATTTAGTTGGTCGTAGACCGCCTTTCAATTTTGTTCGATAAAGTAAGTTGTGTTTTGTTTGTGCCGAGTCTCTGTGGGATCGACCTCGACTCTATCTAGCTATACTACAATTGAACCTAGTTCTCTTGCTAGTGGGTTAGTAGGTCTCGAGTTAATAATTTAACTTGACCTCCATCAAGTTTTGGCGCCGTTGCCGGGGACTCGAGTCATTAAATTGAGATATAGCTTATTTTGTTGAACTGGATTCGTGAATATTCCGTGAATAAGAGTCGTATATTAAAACAAAGGTCGTAAAAATAAAAAAATATAAAAAAAAAAAAAAAACGTTCGGTCGACCGAACCACAGCTCTCGGTCGACCGAGAATTTATTTTCTTTTCTGTTTCTGATTCTGTCTTAGTTTTAAAACATTCTGCTTCTGTTTTATTTACGTTTTCTTTTCTCAAACTTATTTCGAGTCTGTTTTAGTTTTACTTAGTGAGTTAAAGGCCTAGCCTTTACTAGTGATTAATTGTTTTATTGTTGTTTACTATTTTATAGTACGCTACTCGGAAATCGAAGGAACCGCTTGAACCTTACAATCCTGAGATAGAAAAATTTGCGAGAAGGAATAGGAAATTAGCTAGGGAACTGGCTAAACAAGGAGAAGAGGATCCAAATCTTGAGGAAAGCGAGCAAGGGGTGGAAGAAGGACATACAACCGATCATTCTGAGCATTCCGAATCTGAAACAGAAATGGAAGGAAATCCGGTCAATCCAAACCAGGTACATAATCCTGTTATTAATCCAGTTATCAATAATGCCAATAATGTGAATGCAAATGTTAATAATGAGAACCAAGCCCTAGTCCAAGGAGCGAGGCGCACTTTGCAAAGTTATGCAACGCCCACTATTGAACAATTCATTCCCGCTATAGTAGCACCGCAAGATGCTGCGGAAGTCTATCACCCTAGGCCTAATGTAATTCAAATGGTGACCAATTATTCTACTTTTCATGGAGTCCAAAACGAGGATCCTGGTGTTCACGTGACCAAATTTCTGGAAATCGTTAGTACTTGTGAAACCGAGAATTAATCCCGGAGGGTAACATTCGTCTTAAGCTTTTCCCTTTCACTTTGAAAGATAAAGCTAGCAGCGTGGCTTCTCTCTTTAGAGGTTGGATCAATCACAACTTGGGAACAATTGTTGCAAAAATTCATGAATAAGTATTTTCCCTTAGGAAAACTTTTAAGTTACGCCAAGATATCCTAGGATTTAAGCAACAACACTCGGGAGAGTTTTGATCAAGCTTGGGAGCGTTTCAAGGAAGCTATGAGGAAGTGTCCTCATCATGACATCTCTCTTTGGCTTTTAATGCAAACTTTTTACCATGGGTTGAGAGAGACTCGAGAAAATTAGAGTAGACGCCTCCAAAGAATGGAGCGTTTGTTCTTTATCCCCGAGGAGGCACAAGGAAGATGGAACAAATAGCGATGAATAGCCAATGGGAGGCAATGACATAGCTCATGTGAAGATGGCGATATATTTGATGATAGTGCATCCACCAAAATCTTAGAACAACTTTCTGTTATCAATAATAAGGTAGATGGGATGCAAGAGAGGATGACAAGAGTAGAAAAAGGGGCTGGAATCGAGGTAGCACCTCAAGGTGAGAACGCTGGTACTGAAGAAGCCAATTATGTCGGGGGAGGGTATAGACCTAATCATAACCATCCTGGATTCCGATATAGTGACATTAACGCAGGAGAAAGGCCTAAACCGCCTACCCCTTATGTACCACAGCAGACTAAAAATTTTGGTTGGGAAGCTGCGATAGAAAAACTGAGTAATGTCGTCACTGACAATATGGGACAACTTTCAAAATCTATGGCTGAGTTAGCCACTAACTTTAGCCAATATTGTCGTAAGGCGATGCCAAGGTAACCAATCGGGAAGCTCTAAGTGAAAATCTCACGCACCGGGTAGGACAACTAGTGAGCAAGTCTCAACGAGACCTCCTGGAGGGTTGCCAAGCAACACTGAGAAGAACCCTAAGGATTTGAATGCGATCATGACAAGAAGTGGAAAGAAGGTAACTCCACCATCCTTGCAAGAGAAAGAAAAAGTCACAAAGAGTAAGGATAGTGAGCCAAGCAATGAGACTTCTGAGACTTTGCCTGAGCAAAGAACGTATAAAGAACCTGCTGGCCCTAGAGTTGAACTTTACGATAACAAGTATCCAATTTTCACTAATGTCGACCCTTCAACTCTACCTTATTCTCCACCAAAGCCGAAGCCAAAGTTTGATAATAAGAGGTATAAGAAGTTCGTGGATATGTTTAGTAAGTTACAAATCAATATACCCCTAGTTGAAGCACTAGCTGAAATGCCTGAGTATACCAAATTTCTAAAAGACGCCGTCTCAACTAAAAGGAAACTTCTAGATTTAGAGACCATATGCCTTAATGAGGAGTGCTCAGCCATTCTTCAACATAAGTTACCCCCAAAATGCAAAGATCCGGGAAGTTTTCTCATTCCCCTGCACCATAGGTAACGATGTCCGAACAAAGCTTTGTGTGATCTAGGAGCAAGTGTGAACCTGATGCCACTATCTATTTTTCGGGAACTAGGCATGAAAGATCTTAAGAAGACCTCAATCACATTGCAATTAGCTGACCGTTCTGTTAAGGAACCGTGTGGAGTGGTTGATGATGTGCTAGTAAGAGTTGAAAAGTTTGTATTCCCTGTCGACTTTGTGGTATTAGATATGGAAGCTAACTACGAGGTACCATTGATATTAGGGAGACCTTTCATGGCTACTAGTAGAACACTAATTGATGTTTACAAAGGCGAGTTGGTGTTGAGAGTGAACGAAGAGAGAGTTGCATTCAATGTCTTTGACACGATGAAGCAACCTGATGATGGAGAGGATGCATGTTTCATGTTAGATTCCATTGACAGGATCGTTCAAGAATTTCAACAACATGAAAGTATCAAGGATTTTCTAGATGCTGTCTTAGAAGAAGAAGATGAAGTCAAGTACGTGAGTAATGAGGAGGAAAAGATGATATGGCCCGGATGTAGTAGAGGGACCCCAAGACCGGTAGAGGAAGTAAGTGCTGCAGAGATTGAAAGATTCTATCATAGACCAACGTGGCATAAGTACTTCGAACTTAAACTCACTGGTCAAAAGTTGAAAACCTCTTTGGAAGAACCTCCCACAAATTTGACTTTAAAACCTCTTCCTGCGAATTTGAAGTATGTATTTCTTCAAGATGAGACTTTGCCGCTAATCATATCTTCTTCCTTGACGGACTTACAAGAGGAGAGACTAATGAGAGTTCTGAGAGAGTACCGCGGAGCATTTGGATGGACCATAGGCGGCGTTAAGGGCATTAGTCCTAGCGTATGTATGCACAAGATCTCCGTGGATCCTGAAAAGAAAGCGGTTGCACAACCTCGAGGCGTTTAACCCCACAATTAAAGGAAGTGGTTAGGGATGAGGTTATAAAAATGCTAGAAATGGGAATTATATTTCCAATTGCCGATAGCGAATGGGTAAGCCCTATCCACGTAGTTCCCAAGAAGGAGGATTGACGGTGCAAGCCAATGAGTTGAATGAGTTAATTCTGTGAGGCTAATCACCGGTCATCGAGTGTGCATAGACTTTAGGAAACTAAATGACGCAACTCGTAAGGACCACTTTCCTCTTCCTTCATCGATCAAATGCTCGAGATCGGCGGGCATGCTTTCTATTGTTTTCTTTGACGGGAATTCGGGATACTATCAAATCCACATCTCACCCGAGGATCGTGAGAAAACGACATTTACATGCCCATATGGGACATTTGCTTATAATCGAATGCCATTTGGATTGTGCAACGCCCGCGACATTTCAACGGTGTATGATGTCCTTTGTTTATGGACATGGTGGAAGATTTCTTGGAAATCTTTATGGATGATTTCTCCGTATTTGGAGACGATTTTGATTCATGTCTCACACATCTAGCACGAGTGTTGAAGAGATGTGAAGAGACTAATCTTGTGCTTAATCGGGAGAAGTGTCATTTGATGGTTACGGAAGGTATAGTACTAGGTCACCGTGATATCCAAGAACGGTATAGAGGTGGATAGAGCTAAAGTCGAGGTGATCGAGAAACTACCTCCACCCACTAATCTTAAAACTTTGCGAGGTTTTTTAGGCCACGCCGGATTTTATCGTAGGTTTATCAAGGACTTTTCCTTCATCTCTAGACCTCTTACCGAATTATTGGCCAAGGGCGTACCATTCGTGTTTTCTAATGAGTGCATAAAAGCTTTCAACGAAATAAAAGTAGATCGACATCGCACCGTTCGTCGCACCGGATTGGGATCGCCATTCGAATCGATGTGTGATGTAAGTGATCTTCTTTGTTGGCGCCGCTTTGGGTCAAAGAAAAGATAAGATCTTCAGACCTATCTATTATGCGAGCCGGACTTTGAATCTTGCCCAAAGAAACTATGCAACAACGGAGAAGGAGCTTTTGGCCGTTATCTTTGCTTTTGACAAGTTTAGATCTTACTTAGTGGGATCTAAAGTCACCGTGTGGATCGACCACGCAGCTCTTAAGTATCTCCTAGCAAAGCAAGATTCAAAGCCGAGACTGTTGAGATGGATTCTACTGTTGCAAGAATTTGACGTAGAAATCCGAGATAAAAAAGGAAGTGAGAACGTGGTGGCCGATCATCTATCGCGTTTACAATTAGAGGATGGTGAGGAATTACCTGAGATAGGAGAATCTTTTCCTGATGAACAACTTTTCTCCATCACCACCATCGGGGGACAAGGTGATTGTGCTGCAGTTTCTTCGCGAATAGAGGTTGTGAAGGAGAAGAAACAACCATGGTTTAGTTTATTTGTTAATTATCTATCCGCGAAGTATCTACCACCAAATCTCACTGTCCAAGAGAGGAAGAAATTCTTCAAAGATATTAGACACTATTATTGGGATGAGCCTTATTTGTTTAAGCTAGGATCTGATAAAGTTTTTCGAAGATGTGTGCCAGAGGAAGAGTATAATGATATCCTGAAGCATTGTCATTCTTATGAAGTTGGAGGACACTACGGGGGAGATAAAACTGCGGCCAAAGTCCTCCAATGCGGTTTTTATTGGCCGACATTGTTTAAGGATGCACACCAATATGCAAAGGCATGTCATGCCAGTCAAATGACAGGTAATATTTCAAGGAGAAATGAGATGCCACTCAAGAGCATCTTAGAAGTGGAGCTTTTTGACGTTTGGGGAATAGATTTCGTTGGACCCTTCACTTCATCATTATCTAACCGATACATCTTAGTTCTTTGTTGATTACGTATCCAAATGGGTTGAGGCCATTGCTTCACCTACTAACGATGCTAGGGTTGTGGTTAGATTCTTGAAGAAGAACATTTTTACACGGTTTGGGACGCCGAGGCGCATTATTATAGCGACAATGGTAGTCATTTTTGTAATAAACCGTTTGAAAGGCTGATGATTAAGTATGGGGTTCGACATAAGCTAGCAACTGCATATCACCCCCAGACTAGCGGACAGGTAGAAGTCACCAATCGAGAGCTAAAGCGTATCCTGGAGAAAACTGTCAATACAACTAGGAAGGATTGGTCGTTACGTTTAGACGACGCTTTATGGGCATATAGGACTGCATATAAAACTTCGATTGGAATGTCACCATATAGGATTGTTTTTGGAAAGGCATGTCATCTACCTGTGGAACTAGAACACCGGGCCATGTGGGCAACAAGGATGCTAAATTTTGATGAGACGTTGGCCGGTGAAAAGAGGATGTTAGAATTAACTCGCCTGGAAGAGTTTCGTTTAGAGGCATACGAGAATGCCAAGATTTTCAAGGAGCGTCTGAAGAAGTTCCATGACAAAAAGATTCGGATAGGACCTTTCAAGAGGGTGATCCGGTTCTCTTATACAACCCGCGCTTAAGACTCTTCCCGGGTAAGTTGAAATCAAGATGGTGCGGCCCATTTCAAGTACAACAAGTCTTTCCTTCTGGAGCAGTGGAGCTATTCAATTTCAAAGATGAGTCCAGATTTGTGGTCAATGGACATCGTATAAAGCATTATCACGGGCTTCCGCCTGCTGCTGAGGAGGAGGTTTTGTACCTCGATGACCCTGTCTACGAATAAACCATCTTGAGCTGAGTCGAGCTAGCGACTATAAACTTAGAACTACTACTTATCACTATCTTTTTCGTTTCTCTTTTTAATAAAGTAGCATGCGCCTATCACGGTTTTTTTTCATCTCGCCATGTTCCGAGTCTAAGTTCGGAATAAACGAGGTTTTTTCCTTGATAGCCGTCATGTGAGTTTTTAGGTTTAGATCCCTTTTGGTCTTGTCCATGGCAGTATAAAGTAAAGTGGCTTAAATTGTTTTTAGATATTTATACTGCCACATTATTTTATAACTTCCATAGACATGGTATTTGACGATTTCGTGGAGCTTGTTTGTTTATACAGGATGTGTCTGTCTCTCCACGCTGTGCCGATGATTACTCCGATATTGTTCCTTTACTTGGGAGCCGTTTCCAGAGCTAAGTCTTTCTTCTTGAACTCATTTATTTTTGTCATTGAGGACAATGCCATGTTTAAGTAAAGTGGGGACTTAGCTATATATATTGTGCTATATGTTGAAGTCAAGGGAAACGGAATACTGAGACAATTTTGAGCCAAATTTAAAAATTTTTATGGATAAATGCCAAGTTGTTTAACTCGTACCCTTAAACTTGTGAAGTTCTTATACTTAGAATTGATAGGAAATGAACCAAGGTTGCGTGAGTACGTGGTCATGTTATTTTTTTGCGATAAATTGTTAGTAGACTTAAGGATATTCATGCCAACAATTGCAAGTAGTTAGGTATTGTTCAATTACTCAACATGTGAATCGCTTAGTACAACATGAGTTATAATAATTGAAAGAAGTATGTGTATATTGCTTAGATAATTGATTATGAGGACCCAGTGTCGACATTTGTCGACTGATGTATTCTGATCTTCTAGCCAACAAAAGCGGAGTAATAAGCTTGGGACGTACCTGTGTTTTGAATATATTAAAACATTGGGCTTGTAGCAACATTACCAAAGTAGCCCCGCGCTTGTGGTAATATTCGATGCTATGCTTAATCTAAGATAGGGGGATGCTCTTATAAAGTTTTCTTCCTTGAGGTTAGTAGCATTCGAAAAATATGCAAAAAAATTGAAACAAATTTTTCGAATTTTCAGAGGCTTCGAGTAGTACTCAGTCTCCAAGTCCAAAAACCCTATAGATACGCTCTTGCTTATTGTTCAAGTGCTTTAACCATTGCGAGGCATAAGAGGTATGAATGCTGATGTTGGTGGATTTAGATATGAAGTCTGCATAAACTCTAAATCTGGCTACATTTAACCAACGCACATGCACACAATCACTTCGATTCATAGCGAGTAGTGAATAATGCTTATCTTATGAGCATGACTGGTATGAGTTGACTCGGGTTTCTTGTGTAAGTATGAGATGACCACGGAAAATGTTGTCTTGGGGAATAACTTGTTAATGCTTTGTTCGGGACGAAGCAAAGTTTAAGTGGGGGGCATTTTGATGACAGTTAAAATATACCTATTTATGTCATCAATTCTAACCTTAAATCGGAGTTAATTATATATTTCATATTTAAATCACGTGTTTATATTTATTATTTAATAATAAGTGATTATTAATATGATAATTGGTATTTAATGTTTTTATTATAAAAGAGCAATTAAATTGTGTGATAAACATCTGATTTTGCAGATCATGATAAATCGGGAAGATAATTATCATGCAATCAGGGAGATCTCAAGATAAAAGAGAAGAAAATCGGAGCATTGAAGAAAGGATCAATCAGATCAATTCAAAAAGCGTGGAGTGGGAAACAAGTCGGACGAACCGAAGTGAAAACGCGTGAAGAAGGAGGCTCGGTCGACCGAGCCATGCCATTCGGTCGACCGAGCGTGTAGGTTCGGTCACCCGAGCCTAATTTGATAAATGCACGTCAATCTTCTGGATTCTCCCTATGTCGGCTACAACTCCTATATAAACAGCAGCCACGATGTTGAGAACACACACCACTACAACACAAAACAATTCATACAATTTTAGATTTTGAGATTTAGTTTTATTTTCTTTATGTTCGTTCATTGTGGATTCGTCGGATTCTCCGATTAGGGAGCGCATTAAAGAGTGGGAGTCACTCTCGTCTTCGAGGGTATGACTATTCAATTATGCAATCTTTATTTGTAGATCTGATATATTTTATTATGGAGTAGTTTTATTTGTGTTGATTGCGTGATGTAGATTTATTTACGAACCCATGTGCTTAGGTTAGAAACGTTAAGAAGTAATCATGATTTGTTCCGGCAGAATCGTGTTCGGTCGACTAGACATGTCACTTCGGTCGCCCGAGTCTTTGTCATTCGGTCGACCGAGTGTGGTAAGGTGTAGGGCAATATTATGATCGGCTTCGACTACGTCAGATTCTCTGATTTGGAATTAAAACGAGTAATTAAACCTGATCAACTTAATTATTTGTCATCATAATTTAACATGAAACTCAAAAAGTGATTGTTACTTAGGATATAGATTGAATCGGCATCTAAGAAGTACGCCTCACCATAGGAATGTTGCTTAGATGAGGTTACGGTTTATACCGGCGTCCCTAGTGAAATAATTGTGTCAGAAGTTATATGAGATGGAGGCATTAAAAAGCGAAGTCACGTAATGGAGGCACGATGATTTAGATGGCCTAACCGGAGCTAAATCTACCTTAGGATGACTCCGTAGTCATAATAATTAATCTTTAACGTTTGTTTTGTCTCGTTATCAACCTAATTCACATGGGGGAGTTATGATCTACTAGCGTAATCAATACTATTTGTCTAGATAATATCAACCGTATTATCCGTGTTTTAGTAGACTTTAATTTGTCTTTGTGGTATTTTGTGTCTTGTGGTTGTCACTATTTTATTTACTGCATTTAGTTGGTCGTAGACCGCCCTTTCAATTTAGTTCTGATAAAGTAAGTTGTGTTTTGTTTGTGCCGAGTCTCGTGGGATCGAGCCTCGACTCTATCTAGCTATACTACAATTGAACCTAGTTCTCTTGCTAGGGGGTTAGTAGGTCTCGAGTTAATAATTTAACTTGACCTCCATCAACATTGCATAGATGATTGGTTATGTAGACTTAGTGTCGATACTTATTAGTGATGCATTCTTATATTTTAGCCATTAAAGCGGAGTAATAAGCTTGAGACGCACTGTGTTTGACAATGCGTTAAAACTTTGGGCTTGTAGTAACATTACCAAAGTAGCCCCGCTTGTGGTAATATTCGATGCTATACATGATCTAAGATAGGGGATACTCTAAAAGTTTTCTTCCTTGAGATTAATAGTATTTGAAAAATATGAAGATATGAAAAATATTCAACTCTTTAAGAGGCTTTGAGTAGTACTCGGTCTCAAGTCCAAAACCGTATAGATACGCTCTTGCTTATTGCTCTAGTGCTTCAAAAAATAAAAGGCATAAGAAGTATGAATACGAAGTTGGTGGGTTGAGATTACGAAGTCTGCATAAACTCTAATCTTGCCACGAATATATAGAAATAAATGCACATGCACACATCACTTGATTCATAGTGAGTAGTGAATAATGGATATCTTATGAGCATGACTAGTATGAGTTGACTTGAGTTTCTTGCGTAAGTATGACTGACCATGGGAAATGTTGTCTTGGGAAATGACTTATTGATGCTTTGTTCGGGACGATCAAAGTCTAAGTGGGGTAGTTGATGACGGTCAAATTATACCCGTAAAAGTCATCAACGTTGACCTTAAATCGAGATTAATAATATATATTTCATATTAAATCACATGTTTATATTTATTATTTAATGTTAAGTGATTATTAATATGATATTTGGTATTTAGCCGTTTTCATTATTAAAAGCCGATTTATTGTGCGATAAATGCTGATTTTGTAGATCACGACAAATCGAGAGGATTAATGTCATTCAATCAATGGTCTCAAGATAATAGAGGAAGAAAATCGGAGCATTAAATGAAAGATTAATCGAGATCAACACGCAAGCGTGTAGTGGGGAACAAGTCAGACAAAGAGACGCGTGTAACACGTGTAAAAAATGGCTCGGTCGACCGAGCCTATCCATTCGGTCGACCGAGTATGTCGGCTCGGTCACTTTTCGGATTTTTTCGTATTTACCTTCTAGATCCTTCATAAGTCGGCAGAAACCCCTATATAAGCAGCAGCTACGAGAAATTGTAAAACACACCAACATATACCTTAGAATATCATTCAATAAAATCACTCTATTCATATATTGATTCAATGTAGTTTATTAAAGGTTTCCAGAGTTTAAGGGCTGCAAATTATGTAAGCCTTTATTTTCTGTTTCTTTCTTTTAAGTAATTAATCCCTCCCAATTATGCTTTATCGTTTGAGTTAATTAATCATAGCTAGATGATGTAGATCTAGGCTATGACGTTAGGGATATGGCGACTCCTTGTCTATGGGGATCCCATAACCTACGTCATATGCTTAGTATTTATTCATGAATCTGCTTAGTTTAATTAATGCGTATCTATGTTAATTTATATGATTGCTTTACGAATTACTGTTTAATCTGTTCTGTATGATGAAACGCTGAGAGATATATTCTAAGATGTAATCTGGGTTGAAATCGTTCGGGTGACCGAAAGGTGTCATTCGGTCGACCGAGGCCTTACACTCGGTCGACCGAGCCTTGTTTCATCAGTTATTTCTGCCACGTCTTTATGGTAGGTTTAGCCTAGTTGAATTTATTATCTCAGTAGGTATGGCTATGGCTACGTTACTCGCTTAGTTTAATTAAAACGTGTAAGAAGGAAATACCAATATAAAACTCTTAGGTAGGCTTATGAATTGATCTTCACGGACGTTCAGCGTTATCTAGGTAGGTTTATATTTGGGGATTGCTAGCACCTGATTATACGTATGTCGTAGACTAGCATGAGACTATAACTTGGCAATTGCTAGTTGGACGAGAGCTTGAGTAATCGCTTAGGAAGTACGCCTAACCATAGGAATGTTGCCTAGACGAGGTGTACGGTTAATATCGGCATCCTTAGAGGAATGAGCGTGTGAGTTATATGAGATGGAAACCCAAAAGGTGAAGTCACGTAACAATACCACAGTGATTCAGTAATCTAACCGGTGCTAAGTCAAGTTAAAGAGGATGACTCCGTAGCCAATCTAAGATAGATACAAACGGATTGTGAGCTAATAAGTTCAGATTTATTATATAAATTATCTAGGTCCAAACGATAAAGACTATAATTGGGGAGGTTAATTACGTTGTGTCGAGTCGTGTCTTTACTTTTCTTGTTTTATGTTGGTCGTAGACCGCCTCTATGTCCTTGACATGTTTAATTAATTGTTTATATGTGGAATGACCCACAATTGGTTCCCTGTGGGATCGACCTTGATTCACTATAGCTATACTACGATGGGCCTAGTCCTCTTGCTAGTATTGGTTTATGGTGGTCAAGTATTTTATAACCTGATTGACCACGTCATCAGTCCTCGTTGCTGTTGCATCTGTTCGTCAGTGGCATATATCTCAGATGGATGTTAAAAATGCCTTTTGAATGGCGACTTGAAGGAATAAGTGTATTTGGTTCCCCACCAGTGTTTCTCATGCTCCAGACGGGTTTGTCGCCTTAAGAAAGCGCTTTATGGTTTTAAACAAGCCCCTCGGGCTTGGTATGATAGATTTTCTCGGGTTGTGATCTCCTTGGATTTGTCTCAGCCCTTATGACTCGCTTTATTTGTTCGATCGACTTACGCTTGTCGTGTTCTCCTTTTGTTATATGTTGATGATATGATTATTACGGGTGATGATGTTGATGGTATTGTGGATTTGAAAGTAACTTTGTCCCGTTGCTTTGAGATGAAAGATTTGGGCCCTTTACGATATTTTTTGGGAATTGAAGTTGCCTCATCATCACGAGGTTACCTCCTCTCTCAGTCCAAGTATGCTGATGATATTATTCACCGTGCACGGCTCACTGACACTCGCACCTCTGACACTCCTCTCGAGCTGAACACAAAGTATACTCCAAATGATGGCACTCCTCTACCAGATCCCACTTTGTATAGGTCCATTGTTGGCAGTCTTGTTTATTTGACGATCACTCGCCCTGATATTGCCTATGTTGTTCACATTGTTAGTCAGTTTATTTCAGCACCTACTACTGTACATTGGGCTGCTGTTGTGCGTATTTTGCGTTACCTACGGGGATCTCTTTACCAGAGTCTTTTGTTTCCATCCACTTCTTCCTTGGAGCTTCGTGCTTTTTCTGATGCAGATTGGGCTGGTGATCCGACTTTTCGGAAGTCCACGACTGGGTTTTGTATTTTTCTTGGTGATTCTCTTATTTCGTGGAAAAGCAAGAAACAAGATGTAGTTTCCCGTTCTTCCACCGAGGCAGAGTATCGTGCTATGGCTTCCACTACGGCTGAGATTATATGGTGGCGTTGGTTACTGGCTGACATGGGAGTTACTCTTTCGACCCCACTCCTTATGTATTGTGATAATAAGAGTGCCATTCAGATTGCTCACAATACGGTGTTTCATGAGCGCACCAAACACATTGAGATTGACTGTCATTTCACTCGGCATCATTTGGATCACGGCACCATTTCTCTACCGTTTACTCCGTCATCCTTGCAGTTGGCTGACTTCTTCACGAAGTCTCACACTGTCGAGCGTCATAGATTTTTCGTTGACAAACTCTCGATGCTTCTTGCTGTACCATCTTGAGTTTGAGGGGGGGTGTTAGCATATATATTTATATTAGCTATTAGTATTTTAGCCTTAAGGGCTTTTTTAGTCTTTTTCCTTTTAGTTTTGCTTTGTGCCTGGCTATATAAGCCTCTCTCTTGTATTCTACTAGGTATGCTTTTCATTGTAATATCACAAGCTTCCAGCATTCATCTTCTCCTTTTCGATTCTTGTTTGGTTGTATGAATGCTAACAAAGATATCGATTATGTAACAAATTAAACGGAACGAAAGGATTCGATCACTAGCTAATTAATACAACTCTGGTCAAGTCTAACGAGGTTCCTTACATATATGTACGCCTCATAGAACATGGGTTTGTGATCTATTGACCATGGAAATTCAATTCTCTCGAAGGAATTGTCTTGAGGATCCCACCAGGTTAGCCATTCATATTTGCAAATCAGTCGCCTTTCCCTGTTTGGATAATACGAGAACCGTGAAGCGATAATACTCGTAAGTGTTAACATTGAATAATTTAGTCCAAGATGTTTCAACTCCATACTTTTCCATCACCCAAACAACATATGCATATGCATTAACATTATCATGATCATGATCATATGATGCAAGTTTAAAAAAAGTTATGCATAAACGACCCCCGAAGTCCTGAATTTCGTATGGTCTTAATCCACGTGCTCGGCCTCTAAAGGTAAAGGTAATGATTTATAGGTTTCATCGCAAAATCAAATGCGACAATAAACGTAGATGAGTCGTTGGTTGAATTATAAATTCGCCAATGCATAGCACCGTTAACACAAACTCCACCTCTTGTAGGGGAAGTCGCTTCAATTAGAAATTTCCCATTGAATTTTCTCCATGAATCTTTTTAGATCAGTAAACTTCCATACATGTCGTAGTTGTATCACCTGTACTTGTAAAGCGGATTATTTTGTAATCATCAATTGAGACACAGACACAAACACGACTCCCAAAAAGTTGAGGAGAGATATATTGGAGCAATCAACTTTTCGGAAAGTGCACCACCCGATTGGTGACTGTCTTGCAATGGTGTGTTCTAAAAAAGATAGAAAGGACCAACTTTCTAGTTACATACAACTTGTGAAACAACTAACTACCTAATTGAGCGATTTACAATCGGCTAATTAACCAACAAATGACAATAACCGTTTTCAAACTCATAAGTGTTAAACGAAATGTCAATAAGAGGAAAACTTGTTGATTTGCAATCCGATGTGATCCTTGTACAATGAGTAAGTCGCAACAACATCGATTATTTTGGAACGGAAGGAGTGGATAATGTTACTATCGACTTCAAAATTGTCGTCAAAAAAGATTTATAAATTAAAAACACGGACTTCCAAATCCGGTTTGAGTTACTCAATTGATCACATCAAATATTAGAAATGTGAGCGAAACCCAATGAACCCAATCCAACCCAAAACCCAAACCGAACCAACTCAAAACCTAAACCAATTGAAACCCAATTTTTTTGGGTTGGGTTTTAAACCGAACCGAAAACATTTTGGTTTGGTTTGGTTTTTAAATTTTTATTCGGTTGACCTAACCTAACCCGACCCCAATATATATATATATATATATATATATATATATATATATATATATATATATATATATATATATATATATGTATATATTCCATCCAAAGTAAAAGGATGTTATAATATTACGGCTATCACTTCATTTTCGATTTCTTTCTACGATTTTTTTGACATTTTTCAGAAAAAACAATCCGTGTATGATGTTTTATGTATGACTATTGGATTTTAATTATTATTTCTATATGTTGTTGGTTTGTTATATGTTGTTGGACTCTTTCCTAAAAAAATGTTTTCTTTAACGATTATTGTTATAAACATATGGTATGGAGCTCGAATTTTGATATATACACGTGTGTTGATTTTATAGCATAAATGTTTTATTATAGATGCATGTTTTATGGTTGAAAACCCAAAACCCAACCATGACCAACCCGAAACCAACCTGAACCAACCCATTGGGTTTTATAGTCATTTGGTTTGGTTTGGGTTTGTTTTTCTGAACCAACCCGACTTATACTATGTAAACCCAACCCAAATCAACCCAACCCAACCTGTTCTCATTTCTATCAAATATAGCTCGAATGATTTACTAAATTGATCACACAAAGGATACAAGTCTTCTTATATGAGTCAAAATGTAAATTGAACTTTTTTTGGTGAATATATATAGTACTCATATTCCTATAAATTCCTATAAATATTGGCAACTTCCACTCAAAACAAAGATTACATGATATATCAGTGGCAGGCCCAGGAAATTTTTCCAGTGGTGGCCAAAAAAAAAAAGGTGAGAAAAAAACACAATAGTCAAGATTCAAACTCAGAAGCACAGGATATATATAAAAGTTTCTAAAGCAGGTTGAAATTTAAATAGATAATTACACTAGATATTATATCAAATAATATACATCTGTGAACTTTAATATTACTAGAGGGTATATTAGTAATTTTAAATGCTGGAAATTTGAGTGAGTCACTACTGACATGTATATTGGCAGATATTGGTGATATATATATATATATATACTGATGACGGATCAGAAAAAAATCTCATGTAGACTAGAACAAATTCGAAAAGCGAGTGGAGATCAATAATGCTTTTACATTTTTACCTATAAAAATACGCCGATTTTCGGATCTCCATTAGAAGTAATGCACCCTTTCTTAGCTGGGTCCGTCCCTATATATATATATATAACTCTGTAAGCAAAGGCGGATCTACATGTATGTAAATGGGGTCCGCAGACCCCGTTAAAAATAATAGAACTCTACATTTTACCTATAGAAAAATATTTCGGACCGGTTAAAAATAATAAAACTCTACATTATATCTATAGAAAATTATTTCGGACCCCAAAAACATTTCTGGATCCGCCCCGGATCCAATCTATCATACTTAAGCATCATATTCAACCAACAAATCCCACAAATTCTCAAGTACAATCCAGCTGCAGTTGTTTCAAACCAAGACAACCACAACAACATTAAAATCGGTACAAGAATCAACATCTCATTTACATGCGAATGTCTGAATGGTGATTTTCTTGGACATACTTTCAATTACACCACTCAAGCTGGGGATACCTATGACAAGATTTCAAGGATGGCTTTTGCAAATCTTACCACCGCGAATTGGATTCAGTTAGTGAATACATATGGGCCCACGAGGTTGCCGGAGTTTACTCCGATTAATGTGACGGTGAATTGTTCTTGCGGGGAGGGAAGTGTGTCCAAGGAATATGGGTTGTTTGTGACGTATCCTTTACGTGCCGGCGAGAGTTTGACATCGGTGGCGATGGATACCGGTGTTCCGGCAGATGTGTTGCAGAGATACAATCCTAGATCAGACTTCAGTACAGAGTCAGAGATAGTGTTTCTGCCGGCCAACGGTTTTTTCTTTTTTTTGGAGGAACTGCCGGCCAAAGGTTAGCCTGTCGCTTTTATTTTTTTTTTTTTTATTTATTTTTTTTTTTCATAACAAGGTTTTGGCATATATGCTGTTTATATGGGCAGCTGCAAACCCTCGAGAAGAAAGAAAGAAGAGAGATTAACCGTTCCCAAAATAATAGTTTAACGGTAATATACTACATCCGTCTCAAAATGTAAGTTCTTTTATTTTTTTTTTGTCCCATAATGTAAGTCCATGTAAATAACAAATGAAGCATTTATAACATTTTTCTATTTTTACCCCTAATTTATTATGGAAAATTAGGGATAATGACACAATCTGGAATATTTTTAAGTAACAGGATAACTACATATTTTTTATAGGGAGAATGACAACTGCATAATTTTTATAGCGAGAAGGACAAACAGTGAATCCCGAAAATCAGTGAATATCCCCAGTGAATCCCGAAATCAGTGAATTTCGACAATGTATTTTGAAAATTAGTGAATTTCGACAGTGAATTTAAACAGTGAATTTCGACAGTGAATAAATAGTTTTGTCCTTTATGCAAAAGTTTCAAAATACTGTCCTTCTACTCAATTGATGCAATATTTTTGTTCTTCTCCCTCATTCCCCCAATTTATTATCTATTCACCTATTTTTTACTACTCTACATTAATAATAATCAAATGTTATTTTAGACTTTTTCATCAAAATTAATGACACATAACCAATTTAACCAATTTTCTTAATCTGTATGAAATAGCCTAAAAAGACTTACATTTTGGGACGGAGGTAGTATAATCTTCCTAAAAAAATGATAATATAATCACTTTTATATCATACCTTCACACTTCAATTAAACAATAGATTCATGTCATAATTAATAATAGAAAAATATGTTATGATATTTAAATGTGTTTTTTTTTGGAAAATTTTAATGTGTAAGTGACATTACCCTATACGTATACTATTTATTCGAAAACCGAACCGAATTAAGGATATTCAGTTCGGTTCAGTTAATAATTGTTTCCGGATTGGTTTCCGTTAATAGTAATATAGAGTAACCCAAATTTTGGTCTTTATCGAGGATAGTCAATGTGTATTTTGGTCTTTGTCAAGGACGGAAGTAATGAGAGGGGGTGAGGGTGCTAGTGTAACACTCCGTCCCCGGATATCGAATCCTTATACGAAAAGAGACGTCATCCGCATTACATTTAGAAAACCCAAAATGTCATATAAGTCTCGTAATCATATCAAAGTGAAAGAAATCGTGGAAGGAAAGAAACAAGCAAGAGACTCGAAAAACTAACATTTAAGATCTTTCTTTAACCAACTCAACACATTACAACTAGTGTCAATCTAAATCATACTAAAAAGGAAAAGGAACTTTTATTATGACCACGTAAACCTACCGGCGCATCACATTTAAATGAAAAAATGTAATCTACTTGTTGAATCACACCAATTAATTCAAATACTACATCTACACCATATTTTATGTCAAAGTAAAAAAAATATCAATATTGCCAATCAATTTTTACTACAACCAAATTATTATATCATCATATATTCATCCAAACTTATTCAATTTACAAAACACTCCCCTTCCCGGTTGGATTTCCGGCCAAATCCTCCGCCGCCACTGCTTCAGTTCACTGCTTTTCTTGTAATTCCACATCCTGCGCCCCTGCTCTTGTTTAGGTTTTTTTATTTTATTTTGATGGTGGGTGTTGTGCAACTGTAGGTTTACCGCCGTTCTTCTTCATCTTCATTCAAAACCCCTGCCGTTGCTCCCGGTTAGGTTTCTGGCCAAATCTGTCGCCGCCGCCGCCGCCGCCGCCGCCGCCGTTCTTGTTTTAGGTTTACTGTGGGATTACAGAATTACCAGAAAAAGTAAAAGTGCCCTCTTCTGTTGAATCTCCTCCTTTTCCTTCAGTTGTAGCATCAAGCACAGTAGGAGTAGTAGATAAAGAAAACACATAAAATTGCAGAAAGTATTGTATTTTGGGGAAAGAAGAGAAATAGGTTTTTGGTGTATAGGAGGAATGCTGCTCAATTTTTTAAGGCCATTGAACATCGGATGCTCGGATGCTCCATCTTCATCATTTAATTTGCCCCCGGCGTCTTCTGTTTGCCTAAGCCTTTGGAGCTTCTTAGTACTTAGTTTATTTCTTTAGTCATTATTAATTTAAAAATTAGATGGGTGTTGAAAATTGCTCAACTGCAAATATTTCTTGAGGTTTTAGTTCATTTTCAGATGTTGGAAACAAAACGTCACGATTCATGTTGCTTCTTACTGTTTTTGAACATTCTTTTTTCAGTATTTGCTTCTACAATTTTGAAATTGATCAATTCTTTTAAAACTGGTTTTTATTTTGAGCTTCTTTTGAACTCTGTAAATTCAAGATTAAAAAAATTGATAATTTTTTATTTTATTTTGAAGGTTTTATTATGATGAGATTATGAAAATGGTGATTTTGTTTGAATATTGTGTGGGGTTTAAAGGTTTTATGAGGAAGAAGATGTTTGTTGGAAGGAAATTATGGAATGTGTAAGTAGGGGTGTGAGATATAAGGTAGGTGAAATTGATGGACTATTTTGTAATAAAAAAAATTGGTGTGGAAATAGTTTAATAGTGTGGTGTGTAGGTAGATAATGTGGTGTACATAAAGAACCCCGAGATTCAAATCAATCGCTCGATAACAAACTGACGATCTATAGTAGAGAGTACTATCAGAATGATCTGTAAAGAAAGATATCGGTTTGAAATCCCTTAATCGATAACGGATATCGGGATTAAGATCATTCGCTCGTTCACGAACCCTGAGATTCAATTCAATCGCTCGATAACGAACTGATGATCTATAGTAGAGAGTACTATCAGAATGATCTGTAAAGAAAGATATCGGTTTGAAATCACTTAATCGATAACGGATCTCAGGATTGAGATCAATCGCTCGGTGACAAACCCCGAGATTCAAATCAATCGCTCGATAACGAACTGACGATCTATAGTAGATATTACTATCAGAATGATCTGTAAGGAAAGATATCGGTTTGAAATCACTTAATCGATTTCGGATCTCGGGATTGAGATCAATCGCTCGTTAACGAACCCCGAGATTCAAATCAATCGCTCGATAACGAACTGGCGATCTATAGTACAAAGTACTATCAGAAGGAAATATATCGGTTTGAAATCACTTAATCGATAATGAATCTCGGGATTGAGATCAATCGCTCGATGACAACCCCGAGATTCAAATCAATCGCTCGATAACGAACTGACGATCTATTGTAGATAGTTCTATTGGAATGATCTGTAAGGAAAGATATCGGTTTGAAATCGCTTAATCGATATCAGATCTCGGGATTTAGATCAATCGCTCGTTAACGAACCCCGAGATTCAAATCAATCGCTTGATAACGAACTGACGATCTATAGTAGAGATTACTATCAGAATCACCTGTATATTATCGTTCGATAAAAGGAATTTTTATGAAAAATAATGTATTTTATATTTTAACGCAATTCTTCTTTGAAAATATATATATTAAAAAAAATGTTTTTTTTTGAAGGGACGACATTGTCGTCCCTTAAAATGTGCATTTATAAAAAACTGAATGTTATTTATTAACACAACGTTATATATCAAAAACATTTAATTTACTTTAAAGGGACGACATTTGTCGTCCTACAAACTAAAAATTTTATAATTTATTTTATACAACATATTATTTTGTGAAAAACATTTAATTTACTTTAATGTCGTCCCTAAAAATTAAAATTTTTATAATTTCTTTTATAAAACATAATATTTTCTGAAAAACATTTAATAGGACGACAAAGTCGCCCCTTTAAAATTGCTATGATCATATCACGTGGAAATCCAAAGCTGCTCGGTGGGGTTAATTTTTATTTATTGGAGCAGCGACATTGTCGCCCCTTTAAAGTTTCCTCCAAAAATCGTCAAAACTTGATTATTTTGAATTTATTTAAAGAGCGACTTTGTCGTCCCAATAAAGATATTTGATGAGGGACGACTTTTGCGCCCCTTAAACTTAGTCCTTTAAACCAGTTTTTTTGTAGTGTTAATTGGGTGAAATAAATCTGCGGAAGGACGCCTTTCTTATAGGATGATGATTTAGACACCTCACTTTTATACACAAAGTACACAGAAAAAGATCTGTACCATCCAATAAAATTTATGAACTAAAAAAATAAAAATGGAAACAATCAACCATCCAAATTGCTATCTCTACGGATCTCGATCTCGATCGACGGTGAAAGGTCTTGTATTTCCGACAAAGTCGTGATCGAAGCGACACTCTTTCGATGCATCTTGTCGTGAGAGCTATCTGCACCTGCACCATCGAGAATCGAGATCCATCTCGGTACATATAATATTAGAGCGCCTTTAGAGCAACCCCAATGGTTACCCCCGATCACACCCTCTAAACAGCATCGTTTTCGTTTGATTCACACTTTTTCAACACCAAAAAAAAAAAAATCTCTTTCCGATAAGAACCTCTATACAACCCCTATAAACAACTTTTCTATTTCATCACGACTAACAAACCTAACTATCAATATATTTTCTAGTTTTGTAACATTTTCCTATCACAATCGGGATAAAATGTTTGTATCACATTCGAATAAAATGTTTGAACTAAAAAAAAATATACGGTGTGTTTTCTAACAAAAATAGCAAAATATCGTATATTTTGATTATTTCATTTACTTTCATCTTAAAAAATATGTTTTTCAAAAAGTTGAAATATTTTATGTTTTACCGAATAGTATATTTTTATGTTATCATTACAACAAGAAAAAATTTGATTCACTATTATTATTATTATTATTATTATTATTATTATTATTATTATTATTATTATTATTATTATTATTATTATTATTGAGGGAATTATTATTAATATTATATTATATCAGTATACGTCAGAATATATGTAATGTTTTATTAATTCGAAAGCTAAATGAGTCTCGTAGATGAATTCGAGGATTTGGAATCATTCAATTCGGATACTTGAGTGAATGGTAAATTAATAACTTAAAGTCGGTTTGTTGGAAAATTGATGATATGTCGTATTGAAACATTGGGGCAAGAGTGTGTTATGGAAAGGAAAAAGGAAGAAACTTTTCTCCCACATTGGTTGGAAGAAGTAAAAGAAGCGATATTTATATGATATTGTTTTAGTGTAGTTGGAATAAAGCCAAGCATTATACACCGCGTTTTCTACGCGGCGCAAGAAAGTGCAAATCAATCGGATTTACGCGCGAAGATATCGTGCGTTCGTGATAACGCAGTGACACGCGCGAGAGTCTGTGATCGTGTCGCGTGTCCTGCGTACACGAATGCAGTTCGATATTTGAAGGAATTTTCTACGTTAGACATAAGGAATTTTCTACGTTAGACACTTCTTCTAACCCGACTAACGATATTAACGATATATTAACATACTACTTCCCGACTAACGATATTAACGATATATTAACATACTACTTCTTCTAAGGAATTTCCGATATTAACTTCCGACATATTGACTTATGTCTACTTCTTCTCCAATAGCTGTATTTTCTTTTCTCTCCATTCTTGGTATAAATAATGCACCTTCATTTCTTCATAGTTACACCTTCTTTCTTTTCTCTCCATTCTCTCCAATACATTGATTGAGGTTGTAGTATAAAATGAGGTTGTAGTATAAATAATGCATGTCTCTTAAAATAGCGATTTCTTCATAGCGTTTTCTTCATAGTTACACCTTCAAGGCTGATTGGAGCTATCGCAACCGTAGTATAAATATGTTCTACCAGCTGTATGCTTTTACATATTGTAGTATTTATTTACTTGTAGCAATCATTTATAACTTTATTTTTATTATTTTTTTTTTGGGTTTAGACTCTGAATGATGCACAGAAAGCACGAGTTGCAAGAAATACTAAGCTGGTTTTGATTGTGGGCTTTTGTGTGCTGATGTCCCTTGGCAACACAGAAATATATGTGCTTGATCATTTGGCTAAACCAACTAACACACAACGCTGGATTCTTGCTGGTTTTGATTTTGGCGTGTCAGCTATCATGGCGGGGGTGACTGTGTTTCAGAACTATAAGAAGTGCTTTGGGGGAATTAACAAGGACACGATGTTCGCTTGGATGCTTATTTTTCTTACTGTTGGGGTCTCTGTAACCAAATCGGTGGCCCTGACAAATGTTTATGCTCAGTACCTTAGTAACCTTATGGGCGCCATTGGTACATTTTTGGCATCTGTAGCATCCTTTGTGCCCCTGGTAGTTGCCTATGTAAGTTGTGGCCGGATCTTCTTTATGTTTGTTTGTTATATTGGCATATTGGTAATGCTAGCTGCTGTTAATTTTCATAAATACAGTAAATAAATAATAACTATTTTTTTTTCTTTTAATAATAATAATTAACACAGCTTAAAGCTACTGAGGTTGCTGGAAGTGAAGGTGACACCGAAGAAAATGATGATGCAGTTTTTAGTAAAATTTGTAGACACGTTTTTAGTAAAATTATTAGTTTTTAGTAAAATTTGTAGACACGTTTTTAGTAAAATTATTAGTTTTTAGTAAAATTTGTAGACACGTTTTTAGTAAAATTATCAATAGCATTTCTACTTCTTCTAACGATATTAACGACTCTACTCTGATTACTCTGATAACGACTCTAACTTCTGATAACGACTCTAACTTCCGATCCGACTAACTTCCGACATATTTGACTTATGTCTACTTCTCTCCAATTGTAGTATAAAATGAGGTTGTAGTATAAATCTCTCCATTCTCTCCATGTCTCTTAAAATAGCGATTTCTTCATAGCGTTTTCTTCATAGTTACACCTTCAAGGCTGATTGGAGAGAATGGAGAGAAAAGAAAATACAGCACAGAAAGCACGAGTTGCATATTCAAAGCCCCAGGTTTTTGTTTTTGTAAATACTGTGTTTTGTAGTATTTATTTACTTGTAGCAATCATTTATAACTTTATTTTTATTATTTTTTTTGGGTTTAGACTCTGAATGATGCACAGAAAGCACGAGTTGCAAGAAATACTAAGCTGGTTTTGATTGTGGGCTTTTGTGTGCTGATGTCCCTTGGCAACACAGAAATATATGTGCTTGATCATTTGGCTAAACCAACTAACACACAACGCTGGATTCTTGCTGGTTTTGATTTTGGCGTGTCAGCTATCATGGCGGGGGTGACTGTGTTTCAGAACTATAAGAAGTGCTTTGGGGGAATTAACAAGGACACGATGTTCGCTTGGATGCTTATTTTTCTTACTGTTGGGGTCTCTGTAACCAAATCGGTGGCCCTGACAAATGTTTATGCTCAGTACCTTAGTAACCTTATGGGCGCCATTGGTACATTTTTTGCATCTGTAGCATCCTTTGTGCCCCTGGTAGTTGCCTATGTAAGTTGTGGCCGGATCTTCTTTATGTTTGTTTGTTATATTGGCATATTGGTAATGCTAGCTGCTGTTAATTTTCATAAATACAGTAAATAAATAATAACTATTTTTTTTTCTTTTAATAATAATAATTAACACAGCTTAAAGCTACTGAGGTTGCTGGAAGTGAAGGTGACACCGAAGAAAATGATGATGCCACCAGAAGAGAAGGTGATGATGCTGCGGGAAGAGGAGGTGATGATGCCGCCGTCGGAGGAGGCTCACAGAGGAAGCCTGCCTTTGCCGGTGCCACTGTGGAGCTTAATGAAGTGGTTGTAGAGTCGCAACCACTAGTTCCAGCTGGGAGAAGAGAAGGTGATGATGCAGCGGGAAGAGGA
The DNA here is from genome assembly GCA_026214975.1 of Gentiana macrophylla. NCBI lineage: Eukaryota > Viridiplantae > Streptophyta > Magnoliopsida > Gentianales > Gentianaceae > Gentiana > Gentiana macrophylla. The sequence goes on from CM047806.1 coordinate 25,499,901, forward strand.
GGTGATGATGCGCCGTCGGAGGAGGCTCACGGTAGAGGAAGCCCACCTTTGCCGGTGCCTTTGTGGAGCTTAATGAAGTGGTTGTAGAGTCGCAACCACTAGTTCCAGGTGGGAGAAGAGAAGGTGATGATGCCGCGGGAAGAGGAGGTGATGATGCCGCCCGTCGGAGGAGGCTCTGCAGTAGAGGGAAGCCACCTTTGCCGGTGCCCTTTGTGGAGCTTAATGAAGTGGTTGTAGAGTCGCAACCACTAGTTCCGGTGGGAGAAGAGAAGGTGATGATGCCGCGGGAAGAGGAGGTGATGATGCCGCCCGTCGGAGGAGGCTACAGTAGAGAAGCCCACCTTTGCCGGTGCCAGCTGTGGAGCTTAATGAAGTGGTTGTAGAGTCGCAACCACTAGTTCCATTTGGGAGAAGAGAAGGTGATGATGCGCGGGAAGAGGAGGTGATGATGCCGCCGCCGGAGGAGGCTCTGCAGTAGGAAGCCACCTTTGCCGGTGCCACTGTGGAGCTTAATGAAGTGGTTGTAGAGTCGCAACCACTAGTTCCACTGGGGACTGGGAGTGAAGCATTGCGAGAAAAATTGTTGAGGTGGCTCTCAAGAGATGATCAGGGGGAGATGCTGCACCCAAGAGGAGGAATTCAATCGGTTTTAGTAATTAGTTTCTGTTTGTGAGTTGTTTTGGAATTTAATAATTTGGATGGCGGAAATTTTATGGTGGTCCAGACCAAAGTATGAGCAGTGATCAGGATCAATAAAATCAGAGAAAAAACAGGCGCATCGTGTAAAATATAAATACCACGCTTTTACAAATTTACTTTCTTTTTAAGAAATCTTATTGAAGACAGAAGTAGTTTTATGGTGGTCCCGCTGTGGCATAAAACTACTGTTTGAATGGATCCAGTGAATGTTTTTCTTTTCTTATCTTTAGTTAATTTTCCGTGATAATAATAAATTAATTAGTACGTAGTCAGGGTGCCTCGCTATTTTTAGAGGCAAAAGCGAAGTTTTGAATTGGTTTTTTTAGTTGTTTTTTTAAACATACTTACAGATTAGATATTTTTTCATAAATAAATATTTTAATTTATCGTTTGTATATATGAGTTGCCGTGCGAATTAATTTTCAGATACATGCATTTTTGAACTGATATGTACTTACTCTTTCGTGTAGAGGTTGCATGCTTTCATCCGGTGAGCGATGATAACCCTACCCTTTCAAAAATGAGTGCATCAATTCGTTTATATAAGTCTTGCGTACTATAGAAAAGCACAAGTATGCAGACGAAAATTCATAAGTTTGTGATAAAGATCGAGAAAAAATTTGAGTGTCCTCGTGTTTAATTCAAACAAGTCACTGATTGAATCAAACACCTCCATTGTTTCCTGAGAGATATTTTCATTTGATCCCTTAGTGACAAATCGTGTAGGACGAAACATCTTTTAAAAGACAACGTTATTAACGTGCAATGGAGTTTCTACTTCTCTGTTAAATCTTAAGTATTACATTTTTTTCCAAAACTTATCGCGTTTTTAACATCTGTAAATACAAAAATTAATAAAAGTTGTTTGTATGTCTAATTTTTTTTGGGCCAAGTAAAATTTTTTATTGAGACATTTATCGATTGGAGTAAAAAAAAATTGGACATTTATCAAAAAAAAAAAAATTAACGTATTACATTAGGTTGGATCGGATTGAATCTACAAGAATTTTTTTTCTGTTATCAAAATATGTACCGTTGAACCCTCCCGGCACCGTTGGCACTTGGGCTTAAGGGGTGTTTGTTAAACACATTAAATACTTATTCTGAAAATATTAAGTGATGAATTAATAAGATGTGTTTGTTAATATTTTTTATAGTTAATTGTCAATAAGGACATTTATACATTTTAATTCAAATAATAGTCCAGCTTATTATTTCATAAGGCATTAAGGACAAATGAATTATTTAATACCCAAACTACCCTTAATAATTTTTACACTTCCCGTCGAATTGACATAGTAAGGGAAACAACGAAATGAATATAAATATAGTCTTTTGGAAAAGAAATGGTCGATATAATATATTCTTGTTTGTCTTAAAAAAAAGTTTGACTGCGATTTTTCCCATTTTTTCACAAATGTCGCACGATCTTAAGGTCCTCAAATCACTATTGGGGTTCTTCCGATTAGGGTTTAGTTTGGCATCAAAAGCACCTAAAACGCGAAAATTTGGCGTGAGAAAATGGCCTGCAAAAGATTGTTTAGACAATTTCTCTAGAAAAAAAACTAAATAAGTCATTTCTTTAGTCAACAAGACTAAATAAGCCGCCAACAACCTTCTTTGCTGGAAAGGTTTTCCGGCGCCGGTTGTTCCCTTTACCCCGCCAAATCCTAATTCGTTTTTTTTGGGGATAGCGATGGAGGACAGTTTCACAATTACAAGAAGCATGCTGGAGCTGCGTCACCTTCACTTGTTGGTAAATGATAAGACAATTGAAGGCTTGTAAGCTATTTTTTATGGTTGTCCCCATAAACTCCCCTTTTAAATGGTCATGGCGTGATGTATCCATTAATTTGAAGTCATTAGGTGAATTGGGACTCTGATTTTGTTGTATGTCTCCATTGATGAAATAATGTATGGATTTTCCGGTTCCATTGTCGAAGAACTGTTAGGTCTATTTGGGTTGGACTGTCAGGTGATATGGATGGGTTTGTGCTATTGGTAGTAGGCAATGGGAATATTGTTGATCCTGTGTTTGTTTAAATGCTTAATGATGGATGTGAGAGTTTGGAGCATGATTGTTATTTAAAGGCTCGATGGCAGGATGAAACTTTGGGTCTCGATGTTGGAAGTAGGATTTCCATCCAGGTAATTTGTGTATTTAGCCATGGATGGTGCATAAGATGCCATATTTGTATCTCACTAAAAATGAAAAATATTTTCTTTTTTGTGAAATATCTTCTCTACTCTGTTCTTCAAGGGTTGATCTGTAGAGGTAGTTAAAGTGATGGTTTTTAAAATTGTTAAGGGGTTCTCATGAGAAATTCATTTATGCTTTTTACAGAGCCATAGATCCCATGTCAAAGATGCAATTTTAGAACATGTGGTTACAAATCAATCCCACTTTTTGGGATTATTGTTGATATGTTCTGCACTAGCAATTGAATTTGATGTTCCTTCTTATGTATTGCTTCCCACTGGTGCTTTATTTATTAGCTTTTTTGGTTTATCTTCCAATGCAAAATAGTTGACATTTTTCATTTTAAACACATTGGTGCAACATGTAAAGTCACAAACAACACTTCCTCAACAAAGAGACTTGTATTCACGGTTATGTCCTTACCATGCCAAGCTTGTTGGAGAAAGTTATATAGGGAGGAAAAGACCAATTTACGAATGTACAGATGTGCAGGTATATAGTTTGCTCTATCCTGGGTTTTGATATTTTCACTTACTGACTTTTGTTGAGTTTGAGGTTTTGTTAGTTGATAAAATGAAATGAGGAGGATTGGAATTTGAAATCTCTGATGTTCTTATTAATAATGTGAAGCACTAATAGGGCTGATTATTGTATTGAACAGGTGAACCACATCTATATGTTTGCTAGCGTTTTTTTTTCCCTTCTACATAATGCTATAGTTGTGAGGTTGTTTTGGCTGGTTTGGTGGTTCTTTTTTTGTGGTGTTGTATGATCCTTCTACCTTTTGTTTTCTAGTGTTATGGTTTAGTTTTTAGTTATCTGCTGAAGTATTAAACTTGATGTTTCTTTTTAGATATGTTTGCAACATGTGATAAATGGGTTCTGCTGTGATTTTCTATTACATGATGTTGCTCAGTCATGATTTTAGATTTGGGTTTCAGCTAGAGATGTGATTGTTGCAGGTACAGTTGGGCTATTTGATAACTTGGATAACCACGAGTTAAATGCAATAGTTGCTAATGGTCTGGATTGTAGGCTGAGTCATGGTGAGACAGCTCAAAAAATAGCTGATTTAGCATGTGAATTAGCTCTAGATAAGAAGCAGCAAACTCCATTCTCTACACCAACACGACAAGCTGGTTTCACTTAGTATGGTGGCAAGCTTGATGATATCACTGTGACTGCCTCTTATTTCTCTAGCTCAATCAAGTAATAATATTCCATACATTCTGTATGTGTTTATTACTTCATACAATCACCATGTATACATCACATGTAAAAAAATATTGTGTTTTCTTGCAATTTAGTCACAATAAAAAGTGAACTCTATTATCTTGTAATGATGGTTTCAGCGTATATGGAAAAGCTTTGGTGATTATTGTTTTTTTTTTTCTCTTCATGTTATTTGGGAATCTGGTCAACACTAGCACGGGTGATACCAATAATAGAATGCAAATTATGGAGCGTAGATATGTGGTCCAATAGTGAACTCTCGGTTGTGCTTATTCCACCACATCAAAGTTCTCTTCATTTAAGGACTAAAACAATGAACTACAATTGTAAATTCCTAAAAATAAACTCACTAAAATAAACTCAAAAAGTGAACTAAAAATAGTAAACTACAACATCGATTTACAAAAGCGAAATGAGAGTTTGAGTATGATCATAATGAACCGCCAATAGTGAATTTCATTGTTCACTGTCTAAATTAAATGTTTGTTTAGTGAGTTCCATTTCACTGTCGAAATTCGTTGTTCGTTCAGTGAACCTCATTGTTCATTGTTAAAATTCATTGTTCGTTCAGTGAATCTCATTGTTTACTGTCGAAATTCATTGTTCGTTAAATGAATTTAAGTGGTGAATCTCATTGTTAACTTAGGGATTTAGTGGAACTAGAGTACAAGAGTGATTTTAAAGTATCATCTTTATTAGAGTGAGCTTAGAATTTCAGTGGGATTAGAGTAAACTAAGAGTTTAAGTAGCATTATATTGAACTACAAGAGTGAACTTAGAATTTAAGTGGGATTTTAGTGAACTAAGAGTTTGAGTAGTATTATATTGATATACGAGAGTGATTTCAAAAAAGTGAACTAAGAAGAGAGAAAATGTTTTGAACTCAATGAAAAACAGTGAACCAGAATATTTTGATTTGAAGTGAAACAGTGAACCAGAGTGTTTTGAACTCAATAAAAAACAGTGAAGCAGAGTATTTTGCTAAAGCTAAGTCACAACCATTATTGCAGCTGCAATGGATTGGGGAGTAGAGTTCAGATCATTGTTGAGATGAACTAAAATAGTGAACCACAATAGTGAATTACAATAACAGTGAACCACAAGCTGTGAACTACAAACAGTGAACCAGAGTATTTTGAACTCAATTAAAATAGTGAACCGGGATTATTTGATCTCAATTAAAAACAGTGAACCAGAGTATTTTGCTAGCTACAAACAGTGAACTAACAACAATGAAAGAAATAGAGAACTTACAAAAATGAACTCAAAAAGTGAACTAACAATTGTGAACTACAAACAGTTAACTACAAATAGTGAACTACAAAAGTGAACATGCAAAAAAGAACTCAAAAAGTAAACTTCTAATGGTTAACTACTATAGTGAAGTACAATTATAAACTCCATGCTAAATGTAAGCCCATCCACCATGGCATCTTTTACCTGAAAACAAGTGGAATTGTAATCAACATAGGAACCTAAAGCATACCGAACAAATCTGTTAAACAAACCAATGCTCCCGGATCTAATTGAGCTTATATTTTCCCCAATTCTCATCGGAGGACTCCGTGACATCACACCGGAACTTATACCACTGCCATTACTGCAACAAAACGGATCTTGAAGTACAAATGACGAACACCTGCTAAATTCCTCCTCAGGTCTATCATGCCGCAACGTGGATCCCGATTCCCCAACCGAGCTAGAGAATTTCGCCGTCTCCGGAGATGATGCTAACAGCCTAGAAGACTACCGGCAGGCAAGTTCTTCGACGGAGAAGAAGCTGCCGCCACCGCCATCGACGACGATGCAAAAGATGTCCGTCCGGCCGGTCAAATCAAAGTCATAAGTTGCGTGGGAGTTAATTAACTCCTAAAGTGAACTTTGGTTCGAAAAAAAATTAGTGATCTGAAGTAGGTGTGAAACAGTGAACCAAAGTGTTTTGAACTCAAATAGTGAACCATAAACAGTGAACTAATAATAGTAAACTTTCAATGGTTAGCTACAATAGTGAACGACAATTATAAACTCCTAAAAGTGAACATTGGTTTGACGTGAATTTGTAATGTGAAACAGTGAACCAGAGTGTTTTTGAAATATTAAAAAGGAATTCTTAGCTCAAATAGGTTAAGATTGGTGATTTGGGTTTGGTGCAAACATGGGAAAGAGCCATTGCAGCGATATGATCTTAGTAAGTGAACTAACAATAGTAAACTTCCAATAGTGAAGCACAAACAATGAACTACAAATAGTGAACTTACAAAAATAACTCAAAAAGTGAACTATCAACAATAAACTTCCAATCATTAAGTAAAATAGTGAACTACAATTATAAACTCCTAAAAGTGAACTTTGGTTTGAAGTGAATTAGTAATGTGAGTAGGTGTAAACAATGAACCAGCGTATTTTTCTAGCTACAAACAGTGAACTACAAACAACGAACTCCTAAAAGTGAACTCACAAAAATGAACTGAAAAAGTGAACTAAGAATAGTAAACTTCCAATAGGTGTGAAACAGTGAATCAGAGTGTTTTGAACTCAATGTAAAACAGTGAACCAGAAGTATTTTGCTAAGAACCTTTGTTGCAACTACAATGGATTGGGAAGAATAGAATTGAGATCATTGTTGAGATGAACTAAAATAGTGAACTACAACAACAATGAATTACAATAACAGTGAAACACAAACAATGAACTACAAATAGTGAACTTGCAAAAAACAACTCAAAAAGTGAACTAACAAAAGTAAACTTCCAATGATTAACTACAATAGTGAACTACAATTATAATTTACTAAAAGTGATCTTTGGTTTGAAGTGAATTAGTAATGTTAAGTAGGTGTGAAGTAGTGGACCAGAGTGTTTCAAATGCAATGAAAAAGTGAACCGGGGTATTTTTCTAGCTAATAGTGAATAAGCTTATTTAAGGATCAAAGTTACCCACTAGCATATTAATACAATGAAACATTAGACCAGTCATGAAAGTGGACAAGAACATGTTGTCATTTATGCTTAGGTGTGAAACAGTGAACCAGAGTGTTTTAAACTCAATTTAAAACAGTGAACCAGAGTATATTACTAACTAACAGTGAACAAATAGATTTAACCATCAGAGTTATCCAATAACAGTGAATTACAAGATCGCTTCCATGTTTACACATACTATAAAACACTCCATATACACGTTACAATCGTATGGATTTGTTCAACTTTTTTTCTTACATATTCATATGCATTAAGAGCTGAAGTCAAACAATTCATTGGATATTTCAAAATTAAGCTCCCTGAACAAGTTAGAGTGAGACCTTACCGACAGATTCAAAGGTTTTAACAAATGCCTCAAAAAAAAAAAAAAAAAAATCAAATGCCTGCTCATATATATAAAACAAAATATTAAAATTAAGCTTGAAGAGTAAGAATGTTTAGATCAAGCATCCATTTTCTCACTCAAAGGTACAAGTTGTATGTTTTCTTCTTCATGTCTATTACTACTAGTTCCATTCTTTGTAACCTTTAGATGAAATGGTCAGAATAAAATCTCTAAGTCATGAAGCTTCAACGCCTGACCACCCCGCTAATTACAGCCTATTATCATTTGCTAATGACACAAACACTGTATGATGGTCTATGCTTTACTCGGTAAATGCACTGTTAATAAGAACACGGGATATACTAAATTGATATGTACAAATATCCTTCCCTTCATCCATAACCCTTTCAGGGCTGTTAGACTCCTCAGCAGTAGCACATAAACAAAATAAATCAATAAAACTACAAATGTTTAGCTACCTAATTAGCTAAATTCGGATAAAACAAGCCAAAACCTACTCAGATAGGAATTAGGTAGTAAATACCGCAGATAAACAAGCATTATTTGTGTTGTTTATCACTGTGAAAAGATGTATTCTACAAAATCGACAGCTATGTAGCTCGAACAACAAAATTAAACAGATAGTAAGATGAATTTACCATGGATTTCATAAAACTGTGAAGTGAATCGAGGTCGTTGGGGACGAAAGGAAACGGTGCATCAGGAGGAGCCCTAATATTGCTAGGAACTAGCGAAACTCCAGACAAGGCGTGTAAAAGATCCAATGGAATGGATAACTGAGGGTCACCCGCCATTATTGCATTGCCGGAAATGCTTCAAAATCTAAAGCCCCAATTCAGTTGTCGGTTCGGTTCGTACTTTGACAAATGGATTTTGCACGAAAGAGGAATTTTGATATAATTTTCGAAGAAAGCGCGTCTTTTTTCAGAGGGTAAAAATGTCCAACCACTCTAATTTCTGTCTTTATAGTCTTATGTAAATATATTTGTCCTTAATGACCGTTGAAATTGTAACATTGTCCTTATGAGCGTTTCTCCTTATATTTTTTTGGTCCCATAATGTAAGTCCATTTAAATAACAAATGAAGCATTTATAACATTTTTCTATTTTTACCCCTAATTTATTATGGGAAATTAGGGATAAGGACACAATCTGAAATATTTTAAGAATGAGACATTCTACATATTTTTATAGGAGAATGACAACTGCATAATTTTATAGCGAGATGACAAACAAATGAATCCGAAAATCGTTGAATATCTCAGATGAATCCCGAAATCGGTGAATTTCGATAATGAATTTTGAAAATTAGTGAATTTCGATAGTGAATTTAAGCGGTAATTTCGATAATGAATAAATAGTTTATTCTTTTATGCAAAAGTTTCAAAAGATCGTCGCCTTCTACTCAATTGATGCAATATTTTTGTTCTTCTCCCTCATTCCCCCAATTTATTATCTATTCACCCACTTTTTACTACTCTACATTAATAATAATCAAATGTTATTTTAGACTTTTTCATCAAAATTAATGACACATAACCAATTTTTTTAAATCAGATATAAATCTAAAAAGACTTACATTTTGGGGACGGGGTAGTATAATCTTCCTAAAAAAATGATAATATAATCACTTTTATATCATACCTTCACACTTCAATTAAACAATAGATTCATGTCATGATTAATAATAGAAAAATATGCTATGATATTTAAATGTGTTTTTTTTGGAAAATTTTAATGTGTAAGTGACATTACCCTATACGTATACTATTTATTGAAAACCGAACCGAATTAAGGATATTGATTCGGTTCGATTAATAATTGTTTCGGATTGGTTTCCGTTAATAGTAATATGAGTAACCCAAATTTTGGTCTTTATCGAGGATAGTCAATGTGTATTTTGGTCTTTGTCAGGACGGAAGTAATGAGAGGGTGAAGGGTGCTAGTGTAACACTCCGTCCGGATATTGAATCATTATACGGAAATTAGACGTCATCGGCATGACATTTAGAGAAAACCCAAAATGTCATATAAGTCTCATGTCATATCAGGGTGAAAGAAATCGTGGAAGGAAAAAAACAAGCAAGAGACTCGAAAAACTAACATTTAAGATCTTTCTTTAACCAACTCAACACATTACAACTAGTGTCAATCTAAATCATACTAAAAAGGAAAGGGAACTTTTATTCGCACCACGTAAACCTACCGGCGTACCACATTTAAATGAAAAAAATGTAATCTACTTGTTGAATCACACCAATTAATTCAAATACTACATCTACACCATATTTTATGTCAAAGTAAAAAAAATATCAATATTGCCAATCAATTTTTACTACAACCAAATTATTATATCATCATATATTCATCCAAACTTATTCAATTTACAAAACACTCCCCTTCCCGGTTGGATTTCCGGCCAAATCCTCCGCCGCCATCGCTTCTTGATTCACTTTGCCGTTCTTGTAATTCCACATCATCGCGCCTTGCTCTTGTTTAGGTTTTTTATTTTATTTTGATGGTGGGTGTTGTGTTGTGTAATCAGAGGTTTACCGCCGTTCTTCTTCATCTTCATTCAAAACCCCGCCGTTGCTCCGGTTAGGTTTCGCCAAATCTGCCGCCGCCGCCGCTTGCCGCCGCCGCCGTTCTTGTTTTAGGTTTCTTGTGGGATTACTGAATTACGAGAAAAGTAAAAGTGCCCTCTTTCGTTGAATCTCCTCCTTTTCCTTGATTTTGTAGCATCAAGCACAGTAGGAGTAGTAGATAAAGAAAACACATAAAATTGCAGAAAGTATTGTATTTTGGGAAAGAAGAGAAATAGGTTTTGGTGTATAGGAGGAATCTTTGCTCAATTTTTAAGGCCATTGAACATCGGATGCTCGGATGCTCCATCTTCATCATTTAATTTGCCCCCGGCGTCTTCTGTTTGCCTAAGCCTTTGGAGCTTCTTAGTACTTAGTTTATTTCTTTCGTCATTATTAATTTTTCTAAAGTGTGTCTAATAAAATTCGTGGCTGCTCCTTTATATAGAGACTTAGGCCGACTTAAAGATATGTTTGAAAACCCTAAAACGCGTAGAGATAACTCCCAGCCGATCCTCGAGATTTCACTGATCTCGCCCCCAGCGAACCCCCAGCTCGTTGCCAGCGAGCTCACTGCTTTCTGATTGGCTCGCTGGCTTTTCTTGTTCCTTACTCCACTTTTCGTGCTGCTTCGGTATTTATCTTTAATGCAATCCGATTCTGCCTTGATTTCTCTTGAGATTTACTTCCTCCATTGGTAGATATCCTCGGATTCATCGCAATCTATAAAATCAATATTTATCGCACAGTAAATCATATTTAAATAATAAAAACAGATAAATACCAAATTATATATTATAAATCACATAACATTAAATAATCAATATAAATATGTGATCTAATATGAAATATATATTATTAAGCTCGATTTAAGGACAACGTTGATGACTTTTACGGGTATAATTTTACCGTCATCAGGGCCATTGTCACATTTTTTGGGTATGGAGGTCCACGTAACGGTGATACACTCACACTTTCCCAAAAGCAATATGCCTTGCAGCTGCTGGATAGAATGAATCTGGGAAATCTTAAACCATGCCCTACTCCCATGCTTTCTGGCAAAATACTAAGGCCTGATGAAGGTGAACCATTACGAGAATCCAACACCATACGAAGTGCCATTGGGGCACTCCAATACCTAACATTTACTAGGCTGACTTGTCCTTCTCTCAGTAAACACACCATCACAGATTCATGCATTCACCTACTTGAACACCTGAAAGCTTTAAAAAAGGTACTCGGATATATTAAAGGGATTGTGCACCTTGGGTTGGTGTTTAAGGCTTACGTAATCTGAGATCCGAGGTTTTTCTCGATGCGGATCGGGGTGCAATCCTTTTGACAGAAGTCAATGTCGCTCTTTGTGTTTACTTGGGACATTCTCTCAGTGTCTTGGTCCTCAAGAAGCGGCAGGTGGTTTCGCGTTCAAGCACGAGAATCCGAGCACAGGCTCTTGCACATCTAGTCTTTGAAGTTCTTTGGTTGCAATCTCTGTTAAGTGGAAATGCATGTATGCCTACCCAATAGACCCGCAGCATGGTGACAACATTGGAGTGAGTCAGCGCACGTAATCCAGTCTTTCATGATCAAACAAAACATATAGAGATCGATGTTCACTTCGTTCGACATCATGTGCTTGCAGGACATCTCTAAGTCTCCCATGTTTCCTCCAGTGATCAGTTGGCAGACTGTATGACAAAGCCAGTTGCAGGGACACAATTCAGCACTTCAAGGTTCAAACTCAATGTGGATCATTCCCCATTTAGTTTGAGGGGGGATGTTAGAGACTAGACTTGTTATTAGATATTATGTTATGTGGTGTTCTATGATTATGCCAAGTGTACTGTGATGGATAACATAAGATCAAGTTAGTTAGTCTAATGGTGATATATTGATGTAACAAGGAACAATTATCTCATTCAATGAAATACCTAATTATCCCCAAATTCTAAGTAAACTAAAGAAACGAGAAGAATCATAAAAGTTCAATCGAAGAAGATGAACACAAATTGAAAACTAAGAATAGACGGGAAAATTGGTCCCTTCTATCTTTATAGAACACACCATTGCAATATATAGTAACTAGAAAGTACTGAAAGCAGATTGGATTGAACTTCCTGATGAAGACAAAATTATCAAGAAAGAAAACTAAACCATAATAAAAAATGATTCACAATCCAAAGACATGATTCTTCACCAAAGGATCATCCCAATAGAAAAGACCGAGGAGGAACACATTAAGCCCCATCCGTCTGAACAACCTAAGATGTTGAACGGCATAACTTTAGGGCTGTTAAACGAACCGAGCGTACGTGAACAAAACTCGAACTCGGCTCGTTTAAGCTCATTCAAGATCGTTCGTTAATGGTATCGAGCCGAGCTCGGTCAGTTTCTCCTGTTCGTTTACTAAACGAGCGAACACCCTGCTCATGACCGCTCGTTAGTGTTTGCCAACTTAGGTAATATATATAAAATATATAAATCATATATACACATTAACAATTTACACATTGAGTTTGTAGTTGAACGAACCGAGCTAAAAAAAATACTATTGAACGAGCCGAGCTCGAGTTCGAGCTTGTTCGCGAGCTTGATCTCGAGCTCGAACATTTTTTATACTTATCGAGCCGAGCTCGAACGGCTCTTTAGGCTCGTTTGTGTTAACGAGCGAGCTCGATTACAATGAGCTCGAACTTGAACTTCAACTACTCGACCACCGATTCACTTAACAAAGACTAGGCATAACAAAAGACATGAGACAACAAACATAAATAAGACTAAGAAATCCGAAAAACACTACAGATAAATCCAAAAATCCAACATGGCACCGGCCCAGCGGTGAAAGCTGTGGTTATTAACCCGGAGGTTCCGGGTTTGAGTCTCAGTGGGGACAAAGTGTGTGCACGTGTGTTCTTTCGTATGCGTTAAAAAAAGGAAAAAAAGAAAAGAAAGATAAGCACGAACAATAAGTTTAAATTTTTTAATAAAATTACGGTTCACCAGACAAACAACCCCACTCCCGGATTAGAAGGAGAATTCAGATTTCAAATTCATTGCAGTAAGTTTTCGAGAATCCTTCTAGGAACACAAATAGATAAGAACCGTATCATTTTTTAAATTTCTAACAAAGTTTCACCTGCACATAGGCACACTGCGAACTAAGCCTTTTCAAATGAAGTTGATAATTTTAAATTTCTTATCCTTGTCATAGGTGCTGCAATGATAAAAAATAGCTTGCAGAGAAGTACGTATCATCAAACCACGTTTTAAACAATAAGAAGAAGTAAAATACTGCATAATATACAATTTCTGCCATAACATCCAAATAAATAAAATAAAAATAAAGAATTAATCAACATAAATGTGATAAAACAGTATCATAATAACAAATGGTGATCGAAAATTGAATTCTCAACTGCAATAGCATCATGGCCTTGTATTGTAGCCCTAAAGATATCAATTATGTAACAAATTAAACGGAACGAAAGGATTCGATCACTAGCTAATTAATACAACTCTGGTCAAGTCTAACGAGGTTCCTTACATATATGTACGCCTCATAGAACATGGGTTTGTGATCTATTGACCATGGAAATTCAATTCTCTCGAAGGAATTGTCTTGAGGATCCCACCAGGTTAGCCATTCATATTTGCAAATCAGTCGCCTTTCCCTGTTTGGATAATACGAGAACCGTAGACGATAATACTCTGGTAAGCTGTTAACATTGAATAATTTAGTCCAAGATGTTTCAACTCCATACTTTTCCATCACCCAAACAACATATGCATATGCATTAACATTATCATGATCATGATCATATGATGCAAGTTTAAAAAAAGTTATGCATAAACGACCCCCGAAGTCCTGAATTTCGTATGGTCTTAATCCACGTGCTCTGGCCTCTAAAGGTAAAGGTAATGATTTATAGGTTTCTGTCGCAAAATCAAATGCAGCAATAAACGTAGATGAGTCGTTGGTTGAATTATAAATTCGCCAATGCATAGCACCGTTAACACAAACTCCACCTCTTCTAGGGGGGAAGTCGCTTCAATTAGGAAATTTCCCATTGAATTTTCTCCATGAATCGTTTCTGAGACTGTAAACTTCCATACATGTCGTAGTTGTATCACCTGTACTTGTAAAGCGGATTATTTTGTAATCATCAATTGAGACACAGACACAAACACGACTCCCAAAAAGTTGAGGGAGAGATATATTGGAGCAATCAACTTTTCGGAAAGTGCACCACCCGATTGGTGACCTGTCTTGCAATGGTGTGTTCTAAAAAGATAGAAGGGACCAACTTTCTAGTTACATACAACTTGCTGAAACAACTAACTACCTAATTGAGCAGTTACAACTGGCTAATTAACCAACAACAGACAATAACCGTTTCAGCTCATAAGTGTTCGACGAAATGTCAATAAGAGGAAAACTTGTTGATTTGCAATCCGATGTGATCCTTGTACAATGAGTAAGATGCAACAACATCAGTTATTTTGGAACGGAAGGAGTGGATAGTGTTACTATCGACTTCAAAATTGTCGTCAAAAAAAGATTTATAAATTAAAAAACACGGACTTCCAAATCCGGTTTGAGTTACTCAATTGATCACATCAAATATAGCTCGAATGATTTACTAAATTGATCACACAAAGGATACAAGTCTTCTTATATGAGTCAAAATGTAAATTGAACTTTTTTTGGTGAATATATATAGTACTCATATTCCTATAAATTCCTATAAATATTGGCAACTTCCACTCAAAACAAAGATTACATGATGTATCGTTACTGTGAGGCCAGGAAATTTTTAGGTGAAGCAAAAAAAAAAAAAAAGGTGAGAAAAAACACAATAGTCAAGATTCAAACTCAGAATGCACAGGATATATATAAAAACACTTCTAAGGTTGAAATTTAAATGGATAATTACACTAGATATTATGCAGAAATAATATACATCTGTGAACTTTAATATTACTAGAGGGTATATTAAGAATTTCGTCTGGAAATTTGAGTGGAGTCGCCCCTGACATGTATATTGGCAGATATTGGTGATATATATATATATATATATGATGATTGGATCAGAAAAAAAAATCTTGATGGAGCACGTAACAAATTCGAAAGCGAGTGGGGAATCAATAGTGTTTTTACATTTTTTACCTATAAAAACACGCCGATTTTCGGATCTCGATAGAAGTGTGCCATGCACACTTTCTTTCTTAGGTCCGTCCTATATATATATATATATATATATATATATATATATATATATATATATATATATATATATATATATATAACTCTGTAAGCAAAGACGGATCTACATGTATGTAAATGGGGTCATGGACTCGTTAAAAATAATAACTCTACATTTTACCTATAGAAAAATATTTTGATAGGTTAAAAATAATAAAACTCTACATTATATCATAGAAAATTATTTTGAATTCTATTCAAAACATTTCGGATCCGCCAGGATCCAATCTATCATACTTAAGCATCATATTCAACCAACAAATCCCACAAATTCTCAAGTACAATCCAGCTGCAGTTGTTTCAAACCAAGACAACCACAACAACATTAAAATCGGTACAAGAATCAACATCCCATTTACATGCGAATGTCTGAATGGTGATTTTCTTGGACATACTTTCAATTACACCACTCAAGCTGGGGATACCTATATGACAAGATTTCAAGGATGGCTTTTGCAAATCTTACCACCGCGAATTGGATTCAGTTAGTGAATACATATGGGCCCACGAGGTTGCCGGAGTTTACTCCGATTAATGTGACGGTGAATTGTTCTTGCGGGGAGGAAGTGTGTCCAAGGAATATGGGTTGTTTGTGACGTATCCTTTACGTGCCGGCGAGAGTTTGACATCGTTGGCGATGGATACCGGTGTCCCGGCAGATGTGTTGCAGAGATACAATCCTAGATCAGACTTCAGTACAGAGTCAGAGATAGTGTTTCTGCCGGCCAACGGTTTTTTTTTTTTTTTTTGAGGAACTGCCGGCCAAAGTTTAGCCTGTCGCTTTTTATCTTTTTATTTTTTATTTTTCATAACAAGGTTTTGGCATATATGCTGTTTATATGGGTAGCTGCAAACCTTCGAGAAGAAAGAAAGAAGAGAGATTATCCCAAAATAATAGTTTAACGCTAATATACTACCTCCGTCCTAAAATGTAAGTCCTTTTATATTTTTTTGGTCCCATAATGTAAGTCAGTATAAATATGAAATAAGATTTATAACATTTTTCTATTTTTACCCCTAATTTATTATGGGAAATTAGGGATAAGACCTAACAACGGAATATTTTTAAGAATAAGGATAACTACATATTTTTATAAGGAGAATGACAATTGCGATAATTTTTATAGCGGAAATGACAAACGATTGAATCCAGAAAATCGGTGAATATCCTCAAGTGAATCCGAAATCGGTGAATTTCGACAATGAATTTTGAAAATTAGTGAATTTCGACGGTGAATTTAAGCAAATAATTTCGACAATGAATAAATAGTTTTATTATTTATGCAAAAGTTTCAAAAGATTGTCCCTTCTACTCAATTGATGCGATATTTTGTTCTTTTCCTCATTCCCCAATTTATTATCTATTCACCCACTTTTTACTACTCTACATTAATAATAATCAAATGTTATTTTAGACTTTTTCATCAAAATTAATGACACATAACCAATTTAACCAATTTTCTTAATCTGTATGAAATAGCCTAAAAAGACTTACATTTTGGGACGGAGGTAGTATAATCTTCCTAAAAAAATGATAATATAATCACTTTTATATCATACCTTCACACTTCAATTAAACAATAGATTCATGTCATAATTAATAATAGAAAAATATGTTATGATATTTAAATGTGTTTTTTTTGGAAAATTTTAATGTGTAAGTGACATTACCCTATACGTATACTATTTATTCGAAAACCGAACCGAATTAAGGATATTCAGTTCGGTTCAGTTAATAATTGTTTCCGGATTGGTTTCCGTTAATAGTAATATAGAGTAACCCAAATTTTGGTCTTTATCGAGGATAGTCAATGTGTATTTTGGTCTTTGTCAAGGACGGAAGTAATGAGAGGGGTGAGGGGTGCTAGTGTAACACTCCCGTCCCGGATATCGAATCCTTATACGGAAAAGAGACGTCATCCGCATGACATTTAGAGAAAACCCAAAATGTCATATAAGTCTCATGTCATATCAGGGTGAAAGAAATCGTGGAAGGAAAGAAACAAGCAAGAGACTCGAAAAACTAACATTTAAGATCTTTCTTTAACCAACTCAACACATTACAACTAGTGTCAATCTAAATCATACTAAAAAGGAAAGGGAACTTTTATTCGCACCACGTAAACCTACCGGCGTACCACATTTAAATGAAAAAATGTAATCTACTTGTTGAATCACACCAATTAATTCAAATACTACATCTACACCATATTTTATGTCAAAGTAAAAAAAATATCAATATTGCCAATCAATTTTTACTACAACCAAATTATTATATCATCATATATTCATCCAAACTTATTCAATTTACAAAACACTCCCCTTCCCGGTTGGATTTCCGGCCAAATCCTCCGCCGCCACTGCTTCAGTTCACTGCTTTTCTTGTAATTCCACATCCTGCGCCCCTGCTCTTGTTTAGGTTTTTATATTTTATTTTGATGGTGGGTGTTGTGCAACTGTAGGTTTACCGCCGTTCTTCTTCATCTTCATTCAAAACCCCCGCCGTTGCTCCCGTTTAGGTTTCCGGCCAAATCTGTCGCCGCTGCCGCCGCCTGAGCTCACCGCCGTTCTTGTTTTAGGTTTACTGTGGGATTACAGAATTACCAGAAAAAGTAAAAGTGCCCTCTTCTGTTGAATCTCCTCCTTTTCCTTCAGTTGTAGCATCAAGCACAGTAGGAGTAATAGATAAAGAAAACACATAAAATTGCAGAAAGTATTGTATTTTGGGGAAAGAAGAGAAATAGGTTTTCGGTGTATAGGAGGAATGCTGCTCAATTTTTTAAGGCCATTGAACATCGGATGCTCCATCTTCATCATTTAATTTGCCCCCGGCGTCTTCTGTTTGCCTAAGCCTTTGGAGCTTCTTAGTACTTAGTTTATTTCTTTAGTCATTATTAATTTAAAAATTAGATGGGTGTTGAAAATTGCTCAACTGCAAATATTTCTTGAGGTTTTAGTTCATTTTCAGATGTTGGAAACAAAAACGTGCGATTCATGTTGCTTCTTACTGTTTTTGAACATTCTTTTTTTCAGTATTTGCTTCTACAATTTTCGAAATTGATCAATTCTTTTTAAAACTGGTTTTTATTTTGAGCTTCTTTTGAACTCTGTAAATTCAAGATTAAAAAAATTGATAATTTTTTTATTTTATTTTGAAGGTTTTATTATGATGAGATTATGAAAATGGTGATTTTGTTTGAATATTGTGTGGGGTTTAAAGGTTTTATGAGGAAGAAGATGTTTGTTGGAAGGAAATTATGGAATGTGTAAGTAGGGGTGTGAGATATAAGGTAGGTGAAATTGATGGACTATTTTGTAATAAAAAAAATTGGTGTGGAAATAGTTTAATAGTGTGGTGTGTAGGTAGATAATGTGGTGTACATAAAGAATTAAAAATGTTGAAAACCAGTGCGGTACAAAGGTAGAGTTTTACTTTTAGGTGTGGTGTAAAGTATAAAGTGGTGCAGTGGTAGGTTTACCGTGGTGCGAATAAAGATCCCCAAAGGAAACTACTGATACATAAAGGGATCCATGGCTTCATTCCTAAATTTTCTATTCATTCTCATCATCCAATTCGTCTCTAACTTGCATCTCTTCTTATTCCAAATAAAGAAATGAGCAGCAATTGGATACTCAATAATGAGAAGAAAAAAAAAAATCAAAAGAGAGATTCATATTTGTCGGGAGATATATATGACATGAATCTACTTCATCCAGTTCACAAACACTTTGAAGCATAGCTTGATGAATGCGCAAAACACCTTAAAAAGCGTATCTTGTAAAATAAGGAAATTCACTTTAAAACACAACTTTAAATTATGCATAGAAAACATGTCTATTAACTACGTTCAGTTCATCTTGCACGTACTTGTTCGCTTGTATTGACTATTTACTTACTATGTTTGGTCTGCTGATCAAACTTACGTAAGCAATCTACTAACACATACTTAACTTGTCAACTAATTGTAGCATGTTCGTGTCTCGCCTGTCCAGATCCTGTTTCTTACTTGATATAAGGGCATGCTGCGACGCAAGGACATGTCTAGTCATACGTCCAACGTGGGCTGGGTTGCGGTTCTCCGTTGGGTACATCGTCTTAGAAACCACATGAGGAATACAACTAGTCACATGTCCGATATGGGACCTTTACTACCAATGGTATTGTGTTCAGTACATCGCGATGTCACTAATTATAAACATGTAAGAGCACATAAAGCAAATAGAATTCACGTTAAAGTCCAACTTACGAGAACCTACTAAGGCCATAACAACATCAAACTCCCAACCTATCTCCACAACTCGTAACCTAAAATGCATAAAACGGTTTACAGAAAAGTAACTAGAAAACATTATAAAGCTTTGAAAACATAGTTTAACAGATACCCGACATCACATAATCATGTATGGTTTCGTGCAATTAGCATAAAACAATTTAAAAACATGATATTGAAACTAAAAACGGACCTTTTGATAAGAACTTCTTGCCTTAAAGTCAAATCGAACTATGAACCGAACATTAACTACCTTCCAAATTTTACGCGAATCTACAAACCGTCAATGAATGTAACATAAATCTTAAAATATTCTAACTTTACAAATGTCAAAGCCAAGAGCAACTACAAAAAGATCAAATCTTACCTTCATGAAGAGATTCAAAGTCTAAAACAACTTCTACAACCTGAACTGTATCAATTTCAACACTCTGATCCGCAAGACGGAGCTAGGAAAGTCACCACATGGTTGACCTGTGCGTTGAACCAAGAGGGTCTCTCGGATTACCGTGCCAAGCTTTTCTTGAAACCTCGAATCAATACATGAAACTGGGAAAGTCTAGAACTACCTGAAGGTCTTTTATATGTGTTTCTTAGCCTATGTCGGTTTTTAGGTGTCTTGAAAGAAAAGAAAGGCTTAGTTAAATCTTAAACTAATATGAAAAGAAAACTTAATGCCCAAAAATATAAAAATACCCTAAATGAAAATTCGGGGTTTATAGCTAGACCCACCTGGAAATTATTGTGACACACTATAAAATACATATAATCTAATTTAATTTATAAATTTATCTTATTTCAGCACCACCTGATGATTTTCAATACAGTCCACTCGCTTACCCCGACTCCAAATCATGACTCTGTCCTTAGATCTTTATGAAGACATTCATTCACTAGCTTAACATGATTGAAAAACCAACAAGCTATCGGCCTAGAGGTAGTCACTAAGATCATAACCTAGAATGTATCGGGTTCGAGTCGAGTAGGGACGAAGAAAGGAGCGTGCGTGTGTAATATTTTGTTTCCGGAAAAAAATGTTTGAAAACTTCCAAAAGGACTACTCCCTCTGTTTTTTTAACTGTCGGAGTGAGAAGAATCACACAGATTAAGAAAGTGATTAATGTGTCTGAAATAAGATGGAAAATAACAAAATTACCCTTCATTCATTGTGCATGAAAAATTGTATCAAAATTTGGGTTATTAATATGAAGGATAAAAGTGGAAAAAAATAATAAATGTTGTATTAGTACCGTAAAATGGCGGATAAATAAAACTAAAGCTAATTCTCAACCTCAGAAGTGACAGTTAAAAAAAACCGAGGAAGAATTATTTAAAGACGAATTTTGTTTATCAAAAAAAAAAAAAAAAAAACGAATTTCGTATATTAGCATTGATTTGTTTAAGGTTTTATGCTTCATACACAGTATGGTGCTACTTCTCATATTTCTTCAAATATTCCCACATACACAAATATTAAGCAAACATGATTTGTTATGTTAAGACCAATGCTGCAAAGATCAGGATGGTGTTTTGCTCTCAGCAGCATTTCGTCGAGCACTTTACCATAGAAGTTAGTTAGGACGGTTATAACTGAATTGATCAGTTTTGTTCGGTATAAATACTTGCTAGCTAGTTCATTGTATGATTGGAAGCTTCAATTACAGTTAGGAACGCTCAATTAGAGATAATCAATGTTCTTGCAATTTTCCCGCTCTTTGTAAATATGAATTGAAGAAGATGATCTTCATCTTCTCTCTTTAGTTTCCTGCATATTTTCAGTTCTTAATCCAAGTTCTTGTTACTTTTAACATGCATGTTAATCTATGATTATCCTCCATCTCCATGCATAGCGGGTCAAACATAAAAATATCATGAAAACATATATCGGATTACCTTCTCAAGTTTCCTTGAATTGCATTTTAAAGTCAAGTAGGGTTTTTTTGGATTTGGAGTGTGTTAAATCTAATTTCATTATAATATATCTATCTATCTATCATTAATGCAGATCAAAATGGAACCTATCCTGCTTTCAAGTCAAGGTTTGCTTATTCAAACTCTCCTCAAATTAAAGTCATCTTATTAGAGATTAATTCTACATACATTCATCATTCATGTCTGATCATATATATGGTGTGTTTCCTTGTTTTTGCAGCTCAAGTGGTTAGTACTTTCTCTAATCCTAACCGGTGAATGAATGATTGATTGCTACTCGTCTCTCCGTTATATATTGTAACACCCCGAGTTTATAAGAGAGGGTATAAACGTAAAATGGAAATTATCTATTATTTTCCAATTTTTATGTTGACCTAAAAGAATAATTAAAAAAAATTTAAAGGATTTAATTAATGGATTTAATAATGGGTATTTAAAGGAAATAATTCCCTAAACCCCATATTATGTTTCACGGCAAAGTTTTCAGAAAAATTAGAGAAGGGCGACGCAAGGAAAGTTTTCAGAAAAATTAGAGAAGGGCGACGCAAGGGACGGAGGGAGAAGCAGGAAGGGAATCTTCAATCGCGCGGCTAATCCGTCAGGAATTTGGGCAGACCGCAGAGAACGGAAATCATCGTCTTATCAAGACGAACGTTTCCACACAAATCGTTTTCAATTCCGTAAGTTTTCATTTATAGCCCTAAATTGGTATTTGGATTACAGCACGGAAGAACTAACGACTTTAATTGAACCACCATGTTGAGATTAAAGAAAATCAGAATAGATGTGAAAGGTAGTTCTTTTTATTGATTGATTAAACAAATGGTAGAATACAACCAATATTTATAGTGAAACTCTAGTCTAAAAGATAAAGATAAACAAATATTAAAATGACTAAAGATAAACAAATATTAAAATGACTAAAGATAAACTAAACATTTAATTAAATTTAACTATTTGACTAATTGAATAATTTTATCATCAACTTTATCACTTATGTGACTTTATCTTCTAATACCCTCCTCAAACGCAGCCGGTTTTTTGGTGAGTTTGTCTTGGCATAATTTGGAGGCATCTCTACTCCGACGGCTCTTTCGGAGTCCATAGTTGTGATTTTGGAGGCATCTCCACCCCAAATTGCTTCTTCTTCCGGAGTCCATAGTTGTGATTTTCTGAGGGCATCTCCACTCCGGATGCTTTTCCGAGTCCATAGGTTGTTGTGTTTTGGAGGCATCTCCACGGCCGGTTTTTCTTCCGAAGTCCGTAGTTGTGTTGTTATGGCCCTGGGTGCAAGCTTGATTTCGCCATTACGGTTGAATGAATCGATATCGGCCTCCAATTTTGACATCTGCAGTAGATCTCGTATATTTTTGTCACCCTGAAAAACATTTATAGAATGGACGCCAAAAAAGATAAAATTGATGCTATATATGAGTGTTTGTTTATCTATTTAAATATAATAATTTAAACTCTAATAAAACCATTTTTTTTTTCTTAAAAACTGTTTGGAAACCGGCTGAAAAAAAAAAAAAAATTTAGGTTGTTTGACTGTGTGATCGATTTGAACTGGCTTCAAGAAAACCATAGGGAATGAATTTGCTGAACCAAATTGATGACTTCCCTGGACCAAAGTGATCACTTTGGAATTTTTTTATTTTTTTATTTTTTTTTTGTGGACACGAATTGCAACTAAGATGACTAAACAAATGCGTACTTTGATGAAATATTGGACACAGAAGCAGATGCTTATGATGACGGGAAATAAGAAATGAAAGATTAAAAGCGGAAAAGGGATCGGGCGAGGGTTCACCAATGTTAAGGTTTACAAACCCTCGCCCTTGGCTCTGATACCATAAAGAAAATCAGAATAGATGTGAAAGGTAGTTCTTTTTATTGATTGATTAAACAAATGGTAGAATACAACCAATATTTATAGTGAAACTCTAGTCTAAAAGATAAATATAAACAAATATTAAAATAACTAAAGATAAACTAAACATTTAATTAAATTTAACTATTTGACTAATTGAATAATTTTATCATCAACTTTATCACTTATGTGACTTTATCTTCTAATAGAGATATGTATATATATACGTATATATATGAGTTGCTTGTATGAATACTTGGTTGTGTTTTAACGTGAAAGAAGATGAAGTAATGCTCGGGAATAACTATAGTATTATATATATATATATATTGTATATATTATTAGTTATACAGAAGGCTGCGTGGGTTATTAAAAAAAAAAAAAGAAGAAATTATGCATGGCACTGTAGAAGGTATCAATAAATGTTTATACTTTGCTTGTGTACGTAAGAGAAATACTGGTGAATATGGGTTCAAAAAAAAAAAAAAAAATAGAATAAGATAAAAAGGAACCAACTTTTAGTTTGGGATTAATTAGTGATACTTGTATATATTATATAATTATATAATGGTTGCAATATATGTTCAGCGAGGAGCCAAAGGAAAAATGAGCAGAGGAACAAGATGAAAGGAGGAATAAGCTATGCGGCAGATAGTACGTGGGAAAAAGTAAATAAATAAATGAAAGATGTTTTGTACACAGTTTTGTAATCGCAATCACGAATAAACTACGGGAACGTTGGGAATCAGTCTGGCTCGAGATACTGCTATCGAATAGTTCAAGATTCAAAAAGAAGAAGTAAAAGAGCCATAGTTGAGGTAAGGGAGTGTGTTTTAAACGGGTTAATTGTTGTTGTTTATGTTGATAATTTCTGAGGGTTTGAGGTTGGAATAAGGTTGGTGATCGTTGAGTAGGAAATTACAATGAGTTAAACAGGATGATCGGGTAAGTATTGGCGGGACGCCAACGGTGGTTGGCGGGCGCCAAAAGCAAGTGTGACTTCGATTCACTCTTGGCGGACCTTAAGGAGGTTTGGCGGGCGCCAAGAGTGGGGCAGAATGGTATGTTAAGTTCTGGACAAGGTTTGTAGGCACCAAAGGTGTCTGTTCACCTTGTTTAGATATTGCTTTGTGTACAACATGTTATTGATTGGTATGTATGCCCTTGAGGGCATTATATGTTAATTGACAATGTCTAACATCGACTTCTGGTAGCCTTGGTATCAAATCGCACCACAACTGAGACCCTCTGCGGGGAGAAGGTGGGAGCACCGGAAGGCGTTATTTAGGCCTTGTGGGACTTTGACATAGTAGTCATTGATCCTTTTACAATGTGCTAGGTAGAGTAACTAGACGTCTCAGGACTAAGTCCACTAGGAAGCCTTTATGTGAATAAATCAGGTGGTTAGAACTTAACTCGTAAATACATATGTGGGAGTCTAAAAGCTAAAACGTCAATA
Source organism: Gentiana macrophylla (assembly GCA_026214975.1). Classification (NCBI taxonomy): domain Eukaryota; kingdom Viridiplantae; phylum Streptophyta; class Magnoliopsida; order Gentianales; family Gentianaceae; genus Gentiana; species Gentiana macrophylla. The sequence continues at coordinate 25,524,737 of CM047806.1, forward strand.
TCATTGGTGAGACACATTTTTGATATCGAAGCATGGGACACTTACTACTCCTACAGGACAATGTGTAACTCCCACATGGAACATGAGTCCATGCCCCCAGAGCGGAGCAAACCATGTTGTGGTGCATTTTCACCATGCGTAGTGTCCTTTGGAATTGATGTAACAAACCTTACTTGTGCAAAGTATACTACAGAGCTAGTAGAAGGTGAGTGAGCTATACTATTACAACTTATGTGGTAGTGATTGTAGAAATGTTCATGCTATGTATGTATGTACTGCTATTTATTATTACCGTTTCTTCTACCTCTTACTAAGTACGTATGTACTTACCCCCTCTTCTCACTTGTCCCCGCCCCGAGAAGGTGGTGTTTTTGTAGGTCGTTTTGAGGCCACTGAGGAGTGACCCGGAGATATTGCAAATGACGTCTACTATCTTTACTTTCTGTTTACTTTTGGGGTATAGATTCTCTTGTCCTTGTAATGATGGAGATCAATGGTTTGAGTTCATGGTTAACGTTTAATGGATACATTTGTATTTGATGATTATAATAAGTCATGATGATGTAATAGATGCAGCCTGTGTTACTTTCGATCGTTTTTAGTGGTTGTTTTAAGTATCTGAGTCAGTCGTTTTACCTTCCGTTTGTTCTCTGATGTTTGCTTACGTAAGGCTTATGACTGAGGGTGGTCTGGATGCGTCCACGTGTCATACGTCCAAGCCATATTCTACCCGTAAGTCGAGGCAGTCATATGTGGATCCGGTGGCCAAGTCAGGTCCTAGGTCAGATAAAGATCAGATCCGGGACATGAACTCATCCTCGAGGATTCCCAGCTGCTGACAACGGATCAGCGATCGAGGCGGGTCCTGGTCGAGGACAATCGAAGGAGATCCCTAGTCGGGACGGAACCGGTCAAAGACATGTATCTTTATAAAAAGAGCCGTTATGTATAAATGTGAGACGTGGATAGAATGCATAACTACCCACTAACTCCACTTTGATGCATAACCGCTTGAACTACGGTTTTGCTTGATTCCAAATATATATTTGGATACGTAGGCAGCTTATTTCTTAAGTTCAGTCCATATAGAAAATAACTACTCTTTATTTACATCCTAGAACAAGAAAAACCATAAAAGTTCTACATATCAATCTGTGTTTGATCATTGGCGCTAGAAGGAGGGCCGTTTTTTTGTTTCTAGTGGCAGAATTACAGAGTGGTTAACAACAAGAAATCTAAGAAAAATCCGCAAGAAAAGGATCTGGCAAGTACAGCCCAAAGTATGGAAGATCTGCAGGGAATTCATCAGGAGCATGATGCCGAAAAACAACAGGAAAATCAACAAGATGCACAGGATCCGGCTAGGCAGGCCCTAGTGGATGCGTTAAAAGCGATGGGGGCTGCTGAATTCCAGGCTCTTTTCGAAATTGTACGAAAAAGAAAAGAAATTGCAAGAAATCCTGAGGAAAATGAACTGCCTCCATTAAAAGGAACATCCCCACCAATAAAAGAGAAAGACGGTTATAAAGATGCGGCTGAATCCAGTTGCTGAATTATCAAGAGTAAAGCTCGTCAAGCGAATGATGCAGCAAGGGACGAGCTAGAGGCTATATTGGAGGATGAATAGGACGAATTTAATTTGGCCTCACCTTTTGTAGAGTGTATTGATGCCTATCCCTGTCCCAGAGGATTTATGATACCAAAAATCAGTTCATACGATGGTACAAAGGACCCTTATGATCATATGCATCAATACATAGCGCATATGCATTTGTACAATGCTCCAGACGAGACGAAATGTAAGGCATTTCCAGCACTCTTATCTGGGAGGGCTAGAGATTGGTTCAACAAATTGCCAGCCAGATTTGTAACCAGTTTTGTTGTTTTAACCAAAAAGTTTATGAGAATGTTCATTGCTACAAGACCCTTTCAAAGGAACGGCACTCATTTGCTCACTATTAAGCAAAAATCTGATGAAACCGTTTTGCAGTTCATTAAAAGATTCAACACAGAGTCAACCCAGGTGGCTGACGTAGATGATCATTTTTTGGTAGCCTCATTCGTAGCAGGACTACGAAAGGGAGGTTACATGCTAAGTTAAATAGAAAAAATCCCAGAACCATGGAGGACTGTTTAGCAATTGCCTTTAAGCACTGTCAGGGTGAAGAAGCCAACCGTGCTAAGCGCGAATTAGAAAAAGGAGATCACAAAAAAGGCAAGTCAGAAGAGAAATCTGATAAGAAACGTAAATCGGTTTGGGACAGAGTCCAGGCACCTATAACTGATAGGTTGGGTAAGAAAGGTGCTCTGCAGGACAGGGATTGGATACCTTTGAATAGATCGCGAGAACAAGTTTTAGCTATCATGGAATGCAAATGCATAGCACGAGTTCCACCCCCTATGAGAGGGCCAAGATAAAAAAGAGATCAGACAAAATTTTGTAAATTCCATCAGGATATTGGTCATGATACAGAAATGTGCAGAGAGTTGACCAGGGATATCGATGCTGCGGTCATGGAAGGAAGAATTGACGAGGTTGTCGATAGATCTCGCAATGAAGAGCCCAGGGGGCGTATGGAATTCAAAAGAGGGAACCATCAGAATGATAGGAATAAGAATAATGAACATAGGAGGAACAGGAATCAGTCCCCCGATCATGATGGGCAGATCGACAACAGACCAGTTAATACTATCAACACAATCATGGGAGGTCTAGGCGATCAGATCAGAAGGAGAAGAAGATAGCAGATCCTATGAATACAGATCAAAACTCTTGTAAGAGAAAAAAAGTGTTAGGAGAAGTGAAGTATGGACCAGAGGATCCATTACCACTAGTTACTAACAATGAAGGGTTGGTTATTGAAGCTGTCATCAGCAAATATTTGGTAAAGAGGATCTGCGTAGATACCGGAAGTGCAGTTAACATTTTGTATCACAGGGCCTTCCAGGCCATGAAGTTAGAGGAATCGGACTTAATACCCGTATCCACCCCTTTGTTCGGATTTGCAGGTCCACCTATTCATCCTATGGGCATGGTTACATTGCCTACCACCAATGGTAATTGGCCAAAGGGCAGGACCCTACTGGTGAACTACATTGTTGTTAAGGCACCATCTGCTTATAATGTTATTATAGGAAGACCGGCGATTATTGATCTACGAGCAATCATTTCTCCAGCACATAACAGTATGAAATTTCCACACAATTCTGAGTCAATTGAAATAAAAGGCGATGTGGAAATTGCCAAGAGTTGTTACACATCAATAGTCGATGAGAAGAAGTTTGTTCAGCAGGTAACGTTGGAGGAATTATTGCCGGAAGAAGACAAGACTTGGGTATCGGCAGACCAGACCGAGGCTATTCAGATCGGCGATCAGGGATCGAGACTCAACGGTCAGTGTGGGATCCTGGATCCCAGATCAATATAAGATACCGTTAACAGTCTTACTCCAGGAATACAAGGATGTTTTTGCGTGGAGCAGAAGATATGCCAGGCTTATCACCAGACTTGGTCGTCCATAGCTTAAATGTGGACCCGAACAGACCCTCTGTTCGACAAAAGAAGCGGCACTTTGCACCAGAACGAATTTCAGTCATAGAACAAGAGGTTGCGAAACTCAAACAAGCAGGAATTGTCAAAGAGGTAATTTATCCATAATGGCTAGCCAACCTGATATTGGTGAAGAAACCAGATGGGTCCTGGAGAATGTGCATAGATTTCTGAGACTGAACAAAGCATGTCCTAAAGAGCGAGTTACACGTCACCATGAAATTGATAATTTGGTGGATTCAAGCGTGGGTTTTGAGATCTTTGGCTTCCTGGACGCTTATAAGGGATATCATCAGATCTTTATGGACCCTAAAGATGCGGAAAAAATGGCCTTCATAACTGAGTTCGGTACGTATTACTATGTGACTATACCGTTTGGTTTGAAAAATGCAGGTGCCACCTACCAAAGGGCAGTCAATAAAATTTTTAGCGCTCAGATAGGCAGATCCATGGAGGTGTATGTGGATGATTTTCTGATCAAAAGCAGGTCTTTAGATCAATATTTACATGATGTAAAGGAAGTTTGCGAGGTACTCCGAAGTACAAAGATGAAACTAAATCCAAAAAAGTGTACTTTTGGTGTCAAATCTGGAAAATTTCCGGGATATATGATCTCAAAAGAAGGGATTAGAGCAAATCCAGATAAATTGAATGCTTTAAAAATAATGCCACCACCTACTAACATCAAAGAAGTTCAAAGGTTGACGGGCAAAGTTAAGCGACTTTGAATAGATTCCTCTCACGATCTGCACAAAGGGCATTACCCTTTTTTAAGATTCTAAGAAGAGCAACTCCATTCCGGTGGGATACGGACTGCCAGAAATCTTTTGATGAGTTGAAGAATTACATTTTGGAGCTACCCACTCTAACACCTCCCTAGGAGGGAGAAGTTTTATATCTTTATCTGTCCATCTGTGATGAAGCTATCAGTGCTGCTTTGGTCAGACAGCAGGGAACAATTCAAAAACCGGTGTATTACATGAGCAAGGCTTTACATGGGCCTGAAATCAGGTATTCAGATGTAGAGAAGCTTGTCCTAGCCTTGGTCCATGCTTCAAGGAAATTGAGATCTTATTTCCAGAGCCATCCAATTATAGTTTTGACTGATCAGCCTTTGAAGCAAATATTTAGCAGGCCTGATACTTCAGGTCGATTAGCAAAATAGGTTGTAGAATTGGCAGGTTACGATCTGGAGTATAAGCCAAGAATTGCAATAAAAGCCCAAGCATTAGTAGATTTATTAGCAGAAAAGAAGTCCATATCCATTGATTAGCGTTTGTGCCCAAGTGAATCAGGTCAATGGAATCTGTTCGTTGATGGAGCATCTAACAAAACTGGATCAGGAGCAGGTCTCCTCCTTATCAGTCCAACCGGGGAAGAATTTCCCTATACATTACACTTTAAATTTCAGGCAACCAATAATGAAGCAGAATACAAAGCATTGATCACAGGATTGAACTTAGGTTTGAAATTGGGAGTTCAGCGTCTTAAGGTCTACATCGTTTCTCAATTAGTGGTTAATCATATTAAAGGAGAATACGAGGCAAAGGAGGAGCCCATGAAAAAATACTTATCCCTAGCCCAGTCGAAGATTGACGGCCAGGAGAAATTCAAGTGGAGCAGGTCTCCAGATCGCAAAATACTCGAGCAGATGCGTTGTCCAAGTTGGCTTCAAATTTCCTATCAGACAAAAAAGTCTTGATTGAACAGTTAGATCAACACAGCTATGAGATATCCAAAGTACAACCGGTTACATGAGAGGAAACATGGATGGATCCAATTGTTACATATCTCGAAAAATGGACGCATCGCCCGAAGATAAGGGGCGGGCTCGTAAGATCCAACGTTTATCGAGACATATATGCCTCTTTAATGATGTTTTGTATGAAAATCATTTATATCTCCTTGATACGATGTGTCACCATTGAGGATGTGAACTATTTGTTGAGAGAAATCCATCAAGGATCTGCGGAAATCACATGGGAGCAAGATCATTGGCTCGAAGTGCTGATTATTTGGCTATTATTGGCCTAAAATGCGCAGCAGGATGCAGAGGAGTTGGTATTGGCATGTAGGACGTGTCAAATTCATGGAAATCATCCCATCGTCCGTCATAGAACCTAACCCCTGTTATATCGGCTTGGCCTTTCGATCAGTGGGGCGTAGATTTGGTGGGACCATTGCCTAAAGCACCAGGAAGTTTCCAATTTCTGGTAGTGGCTGTTAACTATTTCACTAAATGGGTAGAGGCTGAAGCATTAACTACCATCACAGCCAAACAGATTCAAAAATTCTTGTGGAAGAATATAATATGCAGATATGGAATACCTAAAGTTATAATTTCAGACAATGGAACCCAATTTGAAGATAGAGGGGTTAGGGAATGGTGTGCCGAATTGGGTATAAACCAACATTTCACTTCTGTTGGTCACCCACAAGCCAACGGTCAGGTGGAACAAACCAACAGGCAGATTAAGGTAGGTCTCAAGAAAATATTGGAACAAGAAGGAAGCCATTGGGTGGAACATCTACCAAACATACTGTGGGCCTACAGGACTACTCTGAATACATCAACACGTGAAACCCCATTCTCCCTAGCATATGGATGTGAAGCTGTGATCCCAGCCGAAATTGGCCTACCATCTCCAAGAACCATCTTATATGATACTCAAGTACAGGAACAGGAATTAAGGCATGCAAAAGATGAATTAGAAGAGAGAACAGACGTTGCATTGATACAAATGGATAAGTACAAACAACAAGTGTCTCAGTACTATAACTCAAGGGTCAAACAACGTTATTTCAAGGTTGGTGATCTGGTTTTGCGTAAAAACGAAGTCAGCAGGCAAGAATCAAGTGGGAAGTTGAGTCCAAATTGGGAAGGACCTTATCAGATCATCAAAGTGCATGGAAAGGGAGCGTACCAGTTGGCAAACAGTACAGGAAAGACCATTCCCAGAAGTTGGAATGCAGTTAACCTGAAAAAAATTATGTTTAAGGCAAGTACTTATCGTTTTGTTATTTTGCAAATTTATTATGCACTGTATTATACTGTTAAACCTTTTGAATTATGTTGAATGAAATTGTGTTTGCTCTAATACAATTCTATTGAAAAACTCTTATAAAAAGAGAAATTCGTTAAGTCTAAAAAATCAGATCACTTTAAGACCTCAGGTCAGGTCTTAAATTATCAGACCTCAGGTCAGGTCAATAACTCCAAAAGAGAAATATTTATTTAACTCTGAAAAATCAGATCACTTTAAGACTTCAGGCCAGGTCTTAAATCATCAGACCTCAGGTCAGGTCAATAACTCTTAAAAAGATAAATATTTATTTAACTCTGATAAATCAGATCACTTTAAGACTTCAGGCCAGGTCTTAAATTATCGGACTCAAAGTCAGTCAATAACTCTTAAAAAGAGAAATATTTATTTAACTCTGAAAAATCAGATCACTTTAAGACTTCAGGCCAGGTCTTAAATCATCAGACCTCAGGTCAGGTCAATAACTCTTAAAAAGAGAAATATTTATTTAACTCTGAAAAATCAGATCACTTTAAGACTTCAGGCCAGGTCTTAAATCATCAGACCTCAGGTCAGGTCAATAACTCTTAAAAAGAGAAATATTTATTTAACTCTGATAAATCAGATCACTTTAAGACAGGTCAGGACAGGTCTTAAATTATTCAGGATAAGTCTTAAATTATCAGACCTCAGGTCAGGTCAATAACTCTTAAAAAGAGAAATATTTATTTAACTCTGAAAAATCAGATCACTTTAAGACTTCAGGCCAGGTCTTAAATCATCAGACCTCAGGTCAGGTCAATAACTCTTAAAAAGAGAAATATTTATTTAACTCTGATAAATCAGATCACTTTAAGACTTCAGGCCAGGTCTTAAATCATCAGACCTCAGGTCAGGTCAATAACTCTTAAAAAGAGAAATATTTATTTAACTATGAAAAATCAGATCACTTTAAGACTTCAGCCCAGGTCTTAAATCATCAGACATCAGGTCAGGTCAATAACTCTTAAAAAGAGAAATATTTATTTAACTCTGATAAATCAGATCACTTTTAGACTTGAGCCAGGTCTTAAATCATCGGACCTCGAGTCAGTCAATAACTCTTAAAAGAGAAATATTTATTTAACTCGATAAATTAGATCACTTTAAGACCTCAGTCAGCCTTAAATTTAACAGAGCACCAAGCTTTGATTGGAAAACACTTAAAGGAAAAACCAAAGTATGACATGTGCTTTCCAAACAAATCACATATCATACTGGGGGCACAGTGTATAGCCATGAAGGCAAATGCAAACTTACATAAAGGAAAAGTTGTATAAAGATAAAAGCAAGCTTATAAAAATGTTACAAAATAGTGCCATACAAAATGGTAGCAAAAGTTTTGAAGTGCAGAAATTACAGAGCAAAATTTCAAAAAGTTTCAAAGTTTTGAATTTGAAGTGGAGGGAAAAGCAAATCAAAAATGTTGCTAATTTGCATTTGGGGGAGCTTGAGATGATGAGCCAGGAGGCTTTTTAGAATATTTGGAGACCAAGTTAACTCCATCTCTAAATTCCTTGAACCTGGCCTCATAAAGTGCAAGCGCATCACTCCTGTTCCAACCCGAATGACTCAGCTTGGCAGGATCAACATCAGAACCTATGGCTTTTATATCGTCAAGGGCTGTAGAATATCCATACCATATAAGAGGAGCAAAGAGCATCCTTATATTTCCGGCCCTACTTCGTCGAGTTCCTGAAATCAAAGAATGACTTTGGCCATCTGATCAGGGAAAGCATTCTTCAGATCATTTCTCTCCACCTCCAGGTCGGCTATCATCTTTTCCATCTTGGATTTGACTTCAGTGGCGGTAGCAACATGGTTTTGAAGCTCAGCGGTCATAGTCTTCAGCTCATCATCCTTTGTTTGTAACTGATCAGATAGAGCAATCTTCTCAACGGTCATATTATTCATCTTAGATTGTTCTACAAACCTTAAATTATATCCTTCATATCACATTCAAACCTTCAGATATTCACGAGACATCATACTTTGGCTATAAATACAAGCTGTCATAAGTCTCACGATACATACGTTAGCACTAAGCACATGACTTATAAGATAATCAAAAACCACTAATCAAAAGGGGTATAACTTTATAAATTAGCTCATCGTTCACTATGGCTCGTGATATATATATCGGGTGAAACAACTAACCTACTAAACATACAGTATACAACATCAATGACTATAAAAAACGAACAAAGATATGCATTGCCGACTCGGGACAAAACAAAAACTTGAAAATTTTAGCTCATTTTACATAGAATCATAACGAATTAAGCAAACGATATGTAGGTACACAAAACCATTCTCCTTCCCCACACTTAAATCACAACATGTCCTCATGTTGTGCAGAATTGAAAAAAAACGGATAAAAATACTTAGCTGATTGTAGTTCGAAAGTGGCAGTGCGGAAGTGGCCGAAGATCGATCGAGAAATGCGAGGAAATCATGAGATCGTGGACCATCCACCGGAAAAGCGGCATCGTCTAAAAGCTCACATCGCTTATCGCGAATATCCGCACACTTGAAAAACAAAACAAGATCTCGGGGAACATAGGGGAATATAACATATTGCGCAGAAAAGTTTGATATAAGCACACGAAACAATTGCTCAGATGGAAAAATCACCATACAGGAAAAACACAGGACACCTAAGCGTCAAATATAAAGCCACAGAAGCTTACAATACAAATATAGCCCAACATGTGCATACAGAAATATCAAACTCTAAATGAAAGTGTAAATAGAGGACACTACAAAGTAGCAGGGCTAAGTGCACTAAAAATAAAAGAAAAAAAACAGAATAAAATACAATGCAACTAAATGCTATGCAACTATACTAAAAAAAACAAAAAGAAAATAAAGAAAATAAACTAGCCCAACTAATTCCATAGATGTCGCCCTAATCTAAGCACGGTCAAGAATATAAACGTCTACTCAATAACGCCACAGAAGCGCAACAAAATTCGATTATGCAAAGCCACAGAAGCTTGCCATGTGAAGTGTAGACGTGCCCTTAAACAACCCTAACACCCTAGATAGACGACAAAAGGAACATCATAAATCAAATTGGAATCACATCTAACTAGGTGAATTACTCAACATGGACTGCAATAGATGGAAAGAAAACCATAACGGTGAAAGAACGGGACATCTACGCATATACAAAGGCCACAGAGGCTCACATTAAAACATCCATGTCAATTTTTGAAGCATGTATATAAAAATTAATCAATTATTTAACATGGATTAGTAGATGGAAAGATATAAACATGCAAGTTCAGAACATCTACGTAAAAACAATTAGCCACAGAAGCTCGTATGAAAATATCCACGTCAAATAAAGCATTAAAAATCAAGTCAAGAAAAATTTGGAACCTGGACGTGCATTCCTTCTTTCAAACGGGCGTTCGCCTGGAATTTATGAACTGGACGGGCGTCTGGATTAAACCAGACGCTCGTCTAGTTGCCCTAAGACTTAACAGAATAGGTGCATGTTGAATGGACGGGCGTTCACTCCTATGGACGCACGTCTCGTTACCACAAAGAGTGGCCGGGCGTTCACAGAGAGCAGACTCCCGTCTGGTCTTAGCATGATGCACACAAAGAGAAACACGAGCAACCTCAGAAACCCTAGATATAACATCAAAAACCCTAGATACTTAAGAAACCCTAGAAATCCTTTATTTATTTATTTAAAACAGAAAACAGAAAACAATAAAAGGGGGAAAAACGTGTTGAAATCTTCTGAGCCCAAAATGGAAGGGAAAACAGTGGATTTTGACCTTAAAAACGGTGTTGAACGGCAATATGCCGTTCGCCACGTCGGAACGAGCTTTCCGAATTGGGGTCCTGCGCGCCAAACGGACACTCGAGCCGAAAGTTATGGCCAAAATACTAACGAGTGCTAAAACGATCCCTTTTATCCAAAAGTTCGACCGCTAAAAACGTGGAGTCAGATAATTCAACCTCAAATGTCCCCGAATCAATGTAGAAACTAGAAAGGATAGAAACAAGAACCTATCTACGAAAAATTTGTAACAAAAACAGAAAAATTAATAGAAACTAGAACCAGAACATATACAGCACCGCAGCCCCATCAAATTATAGCACAGAGGGCACTAGGTTACAGATTAGGTTACACTTCACGTTTCACAAATCGAGTAAAAAAAAACTTTTTGCACATTCTTAACCCAACGGTCATCGAAACACGGCAAAAATATAAAAAAAACCTCAATTTGTGTGACGCTACTTTTATTGAAAAACAATAAATCGTAACAAAATAGAAAAATTAACTCAATTAGATTCAACAAAACACCGATTCCCCGGCAACGGCGCCATTTTGTTTGGAGGATTTTGCATCATTAAACAAAAACAATTTATAAACCCTAACCTATATGCAAAACTAACTCCTAACCGGCCGAATACCGGGTAATTGCTAGCAAAGCGGAATAAGTAAGGGGTCGATCCACAGGGAATTGGGTTGTTGAATCTAGTTTTAGTAATTCCTTTCAATTTTTACTTATGAAAACAAATAAACGAAAGAACAAACTGGACAGAGGATTGTCAGTCCAAAGCCAGCAAAGATAATTACGAACATAACTAAACTATAAACGAGAGAGAAAACATAAAACAACGATACATGGAATCAACCAATATACAAACCAAGTGATTTCAATCCAAGTTCATCTCATGATTTTAATTCAATTTTGTGGTTTCAAATTTACACAAGATACGAACACCTAATTTCTTAGTGAATCCAATTATCGATCTCTCATCTCTCGAATGTTGAGACCAATTTCATACAAAACGAAGGTGTAGATTCAAGTTAACTCTCGTATTTTAGAATCTAGCAACCTAGATAATTAACCAATTAATTTGTCACGAATTAACGATTAAGGATCCTATCTTTCTATGGTGATCTAGCCTAACAACGATTCTCATCAACGTTAGACAACAATTAGCAACCAATCTCTCGATCTAGTCACACAATAGCATCATAAATCATAGAAAGATACAAAACAAATTAAAGATCATAAGAATAAACAAAAGATTGAATAAATTAAAAGATAAACTCACATAGTTTGGTACAATGGATGATCTCCATGAATCAACAACGAAAATAAACATCCTAATCTAACCTGGATCACCCGAGCACAAGGCTCGGGTGACCGGCCTTGAATGCCCCAGATCATGCGGCTGCTGAGTAGTATTTTGGTGTATGAAGAATTTGATATCTTTTAGGGTTGGGGCGCAGCTTCTTTTATAGAGTTTTAAGTCGCCAGGGCTAAGTCGGCGGACGGACGCCCGTCCAAACACTGGACGCCCGCCCAATCGCTTTGGGCGCTAGAGGGCGACGCCGTCCATACAACGCCCAAACTCTCGTTTCGATTTCTTCTCGACTGGGCCTTGATTTGATTTAATGGGACGCCCGTCCATAGTGGGACGGGACATGAACGAACTTCCATCATGCACGGAAGTCGATTTCTTCATCTTTATCCTTTCCTGCTCATCCCTATCTCTTCTCTTCATCAGAAAATCCGAATGCAGCCTCTTCTAATCCTCTTTTAGCTCGAGAACATGTATCTAAAAGATAATAAAACATACCAAAGCGTGACATAACTCCAAAATAATATAAAATCACAATTTAGGCACATAATTCGTTACGTTTTGCAATTTAACTATTGAAAACACCACTTGCTCAATATTTCAATTATAAAGCTAGATTTCTATGAAAAACATCCACATATGGGGGAAATTGATATAAAACATATCGTTAAAAACACTATAAATTCACCCTAAACACCAGCCGTCTCCAAGTGGGCAGTATCAATTAAGTTGGAGCTATAATTCTTCAACCCCAGATAAATGCTAGACCCCCTAATGTATTTAAGCAGTTTTTTATCCAGCTTGCTTTCTAACACATCACTATTCTTAGTAGAGGTGTTCCATTTACCCAAATCCCTGGTGGTCTGAGGCCTAATATAAAAGAAGTGTTTCTTCCAATCTGGAAAAGATTGGTCAGTTTTCTTGGTCAAAGTACACTACTCAGATTGTCGGTTCTCCTACAAAAACAGAACCAGCCATGACTATTCTTAACCTGTTTACATTGATAAAAATTTATAAACAGCAACAACGTGAAAGGGTTGACAAAACACCTACACCAAATCAAGAAACCAGTGATAGCACTTATACTATTAGGAACTATCTGACCGATTCCTAGATTGTAATGTCTGAGTATCTCCAAATAAGCAGGAGAAAGAGGACATCTAAGGCCGCAATCGAATTGCTCCTTATAAACCGTGCAATATCCGAAGGAGGGGTATTTGCACTTTTTCCAGGTTCAGTCGAATGGGGCATAAGCATCCTTGTTTATCCCATACCTATCGCAAATTCTGGTGATATCACATCACTCAAATTGGAATCAATTGCATGACAAGCCATCAGCTTTTTTGTCTCGTGGGTTCTCCTTAATGCCTTTATGGGTGCAGACAACCCGGAAATGTTATACTCAGTCGAAGATGATTCAAGAAATGCAGGGATAACAGAAGCGATTAAATGAGGAGGTAGAATAGAAAGAAGGGGATTCTCACCAGGATTAGAGGTACCAAGTTGGTCTGGATTCATAAGAAATAAAGAAATTGCACAAGAAGAAGAAGGACTTACTTGATAATTGAATGTGCAAATCCGGCAAATCTGACGTCTTTATCTATAAATAATGATGGATGCTTGCAGGGTTTGATATATGGGTTTAATAGCCTTTAATCAAAAGATGGGACGTTTCGACTACGCATCGATTGAAAAAATGACCGCGTATAATTATGGTGGCGTTTGAGATAACCAAGGCAACAGTAGTTGTGCCACCTGTATGGTACACGTGGAAGAATTTTAAATTTCAGATCTTAATCCATTTTCAAGATTTGGTGCACATCGATCAAGATCTGGGGGGGCTTTGACTGAGGGTGGTCTGGATGCGTCCACGTGTCATACGTCCAAGCCATATCTTACCCGTAAGTCGAGGCAGTCATATGTGGATCCGGTGGCCAAGTCAGGTCCTAGGTCAGATAAAGATCAGATCCGGGACATGAACTCATCCTCAAGGGATTCCCCCAGCTAGACAACGGATCAGGCGATCAGGGCAGGTCCCTGGTCAGGACGATCAGGGCAGATCCCTAGTCGGGACGGAACCGGTCAAAGACATGTATCTTTATAAAAAGAGCCGTTATGTATAAATGTGAGACGTGGATAGAATGCATAACTACCCACTAACTCCACTTTGATGAATAACCGCTTGAACTACGGTTTTGCTTGATCCAAATATATATTTGGATACGTAGGCAGCTTATTTCTTAAGTTCAGTCCATATAGAAAATAACTACTCTTTATTTACATCCTAGAACAAGAAAAACCATAAAAGTTCTACATATCAATCTGTGTTTGATCAACTTACGTGTATAATTAGATTAAAATTTAATTATATGCGTGCCGGACGTTCTTTTCCGGATAGCGACTCAATATCCGGGACAGGGGCGTCACATATATCCTCGAGCTGTATGTAAGGCTTAATTTTTCTGCCTTTCTCTTATTTAAAATTAAAAAAGAAATTGCCAATTTGATCTAGCAGGATTCTCAGCTGGAGCTATTGCTGGAATTTCAGTTGGAGCAGTTGCTGGTGCTATCCTTCTGGCAACATGTCTGTATCTTTTGTTTCATAAAGAGAAGAAATCAGCAGATCTGTCTTTGTTTCAAGCTCCCGCCTTTGATCGAACAATTGACTACATTGTGTGTTATCTATGGAAATTACTCGTCACTTTTGACAGGTGCTGGAACACTATGGATGTTCTAGCTCAACTTAAAGTTCATTCTTTAGCAATCAATCTCTGATATTTTCTCTTTGTTCGACTCACTTGAAGGTCCTGGGGTTGTGGACAAATTTTCAGAAACAGGCCCTCTTGTGAGTAATACTTCCCCTAGAATCAATGGCATCACTATGGACAAGTCTGTTGAGTTCTCATATAAAGAACTTGCCAAGGCTACTAATGACTTTAGCCTGGCAAATAAAATCGGACAAGGTGGATTTGGGTGTGTTTATTATGGAGAGTTACGAGGCGAGGTCAGTCTTTCCATTCATTACGTTTTATAGTTGTCCAAATGACACATTTTCCTTTCTGGGATTGCTAGATGCACCACACGCAACTTATTTTAAAAGCTTTGTCCAAAGTTTTGTTGAGCTTTTTAAATTTTTAAAGCTTTGGATTTTATAGTTTTCCCCTTTATTTCTTACTGTTCTCATAATCTATTGTTCCCTCTGTATCTGCCAAAATACATAGAAAGCTGCCATAAAGCAGATGGATATGCAAGCATCCAGAGAATTCCTTGCTGAACTAAGGTTCTCACACATGTACATCACTTAAACCTGGTAAGGAACCAAAAAATGCTGTAAGAGACACATGAGCTCTAATAAAAAATTCAATTACCATGATAAACACATTATGGTCTAGCTTTCTCTTTGAAAATAATACTTGAAAGAATTGTGTATGTCATGTTTTCTTGTTATGCAGGTTCGATTAATCGGATACCGTGTGGAGGAATCCTTGTTTTATCACATGGTGAAAACGCAGATTCGATAAAAGATTCGAGTTTTATGGAGTGATAATGGCCAAGAATTTTGAGTTTACATCCTTTTTTGCTGAAAAGGAATTGTGCATCATAGGTCTTGTGTTGATAATGCTCACCGTAATGGTCGTGTAGAAAGGAAGCATAGGCATATTCGAATGTGGCTCTCGGCCTTGCGGTTCCAAGCCAAATTGCCTAAGTATTTTTGGGGTGAAGGTGTCCTTGCTGCTGTGCATTTGATTAACCTTACTCCTACGCCTGTCTTATCTAATAAAACTCCTTATGAGTGCCTCTTTGGTCGCCCACCTTCGTATGATGTTGTTCGGGTTTTCAGTTGTTTATGCTATGCGGCTAATAGGACTCGTGTTAAGGATAAGTTTGACTCGCGGTCTCGTATGTTTATTTTGTTGGTTATCCTTTTGGTCAAAAGGGATGGCGATTATATGATCTTACTACGCATGAATTTTTCGAGAGTCGCGATGTTCAGTTTATTGAGGATAAGTTCCCTTTTATTGAGTCTCTGCTTGATCTTGCTCGTCTTCAATGGGAGGCATATTTTAGTCAATCTATATTATGGGACGATTCTGATGATGTACCTGACATTGTGACTTCGCCCGCGGAAACCGCCACTTCGGCCCCTGTGTCTCGGATTTTATCAACGGAAAAACAACAAGTAATAAATTATAAATCCGGTATACCCCAAGTGCAGGGATCGTAGTATAGCGATTACAACCGGAGTCGAATCACAGGGAATCGAGATTGGTCTAGTTCTTAATTTTTCTAAAGGTTGTCACGAAAAATAACTAAAAATGAAAACGAAGAAACAATAAACTGGACAGAGGGTTGTCAATCCAAAGCCAGGAAATATAGTTGCGGACCTAAATCTAAACTATAAACTAGAGAAGAAAACAATAAACAACTATAAAGTTGTGACGATGATCATGGTGATTAAACAACGAACAAGCAACGATCCACCGTTCCCGTAACCCTCAATTTCCTCTCTAAGGTTATCCTGTGATGATTTAACTCAAATCGTGATTCACCTGTCGTAGGTTCGAATTCCTAATCTCTTAGATAATTCGTCTATTAATCTCGTCATCTCTCGATCCTTAAAGATTAACGCTTTCATAACAAAGGTGTAAGATTTATTCAATCTAGCAACCTAGATTTCTAACCTAACAACTCTCGTTATTTTTAGGTTAAAGATCCAATCTTTCCTATGGTGATCTAGGTTTACACCGACTCTCGTCACATAGTAAACATCAACAGCAATACATCTCTCGATTTAAATTGCATAACAATAATAAGCATATAGAAAAGATACGACTTTAATTAAAATCACAAAATAAACCAAAGATTGAAAATAAAGAACCTGCTGAAACGGTTTCACAGAGCTTGAACAGACTGCTCAGCCTCCGATCAGCATCGTTACAATCCAGAAAGAAAGCGAAACAAAATAAAAACCTAATCTAACCCTCGGTCGACCGAGCCTGCCTCTAGCTCGAATTAGAGTTTTCTGTATATGATATGATAATATTCTGATTATCCTAGGGTTGAGATGCTGCGTTGTATTTATAGGAATCAAGGTCGGTTTAACTAAGTCGGCTGCTGGACGCCCGTTTAATAGGCTGGACGCTCGTCCAGTAAAATCTCCAAAGCTCTGTCATATCTGGACGCCAGTTCACTCCTCAAACGCTCGTTCACTCTTCATTCAGCTCAAACGCACGTTCAGTTTGCTGGACGTCCGTCCACTCACTCTTCACTCCAAATTCAATCTCATCTCCCTCCACGTCTTGGTTTGAACATCGTTTTAGCTCGTTCCATCCTTTCACAAGATATATTTATATACCTACAATTATGATAAAACCGTGCAAAGTGTAACATCACATATATAAAGATATTTACCAATAAAATCACATAATTGACCCGAATTTGCACTTAAATACTTTTAAAACTCATTTGCTCAATAATTCGATTAAACCCTTAATTTCTATGCAAATCATACGAATATGGAGGAATTTGTTACGAAATACAACAATATAAATCACATAAAATCACCCTAAACACCTCGCCTCTCGGATCGACCCATTGTCCCCTTAAAGGGCGTGTGTCGAGCCGAGTTCTTCCCCGGATGGCGGGTGTCAACAATCGAGACTTTGGGCGTGGTGGTCGAGTGAAAATCCCTCCACGAAACTTCGGGACTATGTTACTACGATTGTTCAAAGCAGAATGAAGACCCCCTTACCGCACCTTCACCTTCTTCGAGCTCCTCAGGTAAACCTTTTGACATAGCTTGTTATGTTGATTATAATAAATTTTATGTCCGCCACCAGCGTTTTTTGTCCGCTATTACCAAGGGTCGTGAGCCCGCTACTTACCGGGAAGTCTGTTTAATTACCGGATGGCGTCGGGCCATGCGAGAAGAAATTGATGCTTTTAACGTAATGGTACTTGGTCTTTGGAGGTTCTTCCTCCTGGTAAGCGTGCCATCGGTTGCGGGTGGGTATATAAAATTAAATACACTTCCACTGGGGACGTCGAGCGTCTTAAAGCTCGACTCGTTGTCCATGGTAATCGGCAAGTTCAAGGAGTTGATTATAATGAGACCTTCGCCCCGGTGGCCAAGATGGGAACTGTTCGGGTTTTCTTATCCGTTGCGGCCGCCCGTAATTGGGAATTGCACCAAATGGATGTTCATAATGCCTTCCTGCACGGTGATTTAGATGAAGAAGTTTACATGCAGCTTCCTCCGGGCTATCACGCTTCCTTTCCCGGCATGGTTTGCAGGCTGCGTAAATCTATCTATGGGCTGAAACAGGCTCCTCGGCAATGGTTTGCCAAGCTCTCTGCTGCCTTGAAGACTTTCGGTTTTGTTCATTCTATGCGGATTACTCATTGTTTAGTTATAATCGGGATGGTGTTTCCCTTCATGTTCTGGTTTATGTTGATGACTTGATTATTGCCGGATCATCGCGATGCTCGCTAGTTCGTTTCAAACGAGATTTGAGCTCTTGCTTTCATATGAAGGATTTGGACCCTTTGAAATATTTTCTCGGCATCAAAGTGACTCGTGGCCCCGAGGGTATCTTTCTCTCACAACGCAAGTATGCGTTGGACATTTTGACTGAGGCTGGCATGTTGGGCTGCAAGCCTATTGATACGCCTATGGAGCAAAATCATCGCCTCGCTTCCACTACCGGTCAGCCATTCGCCCATCCCGATCAGTATCGCCGTCTTGTGGGCCGTTTGAACTATCTGTCTGTTACTCGTCCTGAGTTGAGTTACTCAGTGCATACTCTTGCCCAATTTTTGAGTGATCCGCAGGTCCCGCATTGGGAAGCCGTAGTGCTGTTTTACATTTTTTGAAGGAGAGTCCTGGTCAAGGTGTTTTGTTACGGCATGTGGATGATTTGTCCTTGACTGCTTTCTGTGATAGTGATTGGGCTGCCTGCCCCTTGACTCGGCATTCCGTCACTGGTTATTTGGTTTTTGGGTCGTTCCCCAGTCTCTTGGAAGACCAAGAAGCAACCTACAGTGTCCCGTTCTTCTGCCGATGCTAAGTATCGTTCTATGGTTGTTGCCACGTGTGAGCTCAAATGGCTCAAGTCCTTGTTATCTTTCCTTGGTGTTTTGCATCCTCAGCCTATGCGGTTATTTTGTGATAGTCAGTCGGTGCTTCATATCGCTCGGAATCCTGTCTTTCATGATCGCACCAAGCATATCGAAGTTGATTGTCATTTTGTTCGTGATGAATTATTACCGGGTTCTGGGTTATACTTGTTAGATCTTGATAACACTTGTTAGATATTGATATGACACAAAACAAGTTTAGAATGACTAAATCAAACCAATTAGGTCAGATAAAACAAGTTTAGAATGACTTAGATCAAACCAATCAGGTCTATAAGAAATGTAGTGACATGTTTGATCTTCTGGTGAACTTCTAATGAAAGATGTGCTTGGATCAAATAGGATAAGAGAGCATACAATTATAAGACCGAAAGATGTGCTTGGATCAAATAGGATAACAGAGCATACAATAAGATTGAAGTTACGACAACAGTATGTAAACATTTAGAGCATACAATAAGACTGAAGTAGAGAACTGATTATACATAATGATTTGTATTTTTTTTTTCTTTTCTTGATTACACGTGATGATACATAATGATTTGTGTCTTCTATTTTCTTGATTACACATGATCTTGACATTTTCGGCATACAATAAGACTGAAGTAGAGAACTGATGATACATAATGATTTGCGTTTTTTATTTTCTTGATTACATGTGATGATACATAATGATTTGTGTCTTCTATTTTCTTGATTACATGTGATCACTACATTTTCGGCATACAATAAGACTGAAGTAGAGAACTGATGATACATAATGATTTGTGTTCTTTATTTTCTTGATTACATATGATGATACATAATGATTTGTGTCTTCTATTTTCTTGATTACACGTGATCATGACATTTTCAGATATCATCAGGTGTAAAATTTATTGAAAGATAATATAAAATGAAAGGATGTGATACATTTAACTCCATCTCTACTCTTTCGAAAAAAAAAAAAAAAAACCCATCTCTACAAATCTTTATTGTGTGGAAAAAAATACATTTTTTTTTTACAGGAAACGAAAGGCCTAAATTCTATGGGGAGGGGGAATCGAATCTGGGTCTCCTACCACTGGAGTCTACACAGACTCCAGTGGTGACCACTAGGATATGGGCCTTGCCCGGAAAAAAATACGTTTGATGCGTCTGACGCTTCACCTTTGTATAAATTTCCTAATAACTATTGTAGCATAATTGCAACGTTCTCTATTTTTTTTTATCGAATAATCTTTTTTTTTAATCTTAAATGTGTTTTTTTATGTCAACGATAAAACACAAAAAATATGTATAAAAAAATTTGATCTATACCGTACGACCCATATGAAAAAAGGGTTTGATAGCGCTAAATGGGTCATAAATGGTCGTCATTAATCGCTTAGATCGTCGCCCTCGTTTGGTTTAATTAAAAAGACTTTGCTTAGGAGTTGATGAGCACCTTTATTTCTCACACTTATATGAGGGTGGCAGATGACTTTACTTTAGATGTAAGATGAAAGCAATAATAAAGACAACCAAAAATTACACAAACGGATGTCGCGGCGTGATCTCTCACCCTTGATTTTGATGAGTCTTTAATTGATTGTGATGTAAACTCATCAAAATCAAAGGTGGAAGATCGCGCCATCCATCCGTTGTGCGATTTTATTATGTATACATATCGTTACTCATATTAATCAACGTTATGTTAGTGCCTTCGGAATACTGTATGTTGTTCCAACGTCAGCCTTAATCTGGCCAATTACCTTTCTCAGTTCAAGAATATATATATACCATCTGGACGAATGTGACAAATTTAGCTGACCTGACAAAATTTAAGCTCTCCTCCCACCCATAATCAAACAGCTAAAATAATAATAGTAATTCACTAATCCATTATTAGGCAATTCAGGCGGCAATATCTTTAATTAATGGCCTCTTGAATCAAATGAAATCAACAAAATAAACCCTTTTCGTTTCTCTCCTTTTTAATCATCAAAATGAGGAATTCAGATTCAGGGAGGAATCTGCAGGTTTTTGGGTTAATGAAATCTTGTTTATTTCTGTCAACATGTTTAAGAACAGAAGCCAGTTGTAGAAGTGGTTGTGATCTTGCCTTAGCTTCATACTATATTTGGCAAGGATCCAATCTATCATACTTAAGCATCATATTCAACCAACAAATCCCACAAATTCTCAAGTACAATCCATCAGTTGTTTCAAACCAAGACAACAACATTAAAATCGGTACAAGAATCAACATCCCATTTACATGCGAATGTCTGAATGGTGATTTTCTTGGACATACTTTCAATTACACCACTCAAGCTGGGGATACCTACGACAAGATTTCGAGGATGGCTTTTGCAAATCTTACCACCGCGAATTGGATTCAGTTAGTGAATACATATGGGCCCACGAGGTTGCCGGAGTTTACCCCGATTAATGTGACGGTGAATTGTTCTTGCGGGGAGGGAAGTGTGTCGAAGGAATATGGGTTGTTTGTCACGTATCCTTTACGTGCCGGCGAGAGTTTGACGTCGGTGGCGATGGATACCGGTGTTCCGGCAGATGTGTTGCAGAGATACAATCCTGGATCAGACTTCAGTACAGAGTCAGAGATAGTGTTTCTGCCGGCCAAAGGTTAGCCTGTCGCATTTTTATTTTATTTTTCAATACAAGGTTTTGGCATATATGTTGTTTTTTGGGTAGCTGCAAACCTTTGAAAAGAAAGAAAGAAGGAAGAGAGAACCGTTCACAAAATAATAGTCAAATGATAATATGATCACTTTTATATGATACCTTCACACTTCAATTCTTCAATTGAACAATAGATTCATGTCATAATTAATAATAGAAAAATATGTTATGATATTTTAATGTGCTTTTTATGAAATTATAATGTGTAATCGACATTTACTACTATCGTATACTATTTATTTGAAAACCGAACCGAATCAAGGATATTCAATTCGATTCAGTTAATAATTGTTTTCGATTGGTTTCCGTTAATAGTAATATAGAGTAACCTAAACTTTGGTCTGAATCGAGGATAGTCAATGAGTATTTTGGTGTTTGTCAAGGACGGAAGTAATGAGAGGGTGCTAGTGTGTAACAAGTTAGGATATCGAATCCTTATGCGGAAAAGAAATGTCCTTCACATGATATTTAGAGAAAACCCTAAATTTCATAAAAGTCTTATGTCATATCAGAGTGAAAGAAAGCGTGGAAGGAAATAAATAATCAAAAGACTCGAGAAACTAATACTTACGATATTTCTTTAACTAACTCAAAGGAATTCAACTACTATCAAACTAAATCATATATAAGTTCTAACAAGCATTACAACTCAGTTTGACTAAAAAGAAAACTACTGATACATAAAAGACTCTCTGGCTTCATTCTTAACTTGCTCTCCATGGTCATCATCCAATTCGTCTCTAACCTATATTTCTTCTTATTCCAAATAAAGAAGTAACACCAGCTGGATACTCAATAATGAGAAAAAAGATCAAAAGAAAGATTCATGTATGTCGGATGCCAAGAGACATGATATGAATCTACTCCATTCAGTTCACAAATAGTTTAAAGCATAGCTTGATGAATATGCAAAACACCTTTAAAAGCGTATCTTGTAAACATAAGGAAATTGACTTTCAAACCCAACTTTAAACCATGCATAGAAAACATGTCTATTAACTATATTCAGTTTATTTTGTATGTACTTGTTCGCGTATATTGACTATTTTCTTACTATGTTTGGTCTGCTGATCAAACTTATGTAAGTAATCTACTAAAACATACTTAACTTGCCAACTAACTGTAGCATGTTTGTGTCTCGTTTGTCCTGGTCCCGTTTCTTACTTAATGACATAAGGGCAAGATGCGACGCGGGGAACATGTCTAGTCATACGTCCAACGTGGGGCTTGGTCACGGTACCCCGTTGGGTACATCATCTTAGAAATGACATTAGGAATACAACTAGTCACACGTCCAACATGAGACTTTTAATACCCATGGTACTATGTTCAATACATCACGAGGTCACTAACTATAAACAAGTAATAGCACATAAAGCACATAGATTTCACATTAAACTCCAACATAAGAGAACCTAATAAGGCCATAACAACACAAAAGTTGCAACCTATCTCCACTACTCGTAACCTAAAATGCATAGAACGATTTACAGAAAAGTAACTAGAAAGCATAATAAAGTTTTGAATACACAGTTTAGCAGATACCCGGCAGCGCATAATCATGTCTGGTTTCGTGCAGTTTAACATAAAACAATATTCAAAACAACTAAAAAACATGATATTGAAACTAAAAACGGAACCCTTTGATAAGAACTCTTTACGTTAAAGGCAGGCCAAACTATGAGCGAACATCAACTACCATACAAATCTTACGCGAATCTACAAACCGACAATGAATCTAACATAAGTCTTAGAAGAATCTAACTTTACAGCGATCAAAGCCAAGAACAACTATGAAAATATTAGATCTTACCTTCAAGAAGAGATTCAAAGTCTAAAACAATTTCTACAACCCAAACTATATCGATTTCAGAACTCTGGTCCGTAAGACGAAGCTAGGAAAGTTAACACAAGGTTGACCCGTATATTTGAACCGAGAGGTCTCTCGGTTCACCGTGCCAAGCTTTTCTGAAACCTCGAAAAACAGAAACAAGAGAAGTCGAGGGCTACTGTGAGGCCTTTTATAAGTGTTTACGAGTCTAGATCGGTTTTAGAAAGAAAAGGCTTAATTAAACCTTAAACTAATAGGAAATGAAAGCTTAATGCGCCAAATTAAAAAATACCCATAATGTTCGGGGTTTCACAACAAGACCCACCCGGAATTTATTGTGACACACTATAAAATACATATGATCTATAAAATTATCTTATTTTAGCACACTTGATAATAATTTTCAATACAGTCCACTCGCACACCCGCTTCCAAATCATGACTCCGTTCTTAGATCTTTATGAAGACATTTATTCACTTCTTAATATGATTGAAAATTTCCAAAAAGGACTATTATTTAAGGACGGATTTTGTATTTTAGCATTGTTTTGTTTAAGGTTTTATGTTATGCTTCATACACAACATGATACTACTTCTCATATTTCTTCAAATATTTCCACATACACAAATATTAAGCAAATATGGTTTGTTAATCTATGATTATCCTCCATCTCCATGCATAGCGGGTCAAACATAAAAAAACTCATGAAAACATCGGATTACCTTCTCAAGTTTCCTTGAATTGCAAATTTTTTTTTGGAAGGGTTGAATTGCATTTTAAAGTAGGGTTTTGTTTTGGATTTGGAGTGTGTTAAATCTAATTTCATTATATTATATCTATCTATCATTGTTAGAACAATTTCTATGGTTAGTTTAATTATAATCTTTTAGTCCTTTATGTTATATTTTTGTAGGTTGTTTTTCCCTTTATTTTAGCTCTAATATTCATATAGTTAGTGGCTAAAATCCCTCCTCTTTCCTTTTGTTTTTAGCAGATGAAACACTGTCCAACTAGCCGTTGGAACAGTGTTTCCTGCCTTTTCCCTTTATTACCGTTGGGAATCTCTTCTATAAATAGAAGTGTTATAGTCTCTTAGATGTAATGAGCTTTCTATTCTAATAATAAAAAGAATAATTTCTCATTGCTTTATTTCTTACATGGTATCGGAGCCTTAGGCTATTTATTCAAATTTCAAAATCTCCTTTTGATCAATGGCTGAGTCATTTGCAACTAGTGCAGCCGCTGATTCTTCTTCTTCTTCTGAAAACCCCATAATCTCTGGGGAACTTCAAAACATTCAAGCTGTTTATAAGCTGAATGGTAAGAACTATCTTAAATGGCACTACTACAAAATATGCTTATTAAGACACTAAATTTAAGGCATTTAATAAAAAACGCCCTATCAAGCATGAATTGGGGCGTTCCGCATTTTGTGCACTATGCTACAGTAAATATGTTGTTTTAATATTTTTTTTATTTTATTTTTTCTCGAAAAATGGAAACATCGGATAAAAACACCCGCCTTATCCGCATTTTTTTCTCATTTCCCTCCACCACACAAACGCACTAGGGCCGGCAGAATTTGGAGGACCTCAATTTTTTGGGTTTTTCTTGCTATGGGTCGTAAATCCAAGAAGAAATCATACGATGTTCAACTCTTCTGATTTGGGTGATAATCATCAAATTTGAGCTCTTGCTGATAATTTTGGTGATTCGAAGCCTCCTTTTTCTAGAAAATGCTTTGAAGATAAAGAAATTCCTACGTCTTCTTCTTAGGTGCTTGAAGTTCCGGATCCACTGTAAAAAATCCCTTCTTTGGACCTTTCAGGTGAGCAGGCAGGAGATGCGACAACTCTAGTGGTTCAATCCTCTCCTACAATGGTAAAATGGTAGATTCAGTCCCTCAGTCTTCAAACCCTGGAGTTGTTGAAGCTATGAAGTTACAATCTGGCAAGCTGGTCTTTTTTTCTTCACCTCCCTCTCTGTTTCCACTTCACAATCTCCGTCTCCATCTCCATCTCCGTACCTCTTTTTATTGATACTTCATCGTAGTAGATGTACATTCTTCTAAACTGATTCTTTGTTTGAATTGATTTCGTTGAGTTTTATTTGTTCTTTTTGTAACCAAAATAGTGGAAAATGGCCAAGTCGAAGAATCACATCGTCCATAACCAGTCTCACAAGGCACACATGAATGGCATCAAGAAACCCATGAGGCATCGTCACATCTCCACCAAAAAAGTAAGCTTTTTCTTGCTTTTTTTTTTCTTTTAATGTTTTTTACTTTCATTTTTTCTTTATTTGATAGTCTGAATTTGTTGAATATCATTTTATTGTATTTAGTACGATGAAAATAAATGGATCCCAAGTTTTGAGGATCCAGAGGTAGTGCTGAGGCGATATAACAAGAAGGCGATGAACCTACTAATGAGGAAGAGTAGATTTTGGGACCTAAATGATAATTTGTATTTTGAATTATGGGATTTTGTTTGAGGATTCAGCTTTATTATGAAAACTTATATATCTAAAGTTGCATTTTGTTGCCTTTTTGTCGACTTTGGTTGCCTTGTGCACCTTTCCCAGTTATTTTTGTTTTTGATGTTTATGTTTTAAAATGAATGTCTAGATTTTATTGATGCAATTAAATCTCCATTTACAATTGGTTATTCTTATTACTATCATTGATACGCTAGTTTAATTATAATTGTTCTAGTGATAGGTTTGGTCCTTTTCAAGATCTTATACTAATTGTTCTAGTGCTAGGTTTGATGCTTTTCGATCACATACTATGCTCTATGTTTGGATCACTTTGCAATGCGATTTGGTTCTGTTTGAGAACCCTTTGGAAGGGTTTTCTTTTTGTGGAAGATGTTTTGGAATTGGTTTGCTATGTGTGAAAATAATCTTTATGTGTGTCTTTGTTTGATTCCTCTTGATATTAGAGATGAACCTTGCATCCCGAATTTGCTTTTGCTATCTATCGAGCTTTAGGCTACTCATCCTCATTAAAAATTGGTTCGGATGTTTGTTACGATGCAATCTATGGTGGATATCGAGTTATGTACTCCGCATTTAGTATGTCCTTTCTTTTCCATGTTCATTGTTTTTTTGGTGGATTTTTGCCATTTTCCTTGAGTTTGGTTGGAACTTTCAAATTCTAGGCTTGATGTTTTTTTGGAATTTAGTGTTGTTAATGACCAAGTCTAAATGTCATTTTCTGTTCAGAACTGTTGTGTTACTCCGAGGCTCAAGTGTGTACTCGCAAAGCTTTTGCCAAACTTATTGAAGTATAAACAATCTTATAAAATTTCATCATAATTGTAACACTTAGTTCTAACTTAAGTTCTACCTGGAAATGTAAAATTTCCATAACTAATTAGCTAATGGTTGTTTTGAGAAATTTATGTTGTAGCAGTTTTGTCAGAGGTATATGAAGTAGGTAAGTGTAAGGGTGTGATGTGTCATCATTGAGTATGAATGCATGATCATATACTTTTGGGACAGAAATTTCTTGACCTCCCCTGTAGACGAATCTCACTTCTTGAACCAACCAATCAAGTGGATCAACACCAAAAAAACACCACTGAAAATGATTTATTCACTGGTTGCTCGCTCTTGGACACTTCCCTTGCTCTTCCAGATTATGGAAAGGTACTTACCATTTTACCCTCTCCTTCCCATTCCCCGGTGTTTACCGTCTTAATTTAATGTCACTATGTGAAGGAAAATGCCAACACATCTTTTAGGTTTTGCATTGCAAATATTGGCCATGGATATTACTGTAGAAAAATTCATCCTGTTTAAATTCTTTTTGAGTCATGAGGAGGATAAAAGTCGTTGCTTGTTGAACTTTTGACGAATTGGTCTAAGTGTGACATAGTAGCTTGTTAGTAGTTGTTTGTGGTCAAGTTAATTAGTTGTTACATGTTACCAGCATTCTGAGTTTGTGAAAGCTCATCAGGTACTGTGTGCTTTTTGGTAGGTCATGTTCACACATCATGTGAAAGAAAAAAGAGCTCATTCAAGCAATACTGAAAAGATCGTAAGCTTTCCTATCTTTCTATTGTCACACAGGTTTTGTTCTCTTTTCTTAGAGTGCAAGAATTGGCAATCCGGTTCAAGGATCCTATCTTTTTTTTCTTAGAGTGCAAGCATTGGAAATTCAGTTTCATTCATAACTCAAGAATCTTGTCTTAGTTGTCTTGTCATTTCTTTCCCCTTTTTTTGGTTAATTGTCTAGTCCTTGGCTTAAAATGTGAATTTCTCATTAGGTGGAGATTGGTGCAAATAAAATGTGAATTTCTCACTCGCAACAACACAGAAAGTTTTTAAAGTTTTTTCACACGTGCAGGATTGGGTAACACTGCAGTAGAGGACACAAGAAGAACACGTTTTAAAAGAAGGTGTCGGCTCTCGAGTAAAGTGATGGAAATGCAGGTCTAAAAGGTTAAGAAGCAGCCTTCACAGAGAATCAAACCTTCTGGTAAATGATATTCTTATTTTCAAAAAGCACTTATCCTTCTCCAAAAGAAGAAAAATAAATCATTTGTCAAATAAAAGCACACTGCCTCTTCCCAAGATCTTAGTGTACTTGCACTGTTTTAACATGCTTGTTGAAATATCTACCGTCTTCTCTCTTTTAATTCTTATGTTATTTGGTCATTTTTTGCTTGGAATAGCCTGCTTTAATAATATGGGGAGATTAGGACTAAGGTATATAACTACATCTTATTATTTGATTATTGTTGGAATTTTATAGGGTGACTTCCCAAAATGTCTGAACATTGCGGGCACATTGAGAAATCTCAATTAGGAGTGATTAAACATTGCAGGCATAAGAGCTCATTCGAGCTGATACAAAAAATAGATGTTTTGATGTGAGTGTTTGCTTTTTACTCGCATGTATAAACTAGATTCATTATTATTTTTATTTCTGTTAGTACTCGAAAGGCAAGTCGTAGTTGCTAATATCCTTTTATCTTTATCGTGCTCAACGTGGCTGAGCTTGGTTTACATACATGCACACAATCCCTGTTATTATGCTTTGTGGATATTCTGTTGTCTACCCCCTTGCTTTATTGGATAATAATTATGCAATTTACTGACTGTGAACTTGTTGTATGAGCAAAAAATGTAATCTTTGTACTGTTTTGTTGTTGTAGGATGGCCTTGACACTAGAAAGTCAAAAAGCAGAGGAGGTAGAGGGCTTAGAAGGTGAAGACACAAAGTTCTTCTTTGTTTGTAAATGCATGTTTTAATTGACTTAAGGTGTCATTCCAACTTTCTTCACTTAAAAAATTTGTATTTGAAGCTTTAATTTATTTGGTTGTTTCTTAGAAGTGGACTGAATGTGCTTGGAAAAGAATATACATATTTATAGGTATAAAGACATGCACGTATTAATTTTTTTATTTTAAGAATCCCTGATGAGGCATTTTGGAATGTTTTCACAGCAATTGTTGGGGCGGTTTTCTTTTAATATATTTTTTTTTATATTGAAAATTTCTGATGAGGCGTTTTGAAACGCCCTAATAGGGTTCTTTTGACCGTTACATTTTGCACATTTTACCACGTTTTAAACCGCCCTATTCCAACTCAATAAGGGCGCTTGAACATGCACCGATACCACCTATTAAGAGCGTTTTCAAACGCCCCATCAGGGTTATGTTAGGGCGTTTCAGCCTATTACGACGTCGACAGAAAAGGCGTTCGATGTGAACGCCCCAAGATTAAAAACGCCTTGATAGCCTATTAAATAGGGCGTTTTGAAACGCCCTTAAAGGCCTTTTTTGGTGCAGTGTGGTCTCAGTTTGTCAGAACCTACTTGAAAGGTAGAGGCAAACTGAGCCATCTGCTGGGAACTGGACCTGCCCCTACCGACCCTAAGTTTGCTAACTGGGATGAGAAGGACTCAATGGTGATGTCCTGGCTGTGGAGCACTGTGGTCACTGAGATCAGTGATACCTGCATGTTTCTGAATTCTGCCAAGGAGATATGGGACCATGTACAACAAACCTACTCTAAGGTCAAGGATGCACCCCAAATCTATGAAATAAAGGTAAAAATTCAGAATACTAAGCAAGGAAATAAATCTATCACTGAATACTCTAGCCTTCTTCAAGGGTTGTGGCAAGAATTAGATCACTACCAATGTATCAAAATGAAAGATAGTGATGATGCCACTGCCCTTAAAAGAATGGTTGAAAGGGAAAGAATCTTCTCCTTTTTGGTTGGTCTAAACCAGGAATTTGATCCTTTAAGGGTGCAGATTCTTGGCAAAACTGAACTACCCTCTCTGAATGAAACCATGTCTATGGTAAGAACAGAAGAGGGTAGGAGGGGTGTCATGCTTGACACTACCAATACTGAGAGTTCAGCCTTATATGCTGGACAGAACAAAAATAACTATCCTAAGACCAATGAGTCTAAGGAAAATGGGGATAGAAAATTATCCAATCAGAAACAAGTTCCTAAATTTGGGGATAGGGACAATCTCTATTGCACTCATTGCAAAAAGAGTAGGCATACAAAATAATTATGTTAGAAACTCCATGGGAGACTAGGCAAGAACAATGCCCTGGCACATGTTGTGGATTCTAACAAATTTGAAAGCACTTCTCAAGGGACAAATCAGGCTGCTTCCAGTCAGACTTCCAACCTTGGTCAATCTGAGATTGAAAAATTGAGGAAGTTCCTTAATACCTTGGAATATCCATCCCCATCAATGGTTTTTTCAGATATGGCCTCCCTTGATCTTTTAAATCAGAAAATTACTAAGGGTTGGGTTGTTGACTCTAGAGCTACTGATCATATGACCCCCTCTATGGAGTTTTTCACTGAGTATATTCCTTGTGATATCAGCAAACATATTACAGTTGCCAATGGTAACTCTATTAAAGTGGCTGGTACTGGGAATATAACTTTGAATGACTCCCTAGTTCTTAAACATGTGCTTCATGTTCCTGATCTATCTGCTAATTTGGTATCAGTAAAAAGATTAACTGCTGATTCAAACCGTTTTGTGTTATTCTCTGCTAACTTCTGTGTGATCCAGGAGTTAACCACAATGAGGAGTATTGGTCTTGCTAGAGTTAAAGAGGGCCTCTATTTTGTTAAAGATCAAAAAGAAGATAAAGATGTTTTTGAGAAAGTATCTCTGCTTTCTAAGGCTGATAGTGATAAGACCCTTTTGTATCATAGGAGATTAGGGCATCCATCTTTTCAAATTTTAAAGCATTTGTTTCCAAATATATGTAAGGGTTCAAATGTTGAAAATTTTAAATGCAATGAATGTGAATTTGCCAAGCATAAAAGAATTTCTTATCCAGCTCATTCTCATTTGTCTGCTAACTCTTTTGATCTAATCCATAGTGACATCTGGGGACCCTCTACTATACCTAATGTAAATGGTGCTCATTGGTTTGTGACTTTCATTGATGATTGCACAAGAACCACTTGGGTGTATTTACTTAAACATAAATCTGATCTCAGTCATGTGTTTTCTGTGTTTTATAACATGATCATGACTCAGTTTGATACTAAGATAAAAAGATTGAGGTCTGACAATGCAAGAGACTACTTTAACAGATTTCTCAATCCTTTTATGGAAGAGAAGGGGATCATACATGAGACATCATGTGTTCACACCCCACAACAGAATGGGGTGGCTGAAAGAAAAAACAGACACCTGCTTGAATCTGCTAGGGCCATTCTGTTTCATATGAATGTGCCTAAGTCCTATTGGGGTGAAGCAGTTCTCACAGCTGCTCATCTTATCAATAGGTTGCCTACTAAAGTTCTGGATAAACAGAGCCCTATACAGGCTCTTACAAAGGTTTTGCCTCATTTTAACTAACGAGAGGTGTACCGCCTAGAATTTTTGGGTGTGAAGTTTTTACTCATGTCCACTTCCCAAACAGGGGGAAACTGGACCCCAGAACACTAAAGTGTATCTTTATTGGGTATTCTAATACTCAAAAGAGATACAAATGTTATCACCCTCCTACCAAAAGGTATATCATATCTAAAGATGTGACCTTCTATGAAATGTGTCCATACTACTCTAACAAATCCTCTATTCATGGGGAGCTTCCTACTACTGATCATGAAAGGGAGATATTCCTCCTTGATCCATCTTATATATCATCTAGTAAAGATGATCATGTTCCTACTGCTGTACCCATTGTTGACACACCTACCACATTTGGAAGTGTGTCCAATGAGGATACCACAGAAAAGGAGCCTATCATTTATACTAGAAAAAACTGGAAAAGACTACAAAATACTGGTTCTGTAGATGGGAACAAGGATTCTGATATCACTTCCAATGAGGAAGTATCCACAGAACCTAGTTCCCCCATCACAGAACAATGTGACCCCAGAGAATCATCTGGCCCGACACCTGATAGCAGTCCTGGGACTTGCCTATTGCCATAAGAAAAAGTGTAAGGGCTTGTACCCTACAACCCCTGTACCATATGAAAAACTTTCTATCCTACCACAGGGTTTCTCACAAACAAAAGAAGTTCATGAAAAATCTCATGAATAGTCCCACACCAAAGGGTTTACATGAAGCCTTGTCTAATGAAAAATGGGCAAAAGCCATGAAAGATGAAATTGAAGCCCTGAATAAGAACAAGACATGGGATCTTGTTGATCTCCCAAAAGGAGCCAAGACTGTGGGCTGTAGATGGGTGTTTACCATCAAACATAAGTCTGATGGGACTGTGGAAAGATATAAGGCAAGGTTAGTTGCCAAGGGTTATACTTAAACCCATGGCATTGATTACTTTGACACCTTTGCCCCTGTGGCCAAAATGAATACAGTTAAAATTCTGTTGTCTTTGGCTGCAAACTTTGACTGGAAACTCAATCAGTATGATGTAAAGAATGCTTTTATCCAAGGGGACCTGGAGGAAACCATATTCATGGATATCCCTCCTGGTTTCCAAGTTGAAAAAGGAAAGGTTTGCAAGTTAAAAAAGGCCTTGTATGGCCTAAAACAGTCCCCTAGGGCTTGGTTTGGCAGATTCACTACTGCCATGCTGAGTCTTGGCTATAAACAAAGCCAATGGGATCATACCTTGTTCATAAAGATGAATTTACAAGGCCAAAGGTCTATCCTTCTTGTCTATGTAGATGATATTATCATCACAGGGGATGATACTGAAGGAAATGCAAAACTAAGAAATTTTCTTTGCACTGAGTTTGACATTAAAGAACTAGGAAAGCTCAAATACTTCCTAGGAATTGAAGTTATGTACTCTGCTCAAGGGATCTTTATCTCCCAACTGAAGTACATTCTTGATCTTAAAGGATTGTGGCAAAACAGGGTGTAAACCAATGAAAACTCCCATTGATTTCACCCATGGAATCAACCTTGCACGGAAGATGAGGAAGTGGACAAGAATGCTTATCAAAGGCTTGTAGGGAGGCTAATCTATTTGTCTCACACAAGACTGGCATAGCCTTTCTTTGTTAAAATTGTGAGCAGATACATGCATTGCCCCAAAAGGTGCCATCAAAACAAATTGAAAGAATTATCTACTATCTCAAAAGTTGTCCTGGCAAGGGATCCTATTCAAAAGGATTATCAACAACTCTGCAGAGGCTTATCTTGACTCAGATTATCTTTGGATGCATTGATGATAGAAGGTCCACTCACAGCCATTGTGTATTTCTCTTTGGCAAACCGGTTGTGTGAGAAGTAAAAACAAGGGATGGTGTATCAGATCAAGTCTTTGAGGAGAGTTGAGCTCTTGCTATTGGTGTTTTTGAGCTCTATGGTTGAAAATTATTCTGGATGACCTAAAAATTCAAAGACAGAGACCTATGATACTTCATTGTGATAATCAATCTGCCATTGATATCTCCCTCAACCCTGTTCAACATGACAGAACAAAGCATGTTGAGGTTGATAGGCACTTCATCAAAGAAAAGTTGGACACTGGACTGATCAAGCTCAAATTTATCAACTCTCAAGATCAAGTGGCAGATGTTCTCACTAAAGGACTACCTAAGAAATCTTTTGATTATCTCCTCAGCAAGCTGAGAATGGTTGATTTACATTCACCAGCTTAAGGGGGAGTGTTAGAACAGATTTCTATGGTTAGTTTAATTATAATCTTTTAGTCCTTTATGTTATATTTTTATAGGTTGTTTTTCCCTTTATTTTAGCTCTAATATTCATATTAGTTAGTGGCTAAAATCCGTCCTCTTTCTTTTGTTTTTAGCAGATGAAACACTGTCCAACTAGCCGTTGGAACAGTGTTTCATGCTTTTTCCCTTTATTACCGTTGGGACTCTCTTCTATAAATAGAAATATTATACTCTCTTAGATGTAATGAGCTTTCTATTCTAATAATAAAAAGAATACTTTCTCATTGCTGTATTTCTTACAATCATTAATGCAGATCAAAATGGAACCTATCCTGCTTTCAAGTCAAGGTTTGCTTATTCAAACTCTCCTCAAATTAAAGTCATCTTATTAGAGATTAATTCTACATACATTCATCATTCATGTCTGATCATATGATGTGTTTCCTTGCTTTTGCAGCTCAAGTGGTTAGTACCTTCTCTAACCCTCACCGGTGAATGAATGATTGATTGCTACTCGTCTCTCAGTTATATATCCTCGAACTAGCTGTATGTAAGGGCTTAATTTTTCTGCCATCTCTTATTTAAAATTAAAAAAGGAATTGCCAATTTGATCTAGCAGGATTCTCAGCTGGAGCTATTGCTGGAATTTCAGTTGGAGCAGTTGCTGGTGCTATCCTTCTGGCAACATGTCTGTATCTTTTGTTTCATAAAGAGAAGAAATCAGCAGATCTGTCTTTGTTTCAAGCTCCCGCCTTTGATCGAACAATTGACTACATTGATGGTAATCATCATGCTTTAAATACACAAGCGTTTTAGTGGCACCACAGCGACAATCATGTTTTCACGGTTGAGAATCGAATTTCCAGTGGTCACCATGTGAAAATCGATTCTGAATCTAAGAATCGACTTTTTGGCGGTTGAATGCTTTCGATGTGGTGCCACAGTAAAAAAGAAAGACAATGTAGTCCCACTAAAGACGCCCACAATCAATATAACACCAAAACATGATACAGTATGCATGGTCTTTGATCAAGGAGTTGAAAAGATTTTGTTGTGTTTTTTAGATAGAATTTTTAAAAATTTGGATCAATACCTTTGAAGCACGTTACAAATACACCTCTGGTTTGGTTCTAGCTGCTTATGTTGAAATCTTCTCGAGAGTGATATTAAGGGCTTACTTAATTTGTTGGAAATTTTCGATGAACCTCGTCATTTTTGACAGGTGCTGGAAGACCATAGATGTCCTAGCATAACTACAGTTCATACTTTAGCAATCAAATTCTGATATTTTCTTTTTGTTCTTCTGTTCAACTCACTTGAAGGTCCTGGGGTTCTAGACAAATTTTCAGAAACAGGCCCTCTTGTGAGTAATACTTCCCCTAGAATCAATGGCATCACTATGGACAAGTCTGTTGAGTTCTCATATAAAGAACTTGCCAAAGCTACAAATGACTTTAGCTTGGCAAACAAAATTGGACAAGGTGGATTTGGGTGTGTTTATTATGGAGAGTTAAGAGGCGAGGTCAGTCTTTCCATTCATTACGTTTTATAGTTGTCCAAATAACACATTTTCCTTTCTGGGATTGCTAGATGCACCGCACGCAACTTATTTTAAAAGCTTTGTCCAAAGTTTTGTTGAGCTTTTTAAATTTTAAAAGCTTTGGATTTTATAGTTTTCCCCTTTATTTCTTATTGTTCTCATAATCTATTGTTCCCTCTGTATCTGCCAAAATACATAGAAAGCTGCCATAAAGCAGATGGATATGCAAGCATCCAGAGAATTCCTTGCTGAACTGAAGGTTCTCACACATGTACATCACTTAAACCTGGTAAGGAACCAAATAAATGTTGTATGAGACACATGAAGCTCTAAGAAAAATTTCCATGACCATGATAAACACATTAAGTTCTACCTTTCTCATAGAAATTAATACTTGAAAGAACTGTGTCTGTCATGTTTTTTTGTTATGCAGGTTCGATTAATTGGATACTGTGTGGAGGAATCCTTGTTTTTAGTTTACGAGTACATTGAAAATGGCAACCTCACTGAACATCTGCACGGTTCAGGTGAGAAAATATTCACCGTCTCATTTGCTACATTTACAAAACCTTGTTTACTGCTTTCTTGAAAACCTGTCTCAAGTAGAGTTATATTTGATTCAGATAGAGAACCTTTGTCATGGCCAACCAGAGTGCAGATTGCTCTTGATTCAGCCAGAGGACTAGAATACATTCATGAGCACACAGTTCCTGTTTACATCCATCGTGATATTAAGCCAGCCAATATTTTGATCGATAAAAATTTCAGAGCAAAGGTTAATTACCGCATTTCTGACATTCAAACACTATAGGCATGTTTTGGAATCCTCAAGTGTTAAATCACGAGTCTTTGTTCTTCAGGTCGCTGATTTCGGTTTAACAAGACTGACTGAAGTTGGAAGTGCTTCTATGCACACACGCCTTGTTGGCACTTTCGGTTACATGCCCCCCGAGTAAGTTATTATCTTCATTCAAATAATTTTATGTTTGGTGGCTTGAATGTAGCTATAGGTTTATCACAAATATGTACCAAAATAACTCATTTGCCTTATGCATATAATAGGTATGCTCAATATGGAGATGTTTCACCGAAAATCGATGTATATGCTTTTGGGATTGTTCTGTATGAGCTAATATCTGCTAAAGAAGCCATTGTCAAGACAAATGAAGTTATTAGCGAATCAAAGGGACTTGTTGCTTTGGTACACTTTAATTCTCTTAAACCTTAAAAAATAAATCAGTGGTTTTCATGATCATATTGACTTTGCTGACGTCGTGCAGTTTGAGGATGCCTATAAACAGCCTGATCCTGAAGAAGGTTTATGTAAATTGGTTGATCCAAGGCTTGGTTGTGAATTTAATCTTGATTCGGTTCGAAAGGCAAGTTTTAATAATGATGCAATTACTGAACAAACATGTAGAACTGATTTAAGTGCTGAACTGTCATGAAAATATATACTTGTGCAGATGGCACAACTGGGCAAGGCGTGTACACACGAAAACGCAAAGGTAAGGCCTAGCATGAGGTCCATTGTGGTTGCACTAATGACATTGGCATCCTCAACTGAGGATTGGGATATTAGTTCCTTCTATGAAACACAAGGCTTAGCACATCTCATATCAGGAAGGTAGTAGTAGTAGTAGGGTAGGCAACCTTTTGAAACTCTGGTCTATTACGTTAAGACGTCGTGGGAGTGTGGAGTGTGTAAAAAGGGAGTGGAAGTTTTTGTTGCTTTTATCTGTAATGTGTAATGAGGGTCTGAGAAAATGTAGATGGGTGGAACAACCAATTGCCGCCTCTAGTGTTTTCTCCCTCTGTCTATTCGAAAAAGTTGTAATTTCAGAGAAGAGTTCATAGTCCTCTAATCAATTCATCACGCACTCATTATTACCATAATCTCAATCCTCCCGTATATAACTCTTACGCATCGAGATTTTTGGTTACGTAATGAACCCCTAGACCCTATTTGGATATAGATCCATTCGCGTCCAGGTGGAGTTTTATTCACTTCACAATCTTATTTAACATTATTTTATTAATTTTAATATTTTATTATAATTTCTCATCAATCATTTCAACATTTACAAATAAAATAATATTAATCAATAATTACTTTATTGATCCACTACGTATTTAACCATTACTTTATCAATATAATGCTTAATTAAAAAAAATTCACCAATCATTTCTTCATCTATACAAATTTCAAAACAAAGATTTCAACTTTATAATGATTATTTCAATTTATTTTATTTCACTTTCTTTCTCCTGAATCAATTCAAGTCGAAATAATCTATTTTATTCTAAAGTTGTTATTATATATTACAAGTTAGTTTATTAATTGAATCAATACATAACAACCGAAATGTCATTTGATGTTTGCATAAACGTAAAAGTGAAGTATTGATAATCCATCCCGGTATAACCCGATTGGGTTTAAGGCACAACACAAACAACTTTCACGTTGGGTTTGGGTCGTGTTCTGATGCAAGATGGTTGAATTATTGTGTATGCATCCTGCCAGTTGAACCCCAGTGAGAAGAACTATTTCACTCATGATCTTGAATTTGTAACAGTGGTCTTTAAACTGAACATTTGGAGGAAATATTTATATGAAGTTACTTGTAAGATCTTCACAATCTACAAGAGTCTGAAGTACTTCTTCACCCAGAAGGAGTTGAACACGAGACAACGTAGATGGCTTGAATACATCAACAATTATGACCTTTCCATACACTACCATCCTAGGATGGCTAATCCAGTGACATATGCTTTGAGCTAGAATTCGTCCTATAGGTTATTTTTTTCCTTGACCGGGATGCCATAGTTGATTAGGGAGTTGGTCAAACTCTGGCTAGGAGATTTCAAGACGGTTCTTGTTTTAGTGGTTGCATATTTGGTAGCCAGACCAGACATGATGGACATGGTCAAGGCCGCACAATTAAGTGATGCTTTCTTGCGAAGGATGAAGAAGAGAGTCATGGAAGGTTCTACCTAAAACTTCCAGATGCGTTCAAACGACTTAATATGGTTTAGGGACAATTTGTGTGTGCTTAGGGCAACAAGTTTACTTAGTGAGATTCAAATAGAGGCACATTAGTCAAGGTTTACTGTTCATTTGAGCAGTATTAAGACGAATTAGGATATAATGGGTCATTTATGATGGTGTGGGATGAAAAGAGCCAAGTTTGTATCAGAGTGTGCAATCTGCCAACAGATTAAGGCTGAGCATCAATGGCCTATATCGGGTTGCTAAAACCCTTAAAGGTACCAGTGTGGAAGCGATACAAAATAACCATGAGCTTTCATCATATGGTTGCCTCGATGAAAGGGTATTGTGGATGTCATACGGGTTACGGTGGATCGGTTGACCAACTCTGCTCACTTTCTACCTATTAAGAGTAGCACCTTATTGGACAATCTAACACAACTTTAATGATATTGTTAGACTTCGTGGTGTCCTTCTTTCTATAGTGTCCGACAGAGACACAAAGTTTACATAAGAATTCTAGAAGAGCTTGCAGGACAATATGGGAGCCAAGTCGCATTTCAGCATAGCCTTCCATGCCTAGATAGATGGCCAACCAAAGTTGGCTATTAAGATCTTTGATGACATGTTGAGAGCTTGTGTCCTAGAGTTGAAGAGTAAGTGGGTCACGTACTTGATTCTGATAGAGTTTGCTTATAACGCTACGTACGTAGTAAATTGCATAGAGTAAAAACTTAAAAAAAAAACGACCATATTCTTTTTTGGTTGAACACAACTAGATTGGCTTTAATTAAAAAGCCAAATGCCAACAGATTACACTTCTCCTAAAATAAAATAAAAAAATAAAAAAAAACAAAGGAGGGAACTAAACTTTGTGAAAATGAAAATAAACTCAAATGGAGAAAATAAACAATTTCAACAAAAACCTTTTGTAACCGGCGACAACCGATAACGGTGAATCCAAGGATGATCGCTCTATTGACGGCACCATTAATTTCATCAAGGGTCTATAGTCTACTTATATAAAAGGAATTTCTTATGTGGACACTCCACAGATATGGAGTGATTTATGTGTTCTGTGTGATTTCAATCAAATTGAAGCCGTGTAGGGCGTGAAATTTTAAAATCTGATCGTTGTAGGAAGGTTATCAAAGTTTCAAGATACATTCAACCACTCATTTCTAACCTCTCACATGTGCGATAAAAGTGTATTACATGAAAGAGAGTAAAAATGAGAGGCTACAATGTATTTACACTTTGTGATAACCTTCCTACAAACAGTGCAGACCATAAAATCTCTCGTGTAGGACACCTAGTCACTCTATAACACAATTAAGACCCACCGGTATCATGACTCCCTACGGTTAGGTGTCGGTGATGTAGTAATTCTCATACCTCATGGAACAATCGACGAGGTAAGCATGTGCCCCAATGCTTCCATTACAGTCTCCGTACACTAATTCGTATGCTACCGTGATACACGCCGCACAGTCATCATCTCCCAGACCTCCTCTGCAATAGCTACGGCCGTAAGCCGTTTTGATATACTCAGGGTATGGAGATTGAAGTCGAACATCATGACCAGGTTTGCTTGCCGTCGTGGTGGCTAAAGTATTGACCACGAATGCCACGCTATTAAGATAGGGATCATTGGCGTCATATTTGTTTGTATTGCAATCTTTATCCACAATATCCATGTTAGCACCACCTTTCACCACCGTAGCTAGCAGCATTGAGCCAACAATTACCAAGCCGACGACTACGGTGAACATCTTTGGGTTCACGTTTACCGGCAGCTGCTTGGTAAGAAAAGTCATATATGTTTGTTAATTTGATGATGATGATGAGCAGATAGTACAGCTAATACCTTTTTTAAATAGGGTCCGTCCACAATATATATATATATATATATATATATATATATATATATTGATATATCCGTCTCCTTTTAACAATGTTGTTCTCAACTTTGTCACACTTCATTGTATAGGATCACTTTCTATAATTTGGCGTTAACCAGTTTCTCATTTTGTGTTTTGGCCTCTTGATTTTATTTGGCATCTGTTTTTATTCATTATTGGCAGTTTTTTGCGTGGAGTTTACAGTATTGGCGACAGGAAAAATATGAGATATACGTCAAACATATAGTTTTTTATTTTTTTTATTTTTTAGAGGGAGATAGCTAATTAAAGATACATATTCGTATCTATATGACACGTTTTAGGTATTCATTCACCACCAAAACCAAATAATTGTTGATAAACGTATACGGTAATCAATAAAATATTGAGAAATATAAACAATATAATTAATAAAATATTACTACATCCGCCTCAAAATGTAAAAACTTGTTTGGTTTTTACTGTGATTAGGAAAATTAGTTAAATTTATGGAGAATAAAGAGAAAGACAAAAAAAATTCATCAATTAAGGAGAAATATATATATATATATATATATATTTTATTTTTTTTTTTAAATTTTTCCGGCGCATGTTTTCTAAAGAAAAAAAAAAAAAAAAAAAAAAAAAAAACTCAACCCATTTTCTCTTATCCATCTTTTTTAAAAAATCATATCTCCCAATGCTGAACTTTAAATTTGAAAATTCTTTAACCAATTTTTTTTTTCATGCTCTTTATTTTGAGACCACATTCAACATATTCCGACGTGATTCAAAATAATTGAAGAATAATTAATGTATGAGATCAAATGTGAGTCAAGAATGCTAAATGATTCCATTTGAGAAGTTGATGATGGCACTGATCGCTATCTTGATATATATGCTTTTCTTGGCATTTCTATTGTTTTAACATCGGATGAAACAATGACTAAAATCATCCATCATCAACACTGTCTATTACTTCACAAACAAAATTGTTGCAATTATTATCCAATTTATGATTATTATTTTGATGATGATTATATAAGAGACCTCTCGTCTCATTTCTTGTCCTACAAAGATTCTAATTCTTAATTCTTAAGGATTCTTGCATGTAAATCACGTTGATTTAAGGATAAAGATGGTCATATCCGATCATTTGGATCACAGTCTTAATGACTAAGGATTTTTTTTCATAATTATCCGATTTGATTACTTTCGTAACTTAAGGAAAACTCAGACCGACCTGCGTTGTGCCCCCTAGGCTAGCTCGGTCAATACCTTATTTACCTAGCCCCCATTACGACCGGACCGACCAGCGGTGGTCGGTTCGGAGGTATAGGTCGAGCCTATCACCTAGAGTTTGGCTCTGCATTTATTGCTTGGCCACTATACGAACGACACGTGGCATGTCCTAATCCGGACATCGTCATCTTACAAAGGAGTTTGTTTTAGAAAGGGATTGAGACAAGGAGACCTCTCTTCTTCTTTATATATATATATATATATATTATGATTGCAGCTGAAGGCCTTAATATCCTTACGTTAGAACTTAGAAGTGATTGAAAAAGATATTTCAAAGGCTTTTCTATTGAAAAAGATAATTGTCTATTTCTCTTTTTCAATACGTGGATGATATCTTCATTGGGTCCGGGAGTATAGAAAACTTAATGGTCCTTAACAGAATTCTAAAATGTTTTGAGAATATCTCGGGTTTTAAAAGTAAATTTGTCTAAGTGAATGCTTTTTTGGTATTAATGTTGGAGTAGATAATCTGGGACATGCTGCATCTGTTTTGGGATGCTCTTTCGCTTCACTTCCATTTAAATATCGGGGCCTTTGGGTGGGACAAAGTCTAAAACGGAAATGCTTCGGATGGTTTTACAGATAATTGTAAAATAAAGTTAGTGTCTCGGAAGGCTTTGTCTTTATCAAAAGGTGGGAAGTTGGTCCTCTCTAAATCTGTCTTGGGAATTTTTTTTTCTCTTTTCTTCTTCTCCGTCTACATGTCTCCTACATGCGTCATTAATTATTTAAAGAGTTTGAGAGCTTCTTATTTCTGGGTTGGTGACAGGGTTTATAAATGAGTAATGATAATGATATAACCGCTAAGACACAACATGCATCTACACCGTTGATTAATAATATAGATTCATTGATCATTATTATATCTATCATGATCAACAGTGTAGATACACGTTGTGTCACTCGTTGTGTCACAACGATTGTGTCATTATCATTAATACTCGTTTACAAAAAGATTTCGTGGGTCTCCTGGCTCAAAATTCAAACACCTTTTTCTATGGGAGGTGGAGTATAAAAGCAGTGAATGCAAACCAGAATACTTAATGTTTGAACTCGAGCTCATTTATCAAACGAACATGTTCGTGTTCGTTCGTTAATTAAACAAACAGAAAATCATACAAACAAGTATTTTTTTGTTTTATGATTTTATCTATATTATTAATTTATTATATATATCTATATTATATATAAAAAAAAACACACACACAAACAAATAAAACACACACACACAATTGAGAAGAATATGGTTAATGAAATTGTGATTCTACTTTGATTAGTGATTAAGCATAAAATGTGTTGCAAGAAGCGATCTTGAAATAGTAATATGTAAGTATGTTTTATGTATACATTATGAATTTGGTTTTGTTTAAATATGCTAGAAAAAGACTACTTTGTAGGCGTGTTTTGCTTATCAATAACTTGAATTTTGTATTTACGGATGTTAAAAACGCGATAAGTATGTTTTCAAAAAAAAAAAAAAAAAAAAATTAATGATAGGCGGTCGGGAGCAGTAACAAATACAATCAGCCGACCTCTCGCTTTAAGGTGTTGGGGCAATGATGGTGAGAGTTTTGAAGGGAATTGTGGTGGCGTGTGATAGAATTACTTCTTTGGGGTGAATGTGAGAGGTTCTGAGAGATGGGTTGTGGGTACGAGGGATAAAATTCGTTTTGGGTTGGATAAGTGGTGTGTGGACTGTGGAGGTGGCTTTGAAGGACATTTTTTCTAGGTCGATTTCTATTGCGGCCGATAAAAGAGTTGAGAATGGAAACGGGAATGGAGTAGAGGATTTAGAGGAGCTAAGAGCAATGGCAATGGCCATTTAGATTTTGGTGGAGGCTGACATCCACCTGCCATAATTTAATTAATTTTTTTATTTTAAAACAATCTTGTTGCACAATAGCAATATTTTCCACGTGAAATAAAAGGGGCATCTAATTTTTGCCTATGACTTTGTGCACAAAGATGAATCTGAAAAGGGGAAGTTTTTGCGTAGTGTGTCACTGCACGTGAGTGCACACACTACGTGACACATTTTGTCACGCGATTTCATTACGCACTTAAACTTAAAGCGTGTGTGGTTCGATCGTCTTGCTCATCGTATATCTCACGTGAGACGCGTTACCCAAAAATTTCACTCTGAAAAGGGATAGACCCACCCCACCATCCACGCCAAGTCTTTTCAAGCGGTGATAATGTGGGGAGCTTTGCCGATATACCACTAATTTGGGGGGCTGTTGTCTGCATTACTGGCTGTGTTGTCGATCTACCACTCCCATTTTCGCGTTTTAGGTGCTGAACCAAACTAAACCCTAATGGTGGAAAGGAACCGATAGGGAAGGGTGTCAGCTTAAGATCGTGCTTGAAAGGTGAAAAAAGCGGAGAAAATCGCGAATCAAAATCGGTTTTTTGCTTGGGTGGTGATTCTCACAATACCAAGAAGCAGTAGTAAACTGCTAAAAATCCCGGTGAGCTATAGTGTGGGTATTTTTGTGTTTTTTTTCATTTTTGTGTTTTTTTCAGAGTGTGCAGGTGAAATCTCTTTTCCCAAAGGTGAAAAAAAGGGGCCATCGCCAATACTCTAAGGAGGTAGAGTTGAGGAAATTAGATGAGTTCATTTCTAATATTTGTAGAAATACATTTAATGAAGATTCTATTGCTTGGAAGTTTGGGACAAATGGAAAATTTTCAGTAAATCGATTATAGAAAAAGCTGGAAGCCAATATTTTTGAGAAAATCTTGCATCTTAAGGATTCTCTTTTTCATTGGAACTCTTTGCTGCCTTCAAAAGTTAACATTTTCCTTCAGAAAGTGAACTTGGGTAGGATTCCTTTAAAGACCAACCTTATAATTAATGAGATGTGTTGGGCTTCAAGATGATTTTTGTGTATTGTACGACAATTTCTCTTAAATATCACTCAACTATTTATCTTT
Organism: Gentiana macrophylla; assembly: GCA_026214975.1. Classification (NCBI taxonomy): domain Eukaryota; kingdom Viridiplantae; phylum Streptophyta; class Magnoliopsida; order Gentianales; family Gentianaceae; genus Gentiana; species Gentiana macrophylla. The sequence continues at coordinate 25,568,844 of CM047806.1, forward strand.
TGTCTGAGATGTGTCATTTTTGTCTTAATCAATCAACCATTTACCTAATAATGAGAGGTGTTGAGTTTCAAGATGATCTTTGTGTATTGTATGGCGATTTCAAGATGAGCTTCAAGATGATCTTTGTGTATTGTGTGGCAATTTCTCTTAATCAATCAACCATTTACTTTTTGTCTGCGATGTGTCATTTTTGTCTGGTGCTACATCTTTCAGTGGTGCAATTTTCTAGGTCCTTTCGTTGCTTCTTTTGAGGATCTTATGGGTTGGGTTTAGGGCTGTTAAACGAACCGAGCGTTCATGAATAAAGCTCGAACTCAGCTCGTTTAAGCTCGTTCAAGCTCGTTCGTTTATGATATCGAGCCGAGCTCGATCAGTTTTTCCTGCTCGTTTACTAAACGAGCGAACATGAGCCCTGCTCGTGAACGCTCGTTAGTGTTCACGAACTTAGGTAATATATATATGTAATATATAAATCATATATACACATTAACAATTTACTCATTGAGTTTGTAGTTGAACGAACCAAGCTCGAGTTCGAGCTTGTTTGCGAGTTTGATCTCGAGCTCGGATATTTTTCATACTTATCGAGCCACGGATTTTTAGGCTAGTTTGCGTTAACGAGCGAGCTCGAGCGAGCTTGATTACAAACGAGCTCAAGCTTGAACTTCAGCTACTCAGCTCGACTCGGCTTGTTAACAGCTGGGTTCCTTCTTTTGGTATATCTTCTCTCGGTTCTTCGTTGTGGGATGCTATCAAGGGAGTCACGATACGGATTTTTCGGATAAATAGAAATAAGGTAATATTTAAATCTCGGGTAATCGATCCGTTTAACTTGGTGGACGAAATCCAATCTCTATCTTTCTCGTGGTTTGCTTCTTCAAATCGTCTAAAATCTGTCGTCCGGGAAGTATGGAAATCAAGTCTCTTAAGAGTTGCTGGTATTGGAACTTGATCGTTTTCGATCTTCAGATGATTAGGATAAAACTGATGTATTGAATCTGATTTGAGTGCAGTAGATTTTTTTTTTTCATCTTGTGAGTTTTTCTAGATGTTGTAGGGAGGTTGTCTTTGATGCTTACTGAATCTGCACTCTAGTTTGGTTATGTTGTGCATGGAGATTGGAGGATGCATTGTTGATCCCTTTTATCCAAACATAACCAAATTAGAGTGCGAGTTTGTTCGTTTATTAAAAGAATTAAATTTTATGAGTTTGAGTTTGTTTATTATATGAACGAGTTTGAGTTTGTTTGTTTATTAAAAGAATTAAATTTTATGTTTAGACTCTTTTTTTATAGGGAATATTAGGTTTTAGTCCATTTTCCGTCATGTATATAAATTTTAATCCAATTTATATTTTTTTGTTGGTTTAAGGACAAAATAATTTCGTTCGGACTAAATTACCCCTGTTATAAATAATTTCGCTCGATCCAATTTCAATCGCAATCAAGGGGCCTCTGTTCTCCGGCATAACGAACCCATCTGAATCGGACTAAGGTGATTATGAATGAAAATTCGATTGCTCTCCACCGCTCTCCCTTCACCGGAGCTACCTTCCTTCGCCGGAGCTCATCAATCGGCGAAGCGGCTGATGAGTTCACCCGGCGATTCGCGGAGCAGGCGTTGATCGTTGAGACTTCTCCGCCCAGCATTCGGCCTCTCCAAGCCTTCAATCGGCGGTTCAGCAACGGCGTCGGCCACCAATCTCCATCTCTCACAGTCACAGGCAGCTGAGCAACTCACGGCTCACCTGAGTCACCTCACAGCTTTGCCAACAGGCAACAAGGCAACAACAGAACAACCGAACCGGACCAACAGGTATGTTGATTATCTATATTTATGCATCCTCATGAATCTGGGTATGTATTTTTTATTTTTTTCTTGCAGGATTTCCACTGAGAGACGTTCTTTTGATAATTATATTGTCAATTATTTTGTACTATGTTAGAAGCAATGGACTCCTCCCAAAGGCATTGGATTTTTCTTAAAAGGGATTATATATACGAGGAATTTAGTGTACTGAGATAAAGTAAAGGCAGTCGATTGCTTATTTGATGGCATTTGAAGGGTAATTTGTTTGTGTTTAGCTATTAATTGCATCTCATTTGCATTGTGGATATGCTATTTTATATGTGGTGCACTGAATCAACTCGAAATGTTCTGAGGGCCAAGGGTGAATAGTGTTTGTTTTCATTCCTTATATGAAGCATAATTTGAATTAAAAAGGTGAGTAGTCTACCAAAGGGTGAAAAGTATTTGTACTAAAGTGTTTGTTATTATTCCTAGTTAACTTGCAATCTTTAAGCAATCAAGATTAACTTATTTTTATTCCTGAAGTTTTCTTTAGTTTTTCAAGCTATTATGCATCTCTACGGTTGTATTAATTTGTGCTTGATGTTTTGCGTTCGTTTATTGGAATTTGTGCTTCATTCTATTGTTTCTTTTGTGTTCGACATATTGATCAAATGAGTTTGAAATTACTACTATGAATCTTTTGGCTCAGCATGCTAGTGTAGTGTTCTTCACATGAAAACAAAAGTGGACTTGTATTGTAGTTTCTTAGTCACTAGTCAAAAGTGGACTTGTATTGCTCGGTTCACTTTTCTCTTGCTCCCTTGTAGTCATTGTTTTTTGGTTTATGATGTTCTTTGTGAATTCATTCATTGTGTGGTGTACAGGGTGAAGAAACACATGGTGTAGGTGGTCTTGTAAATCTGTTGTGCTGTGCATATGTTGCCCGGTTTGTAATCCGTGTGGTAACACGATTAGTTGCCAGACAGTCCTTTCAAGAACAAAGTTGATGAATTCATTGATAGAGAAATGAAAGTCTCAAGAAAGTGCTAACAGAGTTGAATGAAGAGTTGATTGTCAAATCTGTTGTTCTGGGGAATGGATTAACGCCTTCTGCTGCTGATGTCATTGTGTTTGCAGCTGTCCATCCTTTTGTGGTACTCTCCCAGCCTGCAAATTTCTAAGAAACCAGAATGTTTTTATCCATTCCCGTCATTTTCTTTTCTTTTCTGGGGAAATTTTCCTTTTCCTCTTACTTGTGTGTTGTGCTTTCAATTTTCATGTTATTTCCTTTTTGGTGAATTGGTTGTTGTTGTTATGTAATAGTATGGCCATCAAATATCTTTATCAATTTCAAAAACCTGTTTGAGTTATATGTACTGTCTCCAAATCCTTGTTTCCAAACCCTGTCCCCTTGATTTTCTTTTTTTTTTCTTTTTCTTTTTCAGAAGATTTTTATTTTCCTTTTTTCTTTTCTGGCATTGAATGTTATCAAATTATTAATAGATAGATAGCGTTTTTGCTGTGTGTAATTCCTTTATCAGGTTTGTTTCCTTCTTTTTGCTTTTTGCTATTATACTTTTAAGTATTCTTTTCTTTTGTAACCTGGAACAGAGATCCCATTTCCCTGATCCTATTTCTTTTGCATGTCTTTTTGCTCTCTTTTCCAGTTGAAGACTCAGAATTTAGTGGTCTTTATTGGTAGTATCAAATGCGGCTGGTACTTTATGAACAGTGGCATTGAGGCATAGCTAATGCTTTATGAACGGTGCATTGAGGCAAAGAAGCTAATACTTTATGAACAGTCCATTGACGGTTAAAACGTGTTAGTGTTACTGTGTTACTGTTACTGTGTTACTTTGTTGAGAACAAAAATAGACTAGTGTGTTACTTTGTTGTTGTGTTACTTTGTTGAGAAGAAAAATAGACTAGTGTGTTACTTTGTTGATAAAAAAAATAGACTAGTGTGTTACTTTGTTGGTGTATTTACTTTGTTGAGAACAAAAATAATTAGCTAGTGTATTCTTTGTTGGTGTATTACTTTGTTTGTGTGTTTCTTGGTTGGTGTATTACTTTGTTGGTGTATTACTTTGTTGAGAACAAAAATAGACTAGTGTGTTACTTTGTTGGTGTGTTACTTTGTTTGTGTGTTTCTTGGTTGGTGTATTTACTTTGTTGGTGTGTATTCTTTGTTGAGAACAAAAATAGACTAGTGTATTCTTTGTTGGTGTGTTGCTTTATTCTTGTGTTGGTGTAAGCAACGCCGATAAAATTCGGCTTTTAAATACTACGTCGAAGGGTATCAAACGCGGTCTCAAAATGAAGATAAAAAAATATGAACTTTGGTGAAACAATTTTGATGATCGGTGTTACAAATCAAAGTTACTGATCGTTTATAAAAAAAACGCGCTCAGGTTAATACAAATATTTTTGGATTTCAAAATATACATCGGAAGGGTATCGTATTTGGGCTCAAATTAAAGAGCTAAAAAAAATATGAATTTTGGTGAAATTTTTTCGATAATCGGAGTTATAAATCAAAAGTTACGAGTGTTTGAAAAAAGAAAAACAAAAAAAAAAAAACAACAACCTGAAGCAGTCAAGATGTATATGCGTGCGGAGCGTCACTCTTATTAAAATGGGTATTTTTGTCCGTCTGAAATTTTTTTTGTTCTTTTTGCAATTAAAAAAAAAGTGTGTCATATTTATTCATTTTATAAATATTTTTGTCATTTTCCCCAATCCCCTTTTTTTATATTTATTCTCGAGCTGGAATCGAAATCAAACGAACTCACTTTTATCTTATAAATGACAAATGGATTAAATGTTTTTTAGTTTTTTCAGTGCAAGTCATTCAACACCTCAATTATTGATTTTTTTATTACTTATGACAGTAAAATTATTTTTTACAACACAAATTAATTAAATATGTCATTTAATACATTTAAGTCCATTAAATCTTATAAATATAAATTTCCTTAACGGTAACATAATTAAGGTGATTCTATCAGCACTATAAACTTAATTACTAGTGGCCCATATTTATTAACTAATCGATTTGTATTTAATCCATCAAACGAATGTATGATTTCGTGCTTCCACTATTGATCTTGATTGGGTCGAGCTCTAGATGAATATGCATGAACCTAGATTCATAGAAATCGTGATTTCGGGTCGGGTTCGGATTCATATAACTCCAACATATAGTATCAGAGCAGATGATTAAAGTGGATTTTGCTGATTAATGATCAATATTTAGAACACAAGATCGTTCGGGGAAACATCAATTGCCAAACAAAAAAAAAAAAAAAAAAAAAAAAAAAAAGGTCGGAAATGAAGAAAACGACTCCGGTCAGTCGCGGATAGTCACACATAAATTTAAAAAAGAAAAAACAAATCGAGAATTTTCGGGAAAAAAACAGGAAATATATATAATAAGATGCTAGCTAGCTAGTTCGCTCTCAGTCCTAGGGGTGAACATGATCCGGTTCGGCCGGTTTCTTTCGTTTTTTAAAACCGAACCATTTTATACGGTTTTCAATTTTTGAAACCAAACTAGAACGGTTTTAAGACGTAAACCATTAGTTCGGTCGGGTTTGGTTCAGCTTGATTCCGGTGTTTTACGGTTTTCTTTAACAATTAAAATTATTGATAGGAAATTACCAATTGTGTCATAACAACAAATGATAATATATGTAATACATTAGTATTATTATTTCAGTAAATCCAATGAGATGATTTAACTAATGTTTTATATTTAACTAATATCTACCCATGTGAATCTTAAAGATAAAAAAACCAATCATCCTTCAATTCTCAAGTTTGAGACAAACAAGATAATAATAAAAGTCACCACTTACTCATTTCAATTCATCAATGAATCATCAACTTTCAAAAAATACTAATAATCAACTAATCATTATATTTTTGAATAACGTTTATAAATCTTACAATCCATTTGACAAAATAATATTTTGACATTTGTTTCTTTAGTAAGAGAGATAAATGGAAGGTGAGTAACTTCATACATTTCAAATGAAAAAATATGATATAGTTTTGGGCTTCATTTAGTTAGCGTCATTTTATTTTCTCTAAAACTCTAGTTCTGATTTTGATTATCTCAACAATGTTATTATTCAACATAATCTAATTATAAGCAAATAAAAGACAAACTTATACAAAACTATGTTAAGATATAAGAAGTTGTAATATCCCGACTTTTCAAGAAGAGCATATATGTCTTTTTACGGAAACGGGGTATTATATTTATTTTATGGATTTAAGAGTTTAAATAAAATAAAAAGAAAAAGGGAAATTTTGTTTAAATTGAAATTAATGGAAATATAATTTTGGGAAATTGTGGATTAATTAGCTAATAACCTCTTGGACGTTATTTCCTACAAGAGAAAAACTTCCCATTAACTAGGAAGTTGTCAGAAAACTCCCAAAGTTCGTATACTGGTTTCAAACAAGTAGAGAGGAGAAAACAAAAGACAAAAGACAATCTTCAAAGGATTTTGACGATTTTTCATCGGTTTTTAGAATCAGATAGAGTTTTGGAATCAACGGAAGAAGGGCTTCGTTTTGACGCATAAAAGTTGGAGTTTGAGAAAGGTAATGAAAAGCCCTGTTTTTGGTTTCGCCAAGTTTTGATCCAGTTTCAAGGTTTCGTTTAGATGTAATCGTAGTTTCTTTTGTGTAGAATCCTTTGATCACGATTAAATCTTGATTGATTGTTGATCAAATAGGTTTCTTGGAGAAACATAGAAAGTGCTGCAGTTGTTGTTGAGTTTTGCTTTGCTTTTGGCTTGCTATAAGGTAAGAGGCTCTTCCTAATGTGAAATTAGAGTTCTATGATGTTAAGGTTGTGTTTTGGAGGTGTTTTGGTGTTGAAATCATGTCTAAATGTAGTTGTGCAAGTGCTTGGTGCTATGTGATGTTAAAGTAGTGATTTTTTGTTGTTATGATACTTAGATTGATGTTAAACTTGGTTGGTTTTGAGTGGAGATCGATAGAGTGCAGAAAATCGTGTGTAGAGCAGTTTTGGCGCACCCCGACGGCTTTGGCGCCCCCCCAAAGTGTATCAGAAGCCAACCAGAACTTTCTGCTGTCATTTTGGCATGCCCCAAATGCTTTGGTGCTCCCTAACCTGAACAGAGAGTTCAGTGAACTCTCTGATATACTTTGGCGCACGCCAAAAGTCTTGGCGCCCCCACCACTGTCTGAATGTTGTTTTGAGTGTTTTAAGCTACGAAATGAGTTTTAAATGCTATTTCTTGATGTAATAACATTAAATGAACATGAACATGAACAAGCCTTGATTAAACTTCTGATGCGTTTAGTTCCGGAACTGAATGTACTCTTCCACAGAGTTGAAGTTCAGGACCGTTGGAAGAGTATGATTGACTTGTGCTTTGGGGAATTAGCATTCACCAAGGCCTGTGTATGTTCTAGGACTTGTCTGTGTCTAATGGTCTAGGGGAGGGACTAGGAAATGTGAGGAAGCTTACTTGAAAATGCTTAGGTGGCTAGTTAACAACATAATGACAAACATACTTGTGTAGTAAAAAGATTAAACATCAATCCATTCTTGGTAAGACACAAGTCTATATCGCGATGTGTGGGCGTTCAAATAAAATGGATAACTTCATAAGTCTCTGAGACCCTAAGTACGGAGGAACTTAACCCCGTAAGTCTGAGACCCTACGTACGGAGGTACTTCGCCGAACGTGTACACTATTAGAGTCTACCAGAATAGACTTCCGTGGTTATTGGTGTGACCCACCAATATGTTGCACCCAGTTACTTCGTGGTGAGTAGCACCATGCGTAATGCCCTTGAATGCTGATGTAACAGAGATAAGCTAAGCTAGTAACAGTTTGTCACGACATGTTGATGAGCATGAAATGAACCCTAGAATTGAGTCGGTCTCATAAAGATAACTTAATAATAATAAAGTAAGCCTTTTCATTATAAACTCTAGTTATACATTAGCTTCTTACTCTTGGTAAATACGTTGTACTTACCTACATTGCATTTTGTTGTATGCTTTGTGAGGTCAGAAGATGAACATGTAGATCTTGAGTGAGGAGTTTGATGATGTTTGATGACGACGATGCCATGATGATGCTTTTATGATAATTCCTTTTAATTTCAAAGACGTACTAGACTATGAAGTATTTTCTTTTAGACCATGTTGTACTTTTATTTTCAAGGTTGTAAGACTAGTTTGTTGTTTTTTTCTTTAAGACATCGTATGTTGTAAGTTTCCTTTGTTTCGTTGTTGTAAGGCAAACCTTTCTATCTTTAATTAGTATGTTGTAATATATTCTTAGTTACTTTTACGATGCTTGCCGAGTTTTTTAACTTCCGTGTTTTAAACTCGATACGACGTAGTAGAAACTAACGTATAATATTGGATTTATTTAATATTATACGTGCCGAGCGTTTCTTTTCCGGATAAGGACTCGGTATTCGGGAACAGGGCGTTACAGAAGCATCCACATTTGGCTTTGGCATAAAACACTCAGCTCAAACATTCAGCTTGGCATTAGGTCGAACATCTATAAAGAGAAACGGTTGGGCTTGACGGTTAAGTTGTTACAACAGCATTTGATTATCGAGACACTATATAAACTAGAGCTGGACTTAGGGATAGTTAGTTCCAAGTTTATTTTCTGTAGAATCTTTGATCAATTGTTGTAATTCGGCTGTTTTACTTTTCCCGCCTTTCTGCGTTTTCAAATTCTGGATGAAGAACTATAAGTGTGTTCATCATCATCTGGTTCTTTGATTCAATTCAGATTTTCTATTTCTCCTGTTTGTTTTAGTACGATCTTATATGATTTTCATCAAACTAATGTCTATAAATGCATTTATTCATATAAGATACAAACCTAACAAATGAACAGATCAAAAAATATCCATGAAGAAGTTCATAAACATCATTAAAAGAAGTAAGTCATGCAAATCAGCATTTACATACATTTCAAATATTGGTGATGATAAAGTAGAAAGAGAAGAAAAAGTTAGCGGTGGTGAGTTGTGAACTGACATGTACTCGAGATTCTCTCAAATTATTGGAAATCGAAGCCGAGTCTTTGAAATGATCAACAAAATCTGAATACTTAGGATATGAAATTAATAATTGATCATTAACAAATACAAAGTTTAAACATGTTGAGTTTGACCGAAAAAGCACATTAATGTTTTAAAGTATTAATAGATGTACTTCTAAAAAAAATGTATTAATAGATGTATGTATGTGTTTATATATATATATATAAAATCCGGTATGATCCGGTTTTAAACGGTTTTTAGTTTTTTAAACTGGAACCAAATTGTAATAAACAGTTTGGCTTTTAATTATATGAAAACCGACCAAAAAAGTACGGTTTATACCTTTCTGATTTGGTTCGATTTAGTTCGGCCGGTTGATTTGGTTTTCAGAATTTTGTTCAACCCTAGTCAGTCCCACCCAGCTAGAGCGCTGCAATAGAGGTCGATGAAGAAAGAGGTCTCGAACCTAATGGAAAGAGGCCGATGAAGAAAGAGGCCGTAGCACCAAACCTTCCATTACAGACTCCATACACTATTCCGTAGGCTTTATTTAAGCAATCGTCACAATCATCGGTTCCAGACCATTCCGGCAACAGCTATAGCCGTAAACCGTTTTGGTACTACTTCCTGGAGGATTTGAAATTTGCAGTTGGACTTCTTTATTAGGACTGCTTGCCGTGTTTGTCAATAAAATATTGACCATGGCTTCCACGCTTATAGCATATGGATCGTTTGCGTCATAACTCTTGGGATTGCATGCTTCCACCTTAATCGTCATGTCAGCGTCCCCTTTCACCGCCGTGCCAACCAACCCAATGACGACGACGACTACTACGGCGGAGATGATCACCCGATTCGCAAGTAACTTTTGGAGAAAAGCCATTTATATATTTTTTAAATTATATATATGATCGAATTAATGCAGCAAATACTTTTTAAGTGAATGATTGGAGAGGGTTTTTACATATTAGTGCAACTTATTGATATTTCCGGTGGACCGGCTCTGCTGCTGACAAGGTATTTGATCTTATTATGTTCGTCTTATACTTCATCAAACAATTATATTGTGGTGTTACTATTAAAGGTTGTACTATAATATGTTTTAGTTTCTTTAAAGAACCTGTTGTACTTTCTTTGAGATCTTTGTAATACAAGTGTTGTATTCTTTCTTTTGAAACACCGTACGTTGTAAGCTTCATATCGTTGTTGTAAGCTTTTCTTTTCTACCCCTAGTCAGTTTGTATTCCAAATCTTAGTAGCATTTATGGTTTTGCCGAGTCTTTTTAGCTTCCGTTTGCTAAACTCGATACGACATAGTAGAGGCTTACGTATAATATTGAATTTATTTAATATTATACGTGTTTAACGCGTTCTTTCCGGATAAGGACTCGGTATCCGGGAACGGGGCGTTACAGTTGGTATCAGAGAGAAGTGTTCCTTGTTTTACTAGGCTTCCTTCCTTAAGATAAGATCTTCTTAGACCACATAGAACCATTATGATCCTTCCTTGATCTTTCAGAATGGTAGGTAACCTCAGAGATACTCGGGTTGGTAGGTTTGGAACTGGAAGTTCTAGGGATCAGTAAGAAGCAAACGGTTTGGTGCAAGATAGGGTCAGACAATTGTGAGTCAGTTGGTACGTGTTGATTAGTTTTAGAATCGGGTACCCCTACCTCAGTTGACCAAAGAAACCTCAAGGATCTCTTGGTTGTAACAACACCTTTGGATAGAGTAATCAAGGTTGCTAGGGTGTTACTACAAGCTATTGGTGGTGTTAGAATCTTCCGTGGTAAGAGTAAAGTTACAGTTTTGAATTCTACGGACCATAGAGTGATTCTTGGTATAGGTCAGCCATCCAAGAATTTTATCTACTTGGATTATAAACAAGAGAAGGTATCTTCCGGTGAAGGATGCATCGAGTAGAAGTTTGGTTAGTGAAGTTGTAGTGGTTCAAGATGTGGTTGGTCAGTCTGGGTTTTGTGTACAAGGGTTTTAACAGTTTGGGAATCGGTAGAGTTTTGGTTCAGTGGTTACCAAAATCAGAATCGGTTAGAGGATGTCCGTGGGGAAATAAGTGAAGCTTCGGTTGGGTTTGTGTTGAAAAAGAGATGCTAAGGAAGGTCTACAGTTTGAGCATACACGAGTTTCGAGGACGAAACTCCTCTTAAGGGGGGAGGAATGTAATATCCTGACTTTTCGATTAAGGGCAGACGTGTCTTTTTATGAAAAGCGTAATATTATGTTTAATTAATTTTGGATTTCAGATTAAAGGGAAAAGAAAAGCAAAAGGGACTTATTGGAAAATTAAGGAAGTTTGGGGTTTTATTGTAATTAAAATGGAAGTTAAGTGCAATTAAGGTGGGAAGTTATATTTGGGGAATTAACTTCCCATTAAATAAGAGGTTGCCAAGAAGTTATCAGGATTTTAACCTCTTGGCTTTCCACGTTGAAAGCATCAAAGAAAATAAAAGAAGATAACAAGGGAGTCTTCCTCAAAATTCTCATAAGTTATGCAACGGATTTCAGAACCGATTGAAGATTCAGAATCAGCGGAAGAATGGCTTCCTTTTGACTTCAAGATCATCAAGTTTGAGAAAAGGTTAGTTTTGCCCTACTTTTGGAAAACAACAGGTTTTGATCAAGTTTGCTGGCTGTTTTGGGTTGAATTCGTAGTTCTTTCAGTTTATAGGTTTGTGATCATCAATCAATCCAAGTTAATTGTGATCAAATAGGTTTCTAGTTGTTGTCCTAGAAGGTGCTACAGATCTTCTTGAGGTTTTGCTTTGCTTTTGGCTTGCTAGAAGGTAAGAGGCTCTTCCTAATGTTTAATTAAGGTTTTATGATGTTAAGGTTGTGTTTTGGGTATGATTTGTGGTTAGAATTCATGCTAGTTGTTGTTGTTGTTATAATATGACGTGTTATAGCATGTTTAGAACATGTTTTGATGCCTTTTGAATGTATATTTTGATGTTAAACTTGGTTGGGTTTGAGTAGAAATCGATAGAGTCGTAAAACGTGTTTTGTGCGATTTGTCAGATTTGGCGCCCACCAAAGCTTTTGGCGCGCCCCAAACCTGAACCAGAGAGTTCAGTGACTTTCTGGAATTTTTTTGGGGCCCCAAAGGCTTTGGCGCCCCCCAACACTGTTTCAATGTTATTTTGAGTGTTTTAAGCTACGAGATGAGTTATAAATGTTATATCTTGATCTAATAACATAAATGAACATGAACAATCTGGATTAAACACGATGCGTTTAGTTCCGCACCTTGAATGTACTCTTCAAGGGAGTTGAAGTTCGGGAGCGTCGGAAGGGTATGAATGGCTTGTGCTTTGTGGAATTAGTATTCCTCGATATGCGTGTATGTGCTAGGGATTGTTCGTGTCTAGGGGTCTAAGTAAGAGAGTAGTATATGTGAGGGAGCTTAATTGGAAACACTTAGGTGGCTAGTTAACAATATAATAACAAACATACTTGTGTAGTAAAAAGATTAAACATCAACCCATTCTTGGTAAGGCACAAGTCTATATCGCGATGTGTGGGCGTTCTGAAAGTGGATAACTTCGTAAATCTTTGGACCCTACGTACGGAGGAACACCACCCCGTAAGTCCGAGACCCTACGTACGGAGGGACTCCGCCGAACGTGTACACTATCAGGCTTTCCCCCGTGGATATTGGTGTGATCCGCCAATATGTTGCAAATGATATCTCGTGGTGGATTTTCACCATGCGTAGTACCCTTGAATGATGATGTAACAAAGATAAGCTAAGCTAGAAACCAATAGTCACGACATGTTGATGAGCATGAAGTGAACCCTAGAATTTGAGTCGGTCTCACAAAGATAATTTAATAACAAATAATGAACCTTTCGTTGTAGACCTAATTATACATTAGCTTCTTCCTCTTGCTAAGTACTTTGTACTTACCTCAATTGCATATGTTGTTTTGTGTGCTTTTGGGGTGAGAAGACGAACAGGTTAGCCTTGAGCTCGTTGAGGAGTTCGATGATGATTTGATGATGTTGATGCTACGATGATGCTTTCTTTTTTTTTTTCTTTTCTATTAAATGTTGTACTATATTATGTTTTAGTTTCTTTAAAGAACCTGTTGTACTTTCTTTGAGATATTTGTAATACAAGTGTTGCATTCTTTCTTTTGGAACACCGTACGTTGTAAGCTTCATATCGTTGTTGTAAGATTTTCCTTTCTATCCCTAGTCAGTTTGTATTCCAAATCTTAGTAGCATTTATGGTTTTGCCGAGTCTTTTTAGCTTCCGTTTGCTAAACTCGATACGACATGGTAGAGGCTTACGTATAATATTAAATTTATTTAATATTATACGTCTTTAACGCTTTTTCCTGGGATAAATTTTCAGTATCGAGAATCGGGACGTAAGACTCACAATTGAGATAACGATGATTTGTAATTTGGCGTCTTGAATTTTATGCCGATTTTGGCTGTTGTTGTTTGAATTTTGCATTATTGGCAATAGAAAGAATTGATGGCCGGATACACAGTAAATTTATTGCCATATAGTACAGTTTTGCTTTTTCATTTTACCAATTATAGTAACTGATTCAACTCGAAAGATATATAGATAGCAAACAAAAATCTATACATATAGATTGAAACAGAAGTATACAAAGAATGCAGAATGATTCCAAAAGATAATTTGAGGATGACACCGATCACGATCTTTTCGGTATAAGTTCTTTTGGGCATTTTCCTTCTTTTTACGGTGCATAAAACAATGACTAAACACAAACACATATTTTATAGTTGTCAAAGATCACCATATCAACAATTTCAATTAATTCTTATTTTTAGAATGATAGTTTTTTTTCCTTGAGATAAGGGGTCCACCATTGTTAAGTAATATGTAATATTTATAAGGGTATTTTAGGCATTAGCCGTAGCATTGTCCTTTGTGCCTATGCTTGTTAGTCTGTTAGATTTGGCACCCTCTTCTAGATTTGTTGTAAGGGTATTTTATACCCAAGTCTCGACACACTGTGAGCTTATGCTTTTTACATAATGAAAATGATGCTCATTTTCTTTTAGCTTGGTATCAGAGCCGAGGTTCGCCGGAGCAGCAGCCATGAGTGCCGGAAACCCAATCAATGAGAGCAATAGCTCCATCGGAAGTCAAACAACACCTGTCCACTGAAGGAACTGGGTTCATTGGATCCTCTCCACTTGCTTCAAATCATGGTTTTAACTCCGCCGGAGCTCCGCCGCTGTCTTTTGTCCTGGGAACAATGAGCTTTGGAAGTGGTCTCCCTCCGTTGTACATGCAGTCGGGAATACCAACCGGGACCCCTCTTGGTACATGTATGAATCTTGGTAGAACAGATCTCCCTTCCACTATGATTCCTCCGATTTACTCCTCTCTACCTCCAATGCCCTCTATGACCACCTTAGGAGCCCCCACCATGAGTAATGTACCCTTTGGAGGTAATCTAAACCAAGTTTGCACTGTTAAACTTGATCGGAATAACTATCTGCTTTGGAAGTCCACAGTTCTGCCAATAATTTGTGGTCATAGATTGGAGGGACATGTTCTTGGTGATGAATTTCCGTATTACTTTTAGAGAATCTCCTAATTGTTCCAGAGCAACTAGAAAGATATTCTTTAACCAGAAAGAATTCGGTTCAGATGTAGGATACCTATCCAGAAGTTTCGTCCTTGCTCGACGGGTGGGTCTTGCAGTCAAGCTCCCTTCTGCCTTTGCACTCGAGGGCCGGACTAGACTGAATTCTGGATCTTATAGTGTCTCTCTTTCACCATATCAAAGAGTGCAAACCCCAGAAGAATGGAATATCACAGATCAAATTTTAATCGGTTGGTTGAAATGCATCAATGACTGAACAAGTGCTGCTGGAAGTGGTTGGATGCTCTAGTGCCAGGGAAATTTGGATGACTCTAGAAGCTCTGTAAACAATCAAGCTGAGTCTAGAATGTTGGAGTTCAAGAGTGCTTTAGCTAGAGCTGTGAAAGGATCCAAATCTATGGCAGATTACTTAGCACAGATGAAATCATATGCAGATAATCTAGCAGGTGCAGGGTACCCTATCTCTAGGTCTGAATTGATCCTTGCTACTCTTATTGGCCTGGAAAGGGAATATAAAGTTGTAATAGTGAATTTGACTGCCAGAGTTGGATCCCTCACTTGGCAAGAAGTGCAGTCTCAACTCATTACTCATGAGAGAGACTCTTGAATAGGTTCAACAATGTCTCAATGGACACCAACCTGAATCCTTCTGCTCAATTTGCCAGTAGCTACAATCCCAGACCTTAAGTACTATGGCAAACAATAATGCTAGGCCTGCTGGGCAAAGTCAGAACTACAACAACAGAGGAAGAAGGGGCAAGTCTAGAGGTAGAGGAGGCAGAAACTCCAATACTCCAAGAGTTGTGTGTCAGTTGTGTGGCAAGAGTGGACACACAGTCATTGACTGCTGACATCGTTTTGAAAGGGATTTTGTACCTGCTGCAAGTGGTTCTAGGCAAAATTCTGCACTTGTTGCTACTTCACAGACAGTAGGTGACTCTTCTTGGTATCTTGACAGTGGAGCAACAAATCATATCACCTCTGATATCAATAACCTACATCTTGCTTCAGATTACAGTGGATCAGATACTCTAGGTGTTGGAAATGGTGAGCAACTTCCTATCTCTCATGTTGGTACCTGTATTCTTCCCACACAACATCACACACCCCTTCACTTAAAAAACTCTCTCCATTCCTTCTATTACTAAAAATCTTGTTAGTGTGTCTCAGTTAACCAATGACTATCCTATTACTGTTGAATTTGACAATGCCCATTGTTATGTCAATGACAAGCAAACAAGGAAAACCCCGCAGATTGGAGTTCTTAGGCATGGATTGTACCAGATTTCTGTCACCAGAGCACCTGTCAGCTTGATCTCCCTTCACTCCAAACAATTCAATCCTACCAAGCAGTCTCATTGTAATGCTCTAAGTTGTGCCATGAATGCTGAGAAAGACATGAACATCTGGCATAGAAGACTAGGTCATCCTTCAAGTCTAGTCTTGTCTTTTGTTTCTAAAAACTGTAGGGTTTCCTTTAACAATAAATCCGTTTTCTGTGATGCTTGTAAACTTGGCAAAATGCACTCTCTGTCTTATTCTTTATCTCATGCTGCCTCCTTGTTTGATGTTGTGTATGTTGATCTTTGGGGTCCAGCACCTGTGAAAAGTACCTCTGGTTTTCTATATTACATTAAATTTCTGGATGACCATTCTAGATTCTCTTGGATTTTCCCCTTAAAACATAAGTCCGAGGCACTGTCTGCCATTATACACTTTAAGAAACTTGTTGAAACACGGTATAACACCACTATTAAGTGTATTCGGTTAGACTGGGGGAGAGTTTAGGTCTTTTGAATCAATCCTGAAATATCATGGTATTACCTTTAGACACCCATGTCCTCATGCTCATGAACAACAAGGTAGGATAGAAAGGAAGCACAGACACATTGTAGAAATGAGATTGACTTTATTGGCTCAAGCCTTCATGCCCTTGAGATTCTGGTGGGATAGTTTTCAACAAGCTACCATAATCATCAATGATCTCCCTACATATGTTCTCAATAATATCTCCTTATCAAACCCTTTCTGGAACACCCCCTGATTACACCAAATATAAAGCATTTGGATGTGCTTGTTTCTCAAATCTAAGACCCTATTCTCACACAAAATTTGGATATCACTCCATCAAGTGTGTCAATCTAGGTCTCAGTCCTCAACACAAAGGCTATAGGTGCTTAGACCCTACTGGAAGAATCTATATCACCAAAGACATTGTCTTTAATGAAAATCAGTTTCCCTTTCAAGAAGGCTTCACACAAGGTCCTAACAGATCTGTTGAAATCCTTTCTCAAACCCCTATTAGTCTTAGTTTACATGATTCCTTCATGCTTTCCAAGTCCACCACAGAGGTCATACCTCAAGTTGATAACCTATCTTCTATAAGTCCTTCTATTAGCCCTTCACCTTACAATCCTGAACATGAAACTCAGCCTCATGGGTCTCCTATTTTCTCTTCTAGTCTTCAATCTCCTGGCTTACCTCTTGATGAATTCTCACCATCTCACAGTCCTTACATTAGTCCTGAACCTACACCTGAACACATTGAGGCTCCCCAACCTATAGGTCACCCTATGCAAACCAGATTCAAAAGTGGCATCTTCAAGCCCAAGGTCTATAACACCTCTATAACTCACTCCCCCAACCTATAGGTCACCCTATGCAAACCAGATCCAAAAGTGGCATCTTCAAGCCCAAGGTCTATAACACCTCTATAACTCACTCAAATCTTTATGCTCACCTTTTTGAACCTTCTGGAGTATCTGATGCACTTTCACAACCTGAGTGGAAAAGGAAAATGATAAATACACATAAAAACTCCACCCCTCCTCCCCCGAAAATGCAAATGTATGGTCCATGTTTTTTTGTTTTATTTAATAATGTTTTCTGAAGAGTTAAATTGTGGTCCAAAGTGAAGTCGGTGACTTTTTCGGGGGACCTTCTCGGTACCCTCATCATCTTCTGAGTGGAAAAAAGGCTATGATGGAAGAATTTGAGGCTTTACAGAGAAATAAGACATGGGACTTGGTACCTCCCATGTCTGGACAGAATATTGTGAGGAATAGATGGGTCATTAAACTCAAGGTGAATCCTGATGGCACTGTCCTCAAACACAAAGCTAGGTTGGTTGCTAAAGGATTTCATCAACACTATTGAGTGGACTTCACTGAGACTTTTAGTCCAGTTGCAAAAGCCTCTACAATAAGGGTGGTGCTATCAGTGGCAGTAAATTTGAACTGGGCATAAGGCAAGTTGATATCAACAATGCCTTCCTAAATAGACCCATCAGTGAGAACATTTACATGCCTCAGCCAGAAAGCTTTGTAGATCCCAAGAAACCTCAATATGTGTGCAAGTTAAACAAAGCACTGTATGGCCTAAAACAGGCACCAAGAGCATGGTTTGCTGCTCTAGGGAATCAGATGCTGAAATAGGGATTTTATCAGTCTAAAGCTGACAATTCACTTTTTGTATTTCATGTCAATACTGACATTTTATGTCTTGATATATCTGGATGATATCCTGGTTACAAGTAGCAACCCCAACACTGTGCAAAGATTCATTGAACAACTGCACTCTAAGTTTGCTCTCAAAGATCTAGGCCATGTTGCTCACTTTCTGGGGATACAGGCCAAGAGAGACCATACGGGTTTGTTGCTTACCTAACAGCACTATCCAGCACAGTTGCTAAAAAGGCTCAATCTAGAAAATATCAAACCCAGCCAAACTCCTATCACTGTGGGATCTCACTTAGCACATAATCAAGGGACACCTATGGCTAACCCCACTCTGTACAGAAGTGCCATAGGAGGCTTACAGTTCTTAACCTCAACCAAACCTGACTTAACATATGTTGTTAATTACTTAAGTCAGTTTATGCAGTGTCCTTTAGTTGATCACTTAAAAAAGTTGCTAGGGTATGTCAAAGGCACCCTTCATTATGCACTATTTCTTCCCGCCAAAGAATGACTGATGCGCAAGGATTTTACGATCTCGATTGGGCATGTTATCCAGCAGACAGAAAATCCGTAACAGGGTACTATGTGTTTATTTGTTCATGTCTGGTTTCTTGGGCTTAAAAAAAACAACCGGTTGTGGCTAGGTCCAGCACTGAGTCTGAATACAGACCCCTTGCAAATTTGACAGCTAAGATCACTTGGCTCACTCAGTTGATGAAAGAAATGAAAATCCAGATGTCTGCTTCTCCCATAGTCTGGTGTGATAGTCTTGAGGCAGCCTCCCCAGCTCAGAATCCAGTTTACCATGCCCGAACAAAGCATATTGAAGTTGATATCCATTTTATCAGAGACAAGGTTCTAAATAAAGAATTGAGAATAAGCTACATTCTATCAGAATCTCAGATAGCAGATGTCTTCACAAAAGCTCTACCCACTGCTCAATTCCAGAAATTCAGACACAAACTAAATGTGATTCCCACCACACTTAGTTTAAGGGGGGATGTTAAGTAATACTCCATCCGTCCCAATTTGTTTGGGACATTTTGGAACTCTTGAAATTTAATAAAACATCATTTATTACATTGTCTAGTCATTAAAAACATGACTAATTTACAATTACACCATTTTTACATTGTCCTTAGATTTTTCAATAATGTTGATATGTGGGCATTTTAGACATTTAAGAAGCAACTTTAAATCTAAACAGTAGTAATGGGACTTATTTTGGAACATTCATAAAAGGAATATGTCCCAAACAAATTAGGACGAAAGGAGTATGCAATATTTGTAGGGGTATTTTAGGCATTAGTTGTAGCCTTGTCCTTTATGCCTATGTTTGTTAGTTTGTTAGATTTGGCACCCTCTTCTAGATTTGCTGTAAGGGTATTTTATACCCAAGTCTCAGTACACTGTGAGCTTATGCTTTTTACATAATGAAAATGCTGCTCCTTTTCTTCTAACTACCATGAATATCTTCATTCTTATTAGTTTACCACATCAAATATGATTTGGTTCTGAACCAAAATAAAATTTGTGAAACACAAAAAGACTACATCAGTGATCATTAAACAACCTTCACATTATGTGTATCTAATCTTTACACATTACATAACACATTTTTTAGTTATTCCTAGTGATAAATGATGATGCCTGAGTACCAAGAGGTGTTGAGTTCAAAACTTCAAATCTCATATGAGATGTTTTATCTTTGAAGGCTTGAACATATGAGAATTGCTTGATCATTAATGATGAGAGGTTCTTGTGTGGTTACTCCCTAATGTGGAGTAACACATGTAGCTTAATCTGGACCACACAATTTCATTCTGCAATGAAACTGTGTGGCCCAGACTAAGCCACATGGGTAACTCCACGTTAGGGGTAACCATGTAAGAATTTCACGTACTGCAGAGTTCTTCATGGCTTACTCGAGTAACGTGATTGACGGTAGCTGTCTTTTTGACCCGTCATGAAAAAACTGACAATTGTGGATTATAGCAGAAAAGGAACATAGAATCTGATTATTTCATCTAACTGAAGTTGCATTTTGATCCTGAATAGTCTCCTGAGTTAAGAAGTCAGGTTGAAATTATTATCTACCACTATAGTCGCATTTTTATCTGAATAGTGTCGGTCACGTGTCCAACACGACACCCAGATTGAAGTGACGGTACTTCTTAGCTTCTAAAAATGATATTCTTTTTTACGGACAAAAGGTAGTGGCAGCATCGTAACAAAAGTTTCCAATTACAGGAGATACTAGTCAATTACTAATAACTCTATGGCAGAGGAAATGCCCCTCTACTCTGCACTTGGTATTTAGTTGAATGCTCCTGGTTGCTGTAACATTGACCACATACATACACACCATACATACCATACATACACACATACCTTCAAATGGACATAATACCATTCATCTTCTTTGTTGTACTGCCATTGTTTGGATTCATTCAGAATTGGCTTTGGCTGTGGCTGTGAAAGAGGAGGAGCCCTCAGATTTTAAAGTGCTTGTAACCATACTCGGAACTTGTCATTCCTTCTTCCCAATCCCCCATTCGACGACCACCCCCGAATACTACCTGCTGGATTCCCAAGTATCTGCAATATATAATATATATATATATATACAAGTGAGGATATATATATATATATATATATATATATATATATATATAACAAGGAAAGAAGAAGAAACTCTAAAGTCAAGCAGAAGGAGGAGGAGGCAGAGAAGCTTACTCTGAGCTCAACACAGTCAAGCAGTTGAGCAATATGTCTATCGAGAAAAAATCACTAGTACCAAGATCTACCCTGTTCACAAATTACATATATTATTATGCTTTTTTTTAATTCAAGTTTTCTGATGATATTTTAAGGAAATGCAAGTGACACTTCAAAATTCATCATACCAGACACGGCCCCAGTTGTCCTGAAACTCGACGTCACTTATGTCATGGAAGGAGGAAGGCATCACTTTGAAGCCCTTATCCGAGTCATAAAGGGGATCACACTCCAGTGATGAACTTGCCAACTGTTCAATATCAATTGCTGAATAAATAATATGTATAATAATGTCTCCCTCCCAACTAAAACCATCATCACTTAGACTTACGTGTTTATTTAGGAAAAAACTATAATAAGCGATAAATCATCTCTCTCTTGCATACAGAGAATACAAGTAACATAGGCTCATACCTGCAAATTAGATGAGTTGAAAGCACCTAAACGCCCCATGACATACCATGACTGAATAACCTGCAACATAATGAATTCCAACCTATTAAATACCAACTTGTGTGATAATATGCATTCCTAGCAATTATTCAAACAGGATATATACATACACATATATGTGTGCGCGCGTGTGTGTGTAAAGAACATGACAAAAGGAGATCTACTTACACTACCAAGAAGGTCGACATCTCGATCAGATGGTGATCCGTATAATTCAAACCAAATAAAGGAATCAAGAGGATTGAAACTGTAAAGATAAAATAAATATAATCAGCAAACGTCTACTAGAATCCTTTCAAGGTTGCCATGATACACCAAAGACCGGATATCATTCAACTCCGCTAAACATAATGACCTACATAAAAAGGAGATCCGCACACCATACACAGCCATATGGACATAGGTATATAACTCAGTGAAAAGAAAAAGAAAAAAGAAAAAAAAGATTCTAACTGCTAGCTAGATTTTATTGTTTAATCTCAGCACAAGGAAACTGATAAGGAAATAGATCACTGATTGCTATATTCTGCATAATCATATTCTCCCCATCATCTATCAACCAAACCCCACTTCCAGCTTTTTTTTAATATCAAAATTCATGGAAAGAAGAATGCAGCTTGACGCGGAAGAAAAGAAACACAAATATGAAACTTCCATATAGAAAACAAAATACAGGACACATAAATCATGCTTGAAGAAGAAATGCTCAGTTGAAAGAAGAGGTTTGGTTTAAGAAGCAGTGCCTTATCCAAAGAATGTATTGTACCAATCTTATTCATAGCTACTGCACCACCACAGGTTACCAATTAGAGTAGAAAGTTCAACCAAGACAACTCAGCTATTATTGAAGGATACCCAGGACATGCTCATTTCACTAGATCTTGGTTTACCAAATTTGAAACAGCTAGTTCTTTCCTAAAAAACAGAGGGTTGATTTTGCAGCATTTTAACATGGCGGCCAATCTTTAGAAATAAATTTGCTTCTGAAGCAATGCAGTTACTCAAAGATGATGCAGTTACGTGGATATATGAAGTACAGTAAAGAACCAACTTGGAATTCGCTGAAGCCAAATGACTAACAATTTATGGAATGAGGAGGACCATACGACAACAACTTCCAGGTATCATGATAAATCCATGGAAAACTGAACGAAATTATTGTACGAAAATCAGCTATACATGTCAGATACAGACTGATCAATTTACAGAATAAGATCTGAACATGATTAAAAACCAAAAAGGAACTTCTAGTAAATTAAGACAACTATATGGTTCTAGTTATCTGCTCCAAGCTATTTATGGCTACAATAAGAATTAAGGCATTAAGATCCACAAAGGAATAGGCTCCGCAATAAAGAAAATGTCCCAGTAGTGCAGAGGATGTTTGAAGTCAAACAACATTACAATGAAATCAAAAGAATATCAGCATAGGGCAAATGTCGACAGCATAATAGCATAGCAACTAATATGAAGAGAAAGAGAAGAAAAGTTCATTACTCTCTGAAGCTGACTTTGAATGCAACGACAGATCCAGTTTTAGACTTCTGGAAATCTCGACCTTTCCTTCGAACCCTTTCCTCAACCTATCAGGATACCAAAAAAAGCCCGCCAAAGACATTATGGGGCAGGAAATAACTTTGAAAACCATTAGTTCATTCATATAGACACTCAAAGAGCCACAGCTCCACAATTTACAAGACATATTAGACATGAAAAGTTTAGGATCTAAAAAATATTCTCTTTCCTCCTGTATTTCCCCATTGCTGGAAGTTTAATTAACCAATGTTTTCTTCAGTAAAAAAATCTGCAGTGTAAAGAGAGTTGAATACACGGCAGCCAAGCTTAAAATCCATTTCCAAATTCCAAACAGTGGAAAGTGTAGTACAAGTACCTACCCTTTTCCTCATCAGCTCTGGGTCCCCAATACTATCCCCAAGCACTGCTCGCAACTCGGCATCATTTTTGCAAGCATCTTCCATAACCCTTCACAATATATTCAAAATAACAAAAACAAAATTCAGGTGAATAAAACACAATAAGAAACTCAAATTCCAATAGCCGTGATCCTAAATTATGTGCAATTAGCTAAAAGTAATCCACTTCCCCTGTTCTAACTCACAATCATTTTCTAAACCTTTCAAGTACCATATACAAATTTAAGAACTCAATACAATAAAGAAGAAGAAAACGAAAAACAAATACAGTACCCAGAACCTAATTTACCAGATTACAAATTTATTCCTTGAAAAAACGAAATGAACAAAAGAAAGGAGCTAACTTGGCCCAAGTAGGATAATTATGAAGCCTATCATAATCCCTTTTTCTCTTCTCCTCACGAACCTTCAACAATCGCCTCCCTCTTGCACTTGTTCCCGACCCTTTTGCAGTCATCTCGTCGCTACTATCGGCACCATTGTTAGTTCTTCCTACAAATTCTTGTTCATTGAATTTTGAAGGTAATGCTGATGCTTCAAAGAAAGCTGCAACTTGATTCCTCGGGGACTTCAAGCTACTACTGATTCTCAAATGATAATTACGCAGGAAGATCAAGTTTCTCTTATCTTTGGGCGCTGATACAGGCAGATAGCAGAAAGAGGAGGGAAACCACGGTCTGGAGTGGGCAAAGCAAACAACCTGGTGATGCATCGCGGAGATGGAATTGTCCACTTCCATTCAAGTGAAAATTACAAGTACAATTCGATAAATAATCACATTTCACTTCAATTCGATAAATTTGAAATGTGTGTTTGGATTGCTAATGAAATGGAATTCTTCTTTCATTTTATTCAACTGTTATGATGTGTTTGGATGCAATGAAATGTAATTAATTTTCATTCTATTGGAATGGATTTTGATCATTTTCATTTTATCAGAAAGATGAAATGAATAAAATGATCGGAAGGGATGAAAATTAAAACATAACTTAATGATAAAAAAATCAATCACCACCCACACCCACACCCACACCCACACCCACTATCTTCCGTGATGGGTATAAATAATTCCACCACCTCAACAGCGGTGAGATAACTCATTCGCGCTGCCTCTCGACACATGACAAGAGAGATCGCAAAAGCGGCGGCCACTGCCTCACCTCGCCAGCGCCCAAAGCATTTGGCCCTGCGCAGTCTGCAATGATCCAGGAATCTCGCCCCGTCAAGTCAAGAAGGGCGCATGGGGGAGGGCGGAAAAGGCTTGCTGCTCGCTGCGACCTCCGGAGAGATGGGCCGCCGATTGATCCAGATCTTTCCCCACTTGTATCTTAGATATTTCGCTCTCGCTTAGTATCTAAGTTAAACCTAGCTATTAGTAAAATATCTAATAGATTACTTATTCCTAAGTTACCCATCTCTATAAAAAAAGGGGTGGTTATTGTAAACAAGAAGAGGATGAAATATATGATATACACACACCACACTTGCAAGCCAAAGCTCTGTCCATTCTCATTCCTCCATACCACCACCCGCTTGAGTATCACCACACCTTAAATCTGACCAGATATCCACCGTCGATACACCGCAAGGACACGTGACGATTTATACATCATCGATTGGCTCCGTTACGGAAACGAAAAGCTTCATCGATCATAGCTCCACACAAAATCAAAAGCGCAGTTCACCCGACCGGCTCCATCATATATAAATTACATATCGATTGCCGGAAGTCCGACTCAAAGTAAGTCCACGATCACAAACACGATCATAACCTATGATCGAAGCAAAGGCAATCGAAACCCCAAACTCCCTGCGAGAGGCGTTGTACAAACACATATACAAGCTGACGTCGCGATAGAGACACAAGAGATTACGCAAGCGGGTGGGGAAGGATCACAAAGGGGAGTTTTGGCCCCTAGCGATGCCCGAAATTTGATAAATCAGAAGGCTAAGTCAAGAGAGGTCGTAGCAGCATTGGATGGGAGAATCAGAGGATCATCTCGATCGCAGCAGAGCCAGAGATCAACCCCCAGGAAAGAGCCAGATCTTCAAGAAGATCTGGAGATTGCGGAAATAAGGGAATACGCGAGGTATGCGGAAACTATGTACCTAGCCAACTCCCGTCTGGTAGCAAAGGGCCAAGCTCCAATGTCGATACGACCCCCAAATCCCCCCAGAGGTGAAATCGCTCCCGCGGCGGTGAATAAGGGTCGGCAGAGCCAGATTCACGGGATCGAGATAGAAGAAAGTGTGCGCTCCTCAGGCCGCAAAGGACCTAGGAAAAACGTTGATCAGACTTCGGTTCTCCCAGATCGCGATCATCAGGAGGAAAAATCGCACGAAAAAGGTTCGGCTCTCAAAAGGTTGGGTGAGAAGGACAAGGCCTCGGCCCCAAGTCGTCTCAGCCTTCCCGAGGGAGGATCTCTTCTCCGACGAGACAGGGACGCACCGGACGCCCGCATAATCATCCGTGAAAAAAGGGCTCGTCGGGAGGAGTCGGAAGACTGCGGGGAGTCAGAGCGCAGGCCAGAGAAGGCTAATACACATGCGCTGTTGCCACCCAGTTTCGACCCTGCATGGGCAGAACAAATTGAGATAATGAAAAACGAGCTCGCCGACTTGAAAAAGTAGAGGCCAGCCGAGAGAGCCGCTCCAATCTCAGGAATCGACGTGCTCGCCAAGAGAATTACAGAAACATTGCCTACCGGTCGCGAAAAAGTTAGCTATCCCAGCTATAATTACTACAATGGAAATTCTTGCCCAAACGACTGGCTCACCGCTTTCCAAGGTCGCATCACCCTGGCGACCCAAAATAAATCCGCTGGTGCATCGCTTTGGTCGGAAGCATGCGAGATAGGGCCGCCACTTGATACGTGGACTTCCCGTGGCTCAAGAAAAAGGTCGGGAGGATCTCTCCGAGAAATTCGTCGAGAGTTTGAATCGGCGAGTAGACCAAAGAAAACTATAGAGGACCCATACAAAGTTCGCATGGGAGGACATGAATCGGAAAAGAATATTACGAACGTTTCATCAGAATATACGATCAAACAAGAAACATTCCGGATGATGCAGTTGTCACGTGTTTCCTCGCTGTGGATCGCCAAGGGTCCAATGAAAACTGAGTTCAACCTACGGCCCCCTAAAGCGGGTCTCAGGGAAATGTTGGAAAGGGCTCGAATGATGGGAGTCAGCGAAGCGCCGTCCTCGGGGAGGGCGAAGCCCAAAGCAGAGCAGCCTTCACAGAAAGAGGATCGCGCAGAGGAGCGTAAGAAGGAAAAAGGGCGAGATGCTAACCACGACCGCGAGACAAAAAAGCCTTATAAATTCAGCGAGGACAATTTTACCCCGCTCAACACTAAAGCATCTCAAATATTGTTCGAAATCCGCGAACATTTTGACAAACCCAAACCTATGAGGGGTGATCCCGATAGTCGCGACAAATCCAAATACTGCGACTATCACAAGGACCACGGTCACATCACTGCATTTAATGTTTTACGTTAAGGCGAGAGATAGAAAGGTTAATCCGCGAAGGACCGGCCGACCAAGTATAAGCGAGACGGGAACACCGGTACCGGACAAGGTCGCCACCCCGCGTCTATCGTGGAAGGAGGTCCAGGTTATCCATGGGGATATCCTCAAAGAACAATCAATTGAAATCTCGGATGCACCAGATTTATCACGCGGCTTTGAAAAGCGAGATAGTATTGGGGGAGAACGAGAAGGGAATCGTGTTCACTAAAAGCGAATTGGCCACAAGCGTGGACCCCATGGAGGTACCTCTTATTCTCAAAATCGGAATAAATGACAAGCATGGTGTCAACAGAGTAATGATCGACACAGGGGCTGGTCACGACGTCATCTATTTCAACTGTTTAAAACAGATCGGATTTGGAGAGGCTAAGTTGAAACCTTACCTCGGTGTGCTCGAGGGTTTTACCAACGACACTGTGCGGGTTAAAGGAACGGTCGACCTCAGCATCACTTTGGGTGACTGCGAGCCATGCAGGACCGAGGTGATCACCTTTCTAGTCATTGATCTCCCTCATACTACAACATTATCTTGGGATCCCACCATGAAAAAATTTCAAATGGTGGCGTCCGTTCCCCATCAAAAGGTCAAATTTCACGTAGGGGAAGAGATTGGGGTCGCCATCACCGATCCGGATCTTTCCTCGATTATATGACAAAGAACAGGTCGACTCCAAGCGACCCCAGTGGAGGGTTTTTGCCTGGTTCGGGATCAGTCGCCACGCTGAATGAAATTCGAGCAAGTGGAGGTTGAAACATTGCAAGTTCGAGACGAGCCCGACTTCACCGCCGAGGACAAGTTGGTCGAGGTCATAATAAAGCACGAATATCCCGATCAAAGGATAAAAATAGGATCGCGGACCACCGAGGAGAAAGGAAGAATTGATCGGGCTTCAAAGCCAACATGAGCGCGCCGCGTGAGGTAACAGATATGCGGGCGTAGAGTCGAGGTCGCTTTGCACTATCTAAGTGCCGACCCCAACTTCAGCCGATACAAAGAAAGAGCGTGATGCTTTCTACGGAAAAGAAATCGCAATAAAAGGCGAGATCAAAACTTCGCGCGGGCATAATCAAAGAGCTTGAGATCCCACCTGGTTGGCAAACGTAGTAATGGTAAAGAAACATAATGGCAAGTGGCGGATGTGTGTCGACTTCACAGACTTGAACAAAGCTTGCCCTAAAGACCCTTACGCTACGCCTCGAATTGACAAAATGGTCGATGGGATCGCCGGATTCAAACGCTGAGTTTTCGGATGCATATTCGGTTACCACCAAGTCAAAATGGCAGATGGAGACAAAGAAATGACATGCCTTTTTAGGCGGCAGGTGGACTCTATTACTACGAGATGATGCCTTTCGGCTGAAGAACGCAGTTCGACCTATCGAGAATGGTGAACAGAGTTTTTAGCACACAAACAGCAGGAACATGGAGGCCTACATTGATGATATGGTCGTAAAATCAAGTCGCCAGACCACCTGGTGGACCTTCGTGAAACCTTCGCCAATATAAGAGACCACTCAATGAAACTAAACCTCGCGAAATGTATCTTTGGAGTCCAGCGGGAAAAATTTCTGGCTTCATGGTGAGTCGAGAGGGGATCGAGGCAAATCCCAAAAGATCAAGCCCTAATCAACATGGAGCGAGCCCACACAGCGTCAAGGAAGTCACGTGCTAAACGGCGAGAATCACGGCCTTGGGTAGGTTTGTCTCAAAATCTGCGAGAAAGAAGTCCGCCTTTCTTCAAAATTTTGAAAGGGCGGTACCTTCTCTTGGACAAATGGAATGCTCTCGTGCTTTTAAAGACCTTAAAGAATACTTGTCAAGCCCGCCGTTGTTAACCAAACCCAAAACTAAGTGGATATTTTGTTTTTGTATTTGGCGACCTCGAGATAGGGCCGTAGTCGCAGATGCTTGTAAAAGAAGAGGAGGGCTCGCAGAGGCGCTTTTTATGTTTCTAAGGCTCTAAGCCCGTAGAAAGTCGTTATTTTAATATTGAAAAGTTAGCCTATTGTGTTGTTATAAACCGCCCGCAAATTAAGGGCTTACTTCTCATCAGACACCATCGTAGTCCTATCGAATGCATCGCTAAGACAGTTTTTCATAAACTGACTTGTCCGTCGATCGCTCCGATGGGCTATCGAACTTACTGCATTCGACATACGTTATGAGCCTCGGAAGGCTATAAAGGCCCGTGCTCTCCAGCATTTCATAGTAGAAACAAGCTTCAACGAAGAAACAACGGAGCGAGTTTGCCCCAAATGCAACGAGAATAAGGTAGCCACAGAGGACGAGCCTTTTAGGCCAAGTCACCGCGGCAACTCTACGTCGATGGGGCCGCCAATCACAAAGCGGTGCGGCGCAGGATAATCTGTTAGAGCCGGGCACATCGAAGAAATCGAGCAGTGCTCGAGATTCGATTTCACCGCCTCTAATAACCAGCAGAGTATGAGGCCGTCATCGTTTGGTTTAAAACTCGCCAAAGCCATGAAAGTCTAAAATATATGGTATTTTGCGACTCACGATTGGTTGTGAATCAAATCAATGGCTCTTTCGGCATTCATTAAGAAATATTACAAAGGTATATTAACCTCGTCAAAAAACTCAAAGCAATTTTCAGATATTGCCGGTTCAAAAACATCCCCGAGAGGATAATCATAGGCGGCACTATTTATCCAAATTGACCAATGAAGATGCGCCAGTGCGATCCTAGCATCATGGTCGAGCATCTCTTTGAGCCCGCCATTTCTCAAGTCGAGGTCATGGACTTCCAACCCAGGAATACTTGTTGGGTCGACATCATGAAATCTTACATTGAGCTAGGAGCTTCCCGGTGATCCATGCGAAGCTAAGGCCTTAGTAAAAAGTGGTCGCAAGATATATGATTATGGACGATGTGCTTTACCGTCATTCATTCTCAAAACCCTTCGCTGCGTCGTGCGACCGAGGAGGTAACGGGCATTCTAAATGTAACTACACGAGGAATGTGTGGCGGCCATCCCGCCAATCGAACGCTAGCACGTAAAGTACTCAGCCGGATACTATTGGCGAAACTAGCGTAAGACGCCAAAGCATATGCCGGGCATGTGATGTTTGCCGAGGTTCGCCAAGATCCCCAGGCTACCCTCGGTCGAACAAAGCATAGTGGTAGCGGCCTGGCCCTTCGACATGTGGGCAATTGACCTCATCGGACCTTTGAGGAAGCGGTCGCCGGGATGCGAGTATGTGGTCGTCATTTGTGGATTATTTTACTAAATGGGTCGAGGCTAAGGCCTTGGTAAAAACCAACACCAGGACATAACATACTTTTGCTCGATCAAATATGGACAAGATTCGGAGTTCCGAGAGTTGTGGTTTCCGATCACGGACCTCAATTCGAGAGACGAATTCGACAAATTTTGTGAAGAAAACAATGTTAAACATTGGCAATCATCCGTGTGTTACCCACAAGGAAACGGGCAAGTCGAAAATGCCAACAAACAGTCCTAAGTATACTAAAGAAGAGCCTGGTGAGAAAGGAGTCATCGGCCGGATCACCTTCCGGCGGCTCTATTGGCACTCAGGACGTCGCGAAAAATCACAACGAGGGAAACTCCTTTTGCCTTAACTTATGGATCTCGAGGCTATGGCGCAAAGTGGAAATGACCTTACCAAGCCCTAGTGGTCGCTTTTTATAACGAGGTCAATAATACCGCGCACGTAAGCTCGAGCTTGATCTAGTAGTAGAGAGCGGCGCATCCAGGCATACAAACCGTTTAGTCAATTATAAACAGCGGCGAGCGTCATCACGACAAACGATTCGCGGGCATCACTTCGCCGTGGGAGATTATGTTTTGCGAAAGAGACAATCCGCCGCCACGAGGCCAAGAAGGAAAACTATCGGAGGCGGGAAGGACCGAGAGAGGATCGCTTTCGGATAGTCAAAAAGGAACTTACGTGATTAAGTGACAACCAAGGTCGCGAGTACAACCGACTCGCATGCGGACAATCTGAAAAAATATTATATGTAAAGCGTATGTATGCCCGCATGTCTGAACAGGGCATATGGAAAGGAAATCGGAATAAAAAGCCATCTTCGTTTATTAAGAGATACAATTGTTTCCAACAAATCAAGGCCCGCCATGCTTTGCGAGCCAAAAAAAAAAAAAAAAAAAAAAAAGGGGGTTACACTCTATCTAATGAGTGTACCTATAACGATCAAGGTTATGCTTCGGCACCCTCGCTAAGCTGCATAGCTTCGTTATTAACGAAGCAAAAGGGAAGCGACGATGTCGGTCCATAGAAACCGCAAAATTAACCGCTTCCCGATGGATCAAGATCCCCCAATCAATATCAACGCGATGATCGCGAATAGCGTGCAAAAGCAAAGCTTCGCTTCACTAATGTGACCTCGTTATCCGTGGACAAGAGGCGCGCGCGAGTTGATGAACCTTTTCCATTCACGGTTGCTGCGAGAAAGATCGGACGCAGGTCCCAGTACACGGGGTCGCTCATAATCAGGAAAGAGCTCGCGAAGGGCTCGTCGCAAGCAAGATTGTCTACTTGACTCATCGGCAAGGTTCCAAGCGAGCTCATAATGAGATGAGGGGTCGATAGCGGGTATACCCAGGGCACCGTTGATAGATTCCGGAGTAAAAGTGACCGCGACGCCACGAAGGGTAATACAGCTGGCAGTCCCCTCAGAAGCAACTTCGGACAGGATGGAATAGAACTCCCTCACTATTGAAAGATTGGGAAGTATTGACGAAGACAACCGGCAATGTTTCATACACGGTGTTGGGGGGCGACGCGATGCGTGACGCCCAGGCAGACGTGCCCGAAGCCAACAAAATCTGCCCACCCAGAAAGACGTACGCGCAGAAGAGAACCGTCACCCTCGACTTTGCTCTGATTTAAACCCCTCTCCTTCGCAGGCTCAACCCACTCAAAATAGCGCCAAAAATGATCTTTAGCAACGCCGAGAGGCGAAAGAAGAAAGGGGATACATCACGAGTAGGACGAGCCTTCCATATCCGAACCCGGCTGCTTTCCCCTGGGTGAGACATAACGCAAAGTAAAGGGGGATAAAACAATAAAGAGGATAATGAACAAATTGCAGAAGAAAGAAAGCAAATTCAGTATAAGGCAAGAGTCAGAATGAGTTCCAAGGTACCCCCCTTTTTATACAAAAAAGAGGATATAACCAAGGCAGCAGAAACGCCAGGCCATAAAGAGACCGAAATTCATGGCTACAGTTACACCTGACACCTATTTACTAGGGGTCATAACTCTGCGTTAATGACACGGTCAAAGGTCGCTCGAGAGGCTAAATTTCGACAACACCGCCGTTCGTTGGCGCGGAAATCTTGACAATTGACACCGCACCGCGACCATGGTCGAGGACAAGACGACGACGCCGTGACGCGTACTCCAACAAATTATGTAAAAGACCGCCAGATAGTCAACACAAATCAAGGACGGAAAAATCAAATCTTATAAAGTAAAATGCGAGAGAGTAAATTGTCAAGATGTTACAACACAAAATTCAGTGCAAATCACAAAGATAAATAGTCAAGGTTACAAATCAAATTTTTAAAAAGGGCTCGCAGAAGAATCCAAAAATCTAGAGATCACGAGGGGGGTAGTGGGGTCTTTGGTGAACTCGTCGCTTGATCGAGGACGGCGGCTTCTTCAACGCCTCAAAATTCACAGATTAACAGGAGCAGATCCCAAACAGCTCGCCACGACTAAGTCGTTTCACCGAATCGAGGTAATAAGCTCACCGGCATAGGAATCTCCGGGTGAAAAGCCACCAAATCAGGATGACCTTGGTGCATGTTCACCCACCGCACCATATCGGCCGAGTAATGTGCTCCCCGCCTCGTCGGCCCCAGATGCAGCGAGCTAAGTGACTAAAACCCTGATCAAAGCTATGCTCCATGAGGTCAAAGAAGTCATCTGAATTCTTGTAGGCGGCAACGGCCCCAGACTTGGCCTCCTCAACGGCCTCGGCAGCTCTCTTCGCAGCTTCCTCTGCAGCTCTCCTCGCAGCCTCTTTAGCAACTGTATCCGCCTCAGCGAGTTCATCCCTCAACTTAGCGATCTCCTCCTGCGCCCCCGCAAAATCCTTGGTCAAGGTGGAAACTTTCTCCTTGATTTCAGCATCCAATTTAGAGTGCTCCTCCAGGATTGATTTCATCTTTTCCACCTCGCCAGCCGCGTGCCTAGCTTTCTTTTCGGCAGTAATTCTTGCCTGGTCACGCCCCTACTTTGCGCCGTCACCTTTATCATCTCTCGCCTCGCCTCTCGGTGGCCTCGAGCACCTATTCAAGCGAGCGCCGAGATGGGAAAAGCAGGGGAGTTAGCAAAAAAGCAAAAAAAAAAAAAAAAAAGAAAAATTGAAGAGAAGTCTTACCATAGAAGCTGCAATCCCAAACTGGCCGCCCAAATCTCCGATTTCGCGATCTCATCCCGAGGCGGAGTATTATCTTGAGCATGGCCGGCTAGAATGCCCCGACCAATCTCCACTTGAACATGATCGGGATAGTCGAAAAGGATCGCCCAAGAGGAATCACATCGCAATTGCTTCACCAACCCGGCGAGCTTTGGATAGTCAAGATCTGCGTAAAGCTCGGATCCAACCATAGGGCCTCTTTCCCGCAGTGACCTCGAGGCAAAGTTTTTTGTGGCAGTGTCTCAGTGGGCGCGCTCTTCTCCACCGGAATTTCAACCTCTTCAAGATGCACCGGACTGGGAGCGGACCGTTTGGGTGGGCGATCATCCTTCGCCTTCTCTGGTTGAGGTCGCTCTACGCCGTGCGACTCTTTAGCAGGGGGATGAGTCTTTTTCGAGGCACCAGCCTGACCTGGGCTCGCAACAAGGGCAGAGGAAGTCGCAACAAGGGCAGAAGAGGTCGCAGCCTCCGGGTTATGTGTCTCGGCGATAATCGAGGCATCCACAGTTCGGGGCACTCTCCCTAGAGCTTTCTTGAGCCTCTCCCGTCGAGCATTGGTTGCCTTGTCTGCCTCCGCATTAAGCTTGTTTCGGTGAGCCCTGCGAGCATTTGGATCCATACCTACAAAAGGAAAGCGGTTTAGAACCCAACAAAACAAAATGAGCATTTACAAATAAATACAAGTGGACAAAGAAAGTTACAAAGCGGCCTAAGTATAGGATCGCCCCACATTCCGGACACTCGGAGGGAAAACATTTGTTGATATGACAATCCCCAATCCAGTCCGGATCGCAGCTCTCAGGACCCATTCGTACCAAGGGCGCGGCATTCCCCCTACCCACTAGGCCCGCCATACATACAAAAGGCTCGGCCAGATCAAGAAGTTCAACCCAGGAAACATTTCTCCGAGATGGCGCCGCCCCGTCCGACTGAATTAACGTCATCAGCCCCTTTACATAGCGCCGCTCACCCACAGGGGGGTCAAGAATTAAAAGCGTGGATTTGCCTCCGTGGACTTCTGCCCTAGGAAAAGGCCAACCTACCTTCGACTCGACTTTCAGTACCCGCCGCCCCCATTTGTGAAACTTATTGGGAAGCGGGAATAGTAGGCGGGGAGTCTTTCGCCTCAGGAGATTTGTCCGAGAATAGACGTCCCACGTAAGGAATAAAATTGCCCCAAAAGTTAACGCCGGCTCGATCTTCGTAATCCGGCACATAATCGTGGAAAGCCATCAAGCTGGATAATAGCCCCGACGGCAAAAAATCAGGGAAACGCCGCATCTCCTGCAGATCTTCACAAAGAAAGGATCGAAAGGCGGTCTCGCACTCCGCATGCAAATGATGGAAGTGGAGGATAAGGGTGTCTCGGAGCGCGCGCACTTACGTAATCCTTGTGGTCCCGGGTTTAAATTTGTCGGACTCCTTCTCATAATCGAAAAAAAGAAAACCGATACACACTAGTGTCGATTCCAAATATACTATTAATGGTCCTATTGAGATCGCCGCCCTTACATATCGGGACCATTTCTTATCAACATCCTTCTCATACGCCGTCATGATCCCAAAACTCGTGATAGCTTGAGGATTGTTAGGTCGAGAGCTCTTCGGTCGGTGGCGCCGCCGCAGCCGCCTCACCGATCGTCATGGTTTGGCTCGCAATTTTCCTCTTCTTCTTCTCGCTTTTGCGGGCATCCAGATATCCTTCCGAGGCAATTCAGCATTTTCATCCTCACCTGGACCCCATTAACTCATGAACTCGCGCGTCCCCGAACATAAGCTTGGCGTCGTGGTCGGGAGCGCCGCTAGTACTGGACCGCAGCTTTGTCCTTCACCGGGACGCGATTTTTTCAAGCCCGTGAGCAGTTGGAGATTTTGAGCCCGCGCTTTCTCTTTAAGGCTCACTCTACGCGCGGATTTTCGCGCAGAGATAAAGGCCTCCAACTCAAAAGGTCGACATCCATAGTAGCGACCTCATCGCCAGCAGAATCTCGCCAACATCGCGCGAGTACTTTCCACTTCAACCTCGCCCAGTAGGGTCGCCAACCGAGGCCGCAGATAATATGGGGTCATCTCAAGATAATCGTAAATCTCCTTTCCGCAGTAATCATCGCGTAATGATCATTCCCCGACATCCCGCAAAAACAAGGGAGGAAAAAGGTGGAGCTTTCAGACTGGTATAATAATAAATTAGCCCAGGAAGGTGATCGCACCCACTTCAATACCGCCTCCGCTTTTGCAAGAAAGATCGCAAATAAAATTACAGAGAAAAGGTGTTTCGAATCGGTGACTTGCGAGTTGGAAAAGCATGCCTATACCAACGGGTGAAACCCAGCTTTTCCCAGAGAGCCATAATCTCTCCCCAGGAAAAACCCCATTATTAATCAAAAACAAATCAAGGTTACATCCCCGTTGCAGAAAGAAAGATGAAAATGATGCCTATTGAAAAATAACGCAGGGATGGATGAATAAAAGAGTTAAAAGAGAGGAGTTCTTACCCGATTTGCTGAAGAAAAGAGGAAATCCGCGTGAATACTGGGAAATGCTCAAGAAAGTGGCCGGAATCTTCAAAAGAACCACCTTGAAATCCTAAAACTTCAAAGCTCCGCCGCAAAACCTTAAGAATTCCGGTCGATAAACTGCGAAGGAAATAAGGAATGCTAAAAGTGTGAGGAGGTTGAGGGGTGAAAACCTTATATAGGCAAGGGGGCCACGATCGAACGGTTGGGAACCCTTCATCCGACGGTTCAGATTGGGGCGGCGATTATCGGGCCGAAATCGGCGGGCGCCCCATCATGCAGCCACGCAACCGCCAGCGATTGCAAAGGCCGCATTACTCGTGCCAGAATGATACTGTAAGATCGACGTCACCACGATTGACGGTCTCGCCCCACAAACAGGCCCAGAGTTGCCGAAGGTCGATGCTTTGAAAGCACGGCCCTTAGTGAACAAGTCGCATCGCAGGCGACACAAGGTCGCAAAAACAGCCCAGAGTTACTTGAAGGTCGCGATGCTTTGAAACCACGGCCCTTAGTGAACAAGTCGCATCGCAGACGACAAGGTCGCAAAAGCAGACCCAAAGTTACTTTGAGGTCGCTTGCCTTGAAAGCACGGCCCTAAGTGTACAAGTCGTCATCGATCGCATTTACAAGGTCGCAAAAACAGCCCAGAGTTACTTCAAGGTCGCGATGCTTTGAAAGCACGCCCTTAGTGAACAAGTCGCATCGACGACAAGGTCGCAAAAACTGACCCAAAGTTACTTTGAGGTCGCTTGCCTTAAAAACACGGCCCTAAGTGTACAAGTCGCATCCGACGACGAGGTCATAAAAGGTGTTGATAATTACTCCATCCTTCATATCCTCAGGGAATATCGTTAAAGCACGGAGTAGGGGGCCATTGATGGGTATAAATAATTCCACCACCTCAACAAATGTGAGAGACAACCCATCGCGGCCACCTCCGACATGACAAGAGAGATCGCAAAAGGCGGCCATTTGCCTCACCTCGCCGCCCAAAGCATTTGCGGTCCCAGGCAAGTGCAACAGAGATCCGGGAATCTCGCCCATCAAGTCAAGAAAGGGCGCCTGGGGGGAGGCCGGAAAAGGCTTGCTCCTTGCGACCTCAGAGAGATGGCCGCCGATTGATCCAGATCTTTTCCCCACTTGTATTTTAGATATTTCGTCTTGCTTAGTATCTAAGTTAAACCTAGCTATTAGTAAAATATCTAATAGATTACTTATTCCCCAAGTTACCCACCTCTATAAAAGGGGGTGGTCATTGTAAACAAGAAGAGGATGAAATATATGATATACACACCACACTTGCAAGCCAAAGCTCTGTCCATTCTCATTCCTCCATACCACCACCCGCCGGAGTATCACCACACCTTAAATACAGCCAGATATCCACCGTCGATACACCGCAAGGACACCTGTGACGATTTATACATCATCATTCCGCACCACCTGCATATCCCACCGAAACCAACCATCGCCACCTTCCACTACACCACCTGCCACCACTGTTGCCTACATATCACCACCATCATCCAACTAACCACCATCCCCCATCACAACACAACCTGTCATCATCCGCCCACCACGACCACTACATATCGTTACCAACCATTTCACCATTACCCCTTACCACCACCCATCTTACCACCGTCTCCCCCATTTTCACACATAACTTACCCCATCACCACCCTCTGCGACTATCATCCACCACAACCAACTCCATCACCACAGATAATTACTCGTTCGCCACCACCCACCTCACTATCACCCATCAACGCACACCACATCACTACAACCATCACCGCCACCATCATTCCACACCTCACAACATCACCGCCACTACCATCTCTGCACATCTTACTGCTACCCGCCACACTCATCAACACGCATCACCATCACCCATTGTGTCAATTAACGCATCATATATAATCTCAGACATTTCATTCAATTGCTTGTCAAACGTAGTAATGAAATCACGTTCATTCCATTCCATAATATTTCATTCTATTTTATTCCTGCAATTCAAACGCACCATAAGGACACAAAAAAGGACACACACACAATTTATGAGACAAAAATACCTCCGTTGGTTGAGTTATGATGCAAGCACAATCGTTGTGTCGTAACCGGTAACATCATGGTTATCAATTTTTATTTTTATTTTTTTGTTATTTTCTTTAGGATTCATCTATGGATGAATTAGAATTTATTACGTTTGTGGGATGCTGAATAATATACAATAAAATGGGGAGGGATGCTGAATTTATTACGTTTCTGGGATGCTGAATTAATATCAAGTAAAATGGAGATGAAGAGTGGATAAAATCAGAAACTGATATAAAATATCATAATTATATAATGTTTTGATACTTGAAAACCGCAGTTAAATGCTTTTTTCTAATTGAGTTTTAACGATTTTTAGGTGTGTGAGGGGGAGGGGGTAGGGGTGGGGGTGGGGGTTATAGATCTTCAATGTAAAGCTTCAAAAAACTTGTTTCGTAATTCCTTGTTAGCCTCTTTAATTCTGGCTGTTGTGAAGAAAGGGAAACCCTACCATGGCGTCACCATGTCATGTGGTTGTGGAACACCATGTCATAGGATGTTGTAACTGCAACTATGTATACGTTGTTGATGAATGGTATCGGTCTCCTACGTTTAATTCACTAAGGCTCTAATTTAGATGTTGAGCTAAGGTGCTCAAAAGTTGCTCGTTGTGAGGTGATTACTTGTAATTGCTACTTCATATCTTCCATCTCAAATTGTATTTTTGAACACTTTTTTCACGACAAGTTATTTAGAATTTTGTCCCCTCCCCACCCCCACCCCCTAAACCATAATCGCAACTCCGCCCCTGATTATAGAACAACGTTAAAAGTCAAA
Organism: Gentiana macrophylla; assembly: GCA_026214975.1. Taxonomy (NCBI): domain Eukaryota; kingdom Viridiplantae; phylum Streptophyta; class Magnoliopsida; order Gentianales; family Gentianaceae; genus Gentiana; species Gentiana macrophylla. The sequence goes on from CM047806.1 coordinate 25,607,281, forward strand.
CGGAATACTAAGACAATATTAATATAAGAAGAAAAAAACACATAAACCCTGGACCTGGTGGACTTTTATCAATTCATCACTATATTAAATATATTCATGTGGTCAACCATAACATACATAACGAGAACAAGTGTTAGTTTATTATTATTGTTGTTGTTTTTGTTGGGAAAATTTTATAATACAACCGTTCTGATCAAAGTTGTATCAGGTGACATCATTATAATATGTTATTTATAATCTCTCACACACGATAAAAGTGTATTACGTGAAAGAGGATAAAAATGAAAGGCTATAATGTACCTTGCTTACATAACATAACATAAGGGTCTGGAGCAACACGGCTAATATGACTACATACCTCCAACTTGGGATTTAAGGTACCCAAGGTACTCCGTACAATTAATACGTCGTCTGAAGAACGACATGGCTAATACAACTAGTCATACCTCCGACACGGGACTTGAGTACCCATGGTACTCCGTACAGTACATTGCTAGGTCACTAACTATAAACACATAGGAGCACATAAAGCACATAGATTCCACGTTAAAGTCCACATCTAACCTACGCGAACATACAATGACTATAGCAACAACATACTCCCAACTTATCTCCACTATTAACACGAAAACCAAAACACATAAAACGGTTTACAGGAAAGTAAACAAAAAATAGAATAACATTCACAAAACACATGACAAGTACCCTGATGAGAGTCAAATTGGCTATCATTTTCTATGTAATTATACCCCGTTTATACCTCGTTTTATATGTTTTCTGAGACATTTAGTTGTATTTTGATGTATTTACACCTTGGTTATCATTTCGGGCCCTAGGACATAAAGTCCGGGATTCTCGGTCTTTTTCGGTGTAATTTACTATACTCTGGGTCACCCTAGTGTCCTGTAGGGATTATGTGTGGTATTTGTTGTGATTTTATACAGGACTTAGGTGTTTGAGATGTCCGGAAGGCGAGATACGAGGATTGGAACGTATGCCCGAAGCTTAAACGTTCAAACGGATCAAAACGCGGTGGTACTACAACCATACCTTCCATTGATCTGCATTTTGATCCACCTTAGAGGCATTTTCTGGGCTAGACATCTTCATGAAAATTGTATACAATTCCATTAGCTTTCCAACGGATTTTGAATCACTCGATTTGGAGGTCTATACAGAAAGTTATGGCTGTTTTTCTGAAGATGTGTCAGCTAGGCGCGCGCCTGAGAAATGCTAGGCGCACGCCTAGAAGTCAATTTTGGCCAGAAGTTTCTGTACGTGTTTTTATCATCATAGGCGTGCGCCTACACTTTCCTAGGCGCACGCCTAGCGTCCAGAACACATAAAACACTATAAATACCCCCATTTTGGATCTAGATCCATACTACCTTCTTCCCAACTCGTTTTTCTTCAGTTTTTCATCATTTTTCTTAGCTTAGATCAATTATGTACATAGATTAGCTTAGTTTAGTTGTAGATTGTTGTAATCCGTTGATTCTCAAAGATAGCTTGATGCGTTATTGACGGGATTTCGTTCGGTGAACCGATTTTCTACGGCATAATATATTTGGTATTTCTTTTTCATTTCTTGTTCTTGCTTTCAATCTTTATTTTCATTATGTTTATTGTTGATTTCTTGTTGTTTTTGTTAATATAATGAGTAGCTAATAGCCGATAGTCGAGTTATGTGATAGTCTTTGAAATCGAAACTTAGCCTGTTCATGTGGTGTTCTTGATGTTTGATTGTTGATTCTCGATGTTACCATAGTTCTAGAACTTATTCTTATCACGTTTGTTGAATTAGCTACTTAATAAATTCATCACACGTATCGTCTTTACATATGTATTTTGCGAGAGGATACGGGAACCGGGGTTCTAGGATCACCATGTAAAACCGACTGAGTTGTTCAGACTCGGTTTCGTTGTGAGGTTTTGTATCGACTTGTCGAGCGTTTCATGAATCGTAGATCCGTGAGGTCGATTAAATCCGCTGAGCGGATTGTTGAACCTGACATAGGAGGGTAGATTATTGAAATAATGTTTATTCTCAGATCCAGGAAACGACACCCTACGTAACGTCGAGAACGTTTAGGTGAATCAAGAATACCGCGGGACTTAGCTAGGGTTTGTGAGTATTAGATTGGATCATAGCTCGGCTATCTCTTTTATATAGTTTTAGATCTTTATTTTCTTTTGTATATTTAGTTTGTAGAACCGGTGATCTGACAAGTCACCGTCTTCAATATTTGTGTTGACCTGAACTAGGGACGAGACCGACTTTGGTACTTGACCAGATTCCCTGTGGGATACGACCTTGACTCACCAATTCTAGGCTACAGTTGACCCGGTACACTGCCGTTGAGATTGGACACTTAGAAAAGGCCGATCATACCCGGCAACACATAGTTATGTCTAGTTTCGTGTAGTTTAACATAAAACAATATTCAAAACAACTTAAAGGCATACTCTTTTAACCAAAAACGGAACCTTTTGATAGAAGAACTCCTTACGTTAAAGACGAGCTAAACTACGAACCGAACAACATCTTACCTCCAAAACATACGTGTATCTACAAACCACCGAAACCCTAATCTCAAAGCCAAGAACCACAACTTAACAAGATCAAACTACAAATTAACGAGGGACTACGATAATTGCATTTTTTTAGAAGAAACACGATCCAAAACTGCTCCTGAATTAGGATCTGCCTTAAAACTGAGTCTATGATATGCAGACATGCCCTGGACAAGGTCGGACACGTCATGTGCACCAAAACTGGGCTGCTGAACCGAGAGCAGTGCTCGATTCAGCGAGCTGGAAGACATGGTCATGTCCTGGGATATCTGGGACATGTCCTGGGCACTATGGGGCAAGACTGGACATGTCTGAGGCACAATCAGGCCGCTTTACCGAGGGTGGTGCTCGGTTTAGCGAGCCAACTCCCCCCAGAACTTTGAAAACGCAATTTTGATGAAGTTTAGGGCTCCTTGGAGCTTATTATTTATTATAGATTTTTCAGGGTTTAGGTCGGCTTTCCAAAAACATGGAGGAAAAGAAAAGCTTAAAAAAGAAAAGAAAAAGAAATTTTGAATGGACTAAAATACTCTTACAAAGAGGTGATGTGTTTTACAGTATGTCACTTGGTATAACTTTTATTTAACCGTTTCACCATAAAATCTCTCATTGTTTTTGTTTCACCAGTACTCAGGGGCGGCTGCAGGAATTGTGTGACACGGGTCTGGGTCTGGGTCACGGGTCAGTAACGACACATCGTATTACAAGTTTCTAATGTATTATATTAAAAATATATGTATAATTATGGGTCAAGAGCCTTTATTTTAAAATTTTAGCGGATCAATCAGTAGATATTAGTACATAAAAATTTTAACTTGTGTAAAAAATACACTAATTTCTTTTTTTTTAATCGAGGGTCGAGTGACCCAATTTGGTGTAAGTGCCGCCGCCCCTGCCAGTACTTTGATTAATTACTAGCTTTTTGCAATAGCAAGAGATGAATTGTGCTGCGATTGTTGAGTTATAACTCTGGCGGTGGTGGGGCTATTATCCATGACAACGTTGTAGCCATTGCTCCAGCCCTCCATCCCGTGAGCCATAGGCTGCCAAAACACCATGCCATTGCATGCGCCTCACACCTTATTTAAGGGATGAGATGTCAAGCTCTTTTGTACACAATACTACTAGCAAATTCACAAGTAAAAAGAGTGAGCTTCTTGAGAATGAGTTGGGAGCATAAAAGGTGACCTAGCAATCGAGCTTTCCAAGTAACGGTTCTTCGAGGATTCCGGAGGCTGTTCGGGTGGATTACCGCTAGAGGCCGAACACTTGGATGGCTTTTGTGCTTGAACCATCACCCGTAAGATAAAGCAACGGTTTTGTAGATTAATCTGATATGATACTTTATCTTCTTATTCCGTGTTCTAATTGTTCAACGAAGTTGTTCTTCGGATTAAAGAAAATCAAAAATTTTAAATTCCGCCGCGCTACCTCTTTGATTTCCTTAAGTAGCATAAATATCATTCATTCCGATCCCTAGAGTTGATCCAGCTCGGGCAGCGTCACGTAGCCTTGGATAAGTGGAACTTACTCCTGCTTTGGAAAGGTTGGCTAACCCTGGTACTAAAAGAAACAGGTTCATGCCGAATTTGTGGCTTCTCTGTTTGAAGCCTTGGTGGGTTTTTCTCTATAGTAGTTTTCCCTTGTTTGACCGGCTTCACCAATGAGACAAAAAGGTCTAGTTGATTGCTCACTAATTGTTGAGCCAAGCGTAACATTTCTTGAGCAATGTTTGGTTGCTCATTATTGTGCCTTGGGGTTGATGTCCCAGTTGTGTTCTACATGATGGGTGCATCTATATTCTGCAAAGTATTGTTTCCTTCCGCGGTCCACACGGAGAGAGTTGTTAGCTAGTTCCTTCATTGTTTTTGTTAGTTGTTGGTTTTGGAGGCATATCTAACAATTTTAACTCACAAGAAATAAAAGAAATATCCTCCTATCGTCAAGTGACGATATTAATCAGGTATAAATTGAGCGTTGAATCATGTAATGGGACATTTGGATGATTATCCAATGAGACTTGAGAATGGCCAGCAAAACAAACAAGACGTGAAAGGTCCCAGAGCTTGCCTCTAAGAGGACACTCTGACGCTCAAGTCAGTATAATGATAGAGAAATTTCTATGAAGACATTGAGGTCGGTATGTAACTTTTGCGCATATTGGACGTATCTGATAGATGGGGGGTGACCCTTTTATATAGTGTTCCATCGTGTGATGGCAATTACTCCATATTAAAGAGGTGGACCGCATATCTTTGAGTAGTTACGAGGTTATTATGGAGTAGTTATGTCTCATGAAATAATCTCCGAAACACTTGCTTAATGGAGGTACGGTTGTCTGAGACTGAGGACGACCTACGTAACATTGGATATAATATACCAGGGTGACGTGCACCACATCGGCAATAAGAGACCATATACGACTTGTGACATGTTGGCTATAAGGGGTCATATGACCCACGTCATGTCGGTCATATGATAAATAAGGGCGACTTGATCGATGTTAATACAAGCCATGCCGATAGAGGCTCAATACACTGAGGTGATCTTTTGAATATTTGTATGAGACCCGATGAGTGTAATGTGTAAGGTGGCCGATGTCTCCCATGTGGCCCTATGTCTCGTCAAGTATTAGGGGTCAATGTTAATTCAGCCCCAAAATACTAAGACAATATTTTTTTCTCAACAAAAATACTAAGACAATATTAATAATAAGAAAAAGCACAACAACCCACTTTCCAACGAAATCAGTTGCACTTGAAAAAAAGAAAAAACTCTAGGGCTCCCCTTGAACAGCCGCCGTCACCCTGTCAAATCCAAATCAACCGGAGATGGACAGCATACCGATCGATCGGAGCCAACATGAGATAGATTTACTTCACCGGTCTGTCGAGAGACATAAAGGCGGAGGCCCAAGCTCGCAGTCGTCGGTCTGGCACCGAACCAGTGGAGTCGATATTGTTCAGGGCAGATTTTCTGACACCAGTGTATGTCGGAGAAGGTGAGGACGAGAAGGAGCTATCAGAATATAAGGACGTGATTTACAATCTTGTTGGGCCGGAAATTGACGAGGATGCTCTGATTATTCCTTTGGATGAATGCCGCGAACTGTGAAGGCCATGGAGAAGGGCTCTTATCATCAAGCTTTTGGGAAAAACAATTACTTTCAGGTACCTATTCCAAAGACTATCCGAGTTGTGGAAGCATCAGGGGAGAATTGAAGTTATCGATCTCGAGCCGGGCTTTTATGTCTTGAGATTCATTAGGAAAGAAGATTACGAAATCGCTTTCGAGAATGGCCCTTGGGTTATTATGGGCCACTATCTCACCGTTCGAAAGTGAAAGCCGTTCTTCCAACCGGAGCAGGAGAAAATCACCACCACCTTGGCTTGGGTAAGGTTTACCAGTCTCTCTCTAGAAAATTTTCACGAAAATCTTTTGCTGAAACTTGGAAATATGGTGGGAAATGCTGTAAAAATTGAACCAACAACCTCTACTAACACTAGAGGAAGGTTTGCCAGAATCTGTGTGGAATTGAATTTGGAACGGAGATTGAAGTCATCTGTGATGATTAATGGTAGGATATATAAGGTTGAATATGAAGGGCTTCAGCAAATCTGTTACAGCTACGGAAAATTTGGGCATAATAAGGAGAATTGCCCTAGCCTCCTTGCTACGGCAGAGACCAATACTACGGCACCGGCAGTTGAAAAACCGCAACCTAAACCACGAGGACCAACGGATAAGAACCCATATGAGCCGTGGATGATAGCTTCAAGAAGGAGAAAATGGACCCCAGCTAGAAAAAAGCAACTGATACCCAGGCAATAGCAACCGGACATGAGGAAATTGAACAAACCCCTACACCTCAAATGGGTGGATCCAGCTCTGATCTCCTGGTAAAAGAGACCATACCTGCCTCAATCGAACAGACCCCAATGCTCCAGGTGGGAGGGTCCAGGTTTGACGTTCTCGTAGAGAAAGACAAAGAGGAAACTGAGGTAAAGGATATGGATGACGTTCCGGATGAGCTTAGGGAGCGAGTGAGGCAGGTGGAGTCACATAGAGGGCATGCTATAACTAAAGAGTTTCATAAGTCTACGTCCCAAAGGACCCGTCACAAGAACAAGCAGTCAGAAGTGGAGGGAAGCAACAGAGGCAATTTAGGTAGTAAGAATCCTAGGAGTGGAGATAAGGTGACACATACTACACTTGCTTTAAGCAAGCGAAAGGAACAAACTACTGAGTTGGGGACAATAGATGAAACGTACTTCCACTGCTAAGAAGTCCTCAACAACAAGAGCAACTTTGTCTAATTTGTCTAATGCATCCAAGAGACTACTAGACCCAGGTGACAAAGCGGCTCATGCCATATTTGCTAACATTGAATCTATGGAACCTCCCCAACGTTCTAGAGACCATATCAAGGCTAATCCACTCGACTCTACAAATGGCAGCATCTGAGGATAATGTGAATGAAGTTTCTGGACTTAATCCGCAATTCGAGGTGTACCAGTGACAGGGCGGAGGATTTGCCAGAGGACTTTGGAGTTTCTGGAAGGAAGAAACGTTGTCTATGAAGCTTGGAGTTTGTTTGGAGTAAAACGTGGCATGATGTAATAAGTTTTTAGTTTTTCTTTTTTCCTTATTAAATCTTCGACTTTCCATTTTGAATTTGAAATAAAAGATCGTTTTTAAAAATTAAAAAAACACAAAAACAAACAAACAAAAACAAACAGGACGTTGACAAACTTTTGTCAATTCATCAATATATTAAATATATATGGTATGGTCAACCATAAGATACATAATGAGAACAAGTTTCACATTATTAATATTATTATTATTATTATTATTATTATTATTATTATTATTATTATGCAAGAGATGACATGCGCTGCGATTGCTGAGCTATAACTCCGGCGGTGGTGGGGCTATTATCCAAGACAACATCGTAGCCATCGCTCCAGCCCTCCATCCCGTGCGCCATTAGCTGCCAAAACACCGTGCCACCACATGCGCCTCCACTTCGCATGCAATTGTAAATTGTGTTAAAAATGTTGGCCAAATATGTATCTCTTACGGAGACGTTGTACCCTGCTGTTCTTGACGATTTTCCGAACTCAGTAAGTAGCAGCGGCTTCCCTAACACCGACATTGAATCGTTTATATGAGCTTGTATCCAGTTGTAAACAAATTTTTCTTGGTCATCGATGTTGTAACTAGGATTCCTGCAAACACATGCAGGCGCGATAAATTAATTATAAACACATGTTTTATGGATATTGAGATCAAAGATCTAAATTAAGAGATGCCGTGAGTTGACGACTACGTTAGATAAATTGGAAACGGAGGGAATATTATAAGAAGTCTTTTTTAAACCCTTAATAACCTATATAATTCAGTTCAAGCTATCAAGTCAATCTTAATTCAGCTCACCTGATCATATGAACACAATCCACTGATACATTCGAACTATCCTAGCTTCGCCATTGCATCCACATATATCATTCTATATCTATTCCCAAAGTTATTGCAATTATAATTTTATTACAATACCCTATATATGCATGGGGAAGCGTTAATGACCGGTTTGAATGTATGTCATTTAATGTAAAAGAATGGAACGATGGGAATTTAGTGTAGTGTAATAGAGACATTACATTACTATGTTTGACACGTGGTGGAATCAAATAGATGAGATTCCATGATAGGTGACATGATGGATGGTAGGTGACAAGGATGAAAGAGTAGTGTGGTAGGTCCGGAATGGGGTTGTGTGAGCATGGGGCATAAGGTGGATTGCGTGTTATGGCGAGGTAGGGGTGATATATGGGTAATGGCATAAAAGTGATAAATGAGTAGTAGGTTTGATGGGGATGCATGGTGAGAATGGGAGTAGGGCGGTAAGCGTAGGACGAAAGTGGTGAGGTTGGGTGGTTATCATAAGTCTGTGTGATATAATTAATGAGGTAGGGGTGAATAAGGCAGGGTGGGGCAGAATGAGATGGGATTAAATTTGTCTATTTTGTATATTATTTTACATTTGTCTAGTTATCTATTCTATTCTATCAAAAGTGAAGAAAGAATATCTCTACAATTGCATTAGTATGGTTGTTATAAGGTGGTTAGGACAAGGGGTTAAGTAGGCTGATATAGTAGAGCGATATGGGTGAACGAGGTGGTCACGCTTTTGCTCATATTCATGTGGGCCAACCTTTTAAAATGCTATTGTTCCCACGTTGAAGACTTATTATTTTTAAGTCATTACGTGGGGATAGTTTAACGAGCTTATGATATCGTTTAATTACTATGATGATCCATAAACCAATAAAAAGAGAAGAAAACAAATGAACTTAGAGATTGCATACCATTGATCTGGATAGAGATGAATAGTTGCAAAATCCACTTGAGCGACTAGATTATTGGCTATGAAATCTGTCCCAACTTGATAACCCGGGTTATTTTGTAATTTTTCGGGCATGGACCCTCCGTAAAACCCTTCAAGCCCGATTTCCAGTAGGTGATTACTATCGATGGACTTCACATGTGTAGCCATTTCTTGGATCCAATCCTGTAATTAAGAAATAACTTAGTAACATAATTAGCTCGCCAAAACTGTCGTCGTCAATATATAATTGAGCCCATTTTCGTAAGGTAATCGAGTTCTGTTAGCAACACGAAGTTTTCCAAGCACCACAGCTTATATATTATAGCATATAAATATGGTATCATGAAGAATATATTTTTGTGGTGCCATATATATATTGTTTGATTCGTGATATTACCAAATATTATGGATTGACAAATATATAATGGCATGCCATGCATATTGGATAGGATAAGACTTAGGTTACGTACGTGGGATTAAATTGCATGCGTCACGTAGGTACGTACCTGCATGGACTTTCCAGATAGGTCGATTTGGCAGCGTGGTTCATTCATTAGCTCCCATGCAAAGATGGTGGGATCATCTTTATAGGCTACACCAGTTATCGTATTCACCCTTGTCAACACAGCCTGCATCCATGCATTTTTATAATTTGCTTTATATATATGTATTTTTTTCTATAGATATTTCAAAGTATATATATATCGTTCAAAAACAAGTGATTTTATGTTGGTCTATGATCAACATAATGACTATAGGCTGGAGTTATCACTTTCTGACTATATATTTACAATCTACAGATATATCATTTAAATTTATTTGTTTTTGACACGCGCCACTAAGTCACAGTTTATCTTCCAAGGACTTAATTAAAATTTACGGAAGCATATATATATATATATATATATATATATATATATATATATATATATATATATATATATATATATATATAGGTAATATACAAGATTCAACCTTAATGTGGTTTTTGAAGTATTGCATGATAGCTTTGTTGGTAAAAAAATCATCATCGTTGTTGACTGATTGACCTTGCTCTCTTCCCCACTGAACATACTGTTTCTTTCCTCCATACCCTTCCCAGTTGTTCACCAGGCTAAGTATCAGATATATTCCGTTCTTTTTCGCTTCTGAAACTACATAATCCAAGCCCTGCACGCATTAATTCAAGGATGATCAATATTGATTTCGTCCTTGAATAATTCGTTCGTTTAGGAAACGAGCTAATACTCTTATTCACAACCACGAGCTTATTTGTGAACGACTCTGTTTGTTTAACAGTACTACTATGTTTACGTACCTTAAACATATCTTCATTGTAGGAACCAGGAGAGATCTGGAGAGCTCTATAACCACCATCACTGAAAGCCCATGTTCTGGCAATGTTCATGCCACATTTTGAAGCTTGTTGGAAGGTGGCGTTGACTAATGATCTTGTGGATGGATCGGCGGCCATGTACATCAGCCAGTACGAATTAAACCCGTTAAAGTATAACGGCTTACCGTTCATCACGAAACGAGTTCCTCTTCTCTCAACAAAACTATTTCGATTATTATTATTGAATTAGATGCAGCAGTACAGCTACATCCTTGCCTAGACATGTCTAGAAGAATGACCAGTACTGCTAGAATACTACTAGTTATATAAAAAGTAACACTATTTCGCCCCATCGATTTTTTCGTCTAGCTAGCTTGCTACACAAGTTTAATTTTGGTGTTGTTTAATAACATGCAAGACGCTTGTGTTTATTGCAGCAGCAGAAATGCATGTCTGCGTATTTATAGATGAAATAGCTAGGGCAACCTTAAGCTGTACGTAACTTACTAATTTAGTAATTCCTATTAATTAATAAAGGTAGGTAAGGAATACTTATCTACTTAGTTACATGTGTAGTGAAAGAATGGTAATGGGAGAGAAGAGGTATTATGTTTCTATTACCGTAAAGGTTACTTTATATACGATATACAAATTACAAATTAAGAATATTCTAGGCCGGAAATCAATCATAATCTCAATCTAAGAATATTCTAGGGCCTAGGCCTATGAATAATATATATGGTAAGAAACTAAGAATATTTACAATGAATAATGACAGATATAAACTGCACTAGATATATATCTTCTAGATCCTATTACACCCTCAAAGTTGTGTTTTGGGATTGAAATTCTACCGAGACAAGGACTTAATGAGAACATCTGCAACTCTGTCGTTAGCAGACACATGGGATATGCGAATGATGCCTTTGTTCAATTGATCGATCGTGAATAAAATTGTAACATGTTTCATACGAGAGGAGAACACACGATTAACACATAGCTGAGTGGCTACCAGATTGTCACAGTAAATAACCGGCATTGAAAGAATCAAAATGCCAAGGATGCTAAATAAGAAAAGAAGCCACTTGAGCTCAGACATTGTATATATCTGCAATGGATCGATAACCTCAGGGAAGACCTAGCAACGGGACGTTGCTTACGAGACTACCATGATGTAATGTTGCGGCCTATGAACATGATATCGCATAAGCACTGGTTGACGTGAAGTCATCCTCTGTCAACATCATAAAAAGCGTGTAACGCGTGAGGATTGAGAGGTGATATAATTGAAGACAAAGATCAATAATGCCCATGAGATAAAGTAGTAGGCGCTTCACGATTGATCAATGATGAGATGTCGGTTGATGCATAAATTGGGCCCACTATTTGACATCAAACTCAATATCAAGGCGTGTGAAAAAAAGATGTCTCAAGCTTCCAACCACACTGCGATACTCGGAGGGATCAAACATGGGATCACCGAATAACACGGTAAGCGTGGAGGTGTCGAATAGCAAGGGAGTAGTCACTGAATTGGCCTCAGTCATTTTTGTCTTAAGGAGAAGATCATGAATATAACGACATTGGGAGAGAAGACCGTGTGAAATGGATGCCACCTCAATACAAAGAAAGTAAGTCAAATGGCCAAGATCCTTAATAGGAAAACGAGAGAGAGAGAAAGAGAGAGAGAGGAGCTTAATAAACTACTGAACAAGAGAATGTGTGGATCCAGTAATGATAATATCGTCAACATATAAAAGCATATAGACAATCTAAGATGCTCCATCATAAATAAAAAGGCGAGGAATTTGCTTGAGAGTTATGAAAATTCCGAGTGAGCAGATGCTTGAGTTCCGAATAGCACTAATGAAGGCCAGACCTGTTTGAGTCCATAATTCTCCTTACATAATTCGGACACATGAAGAGGATTTGGGTCCTTAAAACCTCTGAGATAAACAGATGATGAAGTTGTTGCATATAAAGTGTTTCTTTTAATGATCCCTGAGTGAAGAAGGTTAATTCAATAGAAATGTATTCATTAATTACGAATAGTCTTTGAGTACATCATCATCATTAAATACTACACTTAAAGGAATCTAATAATGACTTCTCAACAGACTAATTATCTAAGCTCCTAGATCATTACACATCAAAGAACACAAATGTAGGGCTCAGATCAAGTCTTCATTTTATCCTTTATCTCAACATCCCCTCAAACTCAAGGTGTGACCACAACATTGAGTTTGGATCTAAAATCTTTGAACCGAGTAGAGGCAAGAGGTTTTGTCAAGCAATCGCCAAACCGATCTCTAACGAGGGAACATAATGACTTGAAGCTTCTTGGCCAACACTTCATTTCTCACAAAATGAACATCAATCTCTATATGTTTGGTACGGGTATGATGTTAAGGGTGATTTTGTACGTTTTATAAGGATATATTTTATGTCAATTTTCCCCATATGTGGATGTTTTTCATAGAAATCGAGCTTTATATTGAAATATTGAGCAAATGAGTTTTAGAAGTATTAAAGTGCAAAATCGAGCTAATTATGTGATTTTATTGGATAAATATCTTTAGATGTAAGATGTTACATTTTGCATGTTTTTATCGTGATGTAGGTACGCTTGCATGAGGTGAAAGGAGCTTAAAAGATGTTCAAGTGATGATTTGCATGGAAGGAAAGAGATAGAGATGAAGTTGGAATGAAGATCAAGATGAATTTGGAAGAAAAAGGAGGTGAACTAGCGCCCAGAGTGGATGGCGCCCAAAGAGAGTGGTGGCGCGCCCAGGAGAAGAAAGTTGAGCAGAGAGTTTGACGCCGAGTGAACGAAAGGCGCGCCCTAGCGGCCCAAGCTTCCGGACGAGCGTCCGTCCCACCGCCATTGCGTGGCCGCCTCAAAAGTCTATAAATACTGTGCGATTTCTACCCTAATGGAGATATAATTCGATCCTCTTGACACACAAACATTAGAGAGGAGTTTTAGCGCAAACCCCTTGGGGGAGGGGGGTATGTTAGATTAGGTTTTATTTTCGTTTTTTTCTGTTCTTGTTCGTCCATGCTGATGGCCTTCAAACTGTGAACTGGAGCATCCATGGTTACTTTTCAGCAGCGTTTTTGATTTCTCTCTTGGATAATTTTGTGAGTGATTTTATTTAGAGTTTGTATCTTTCCTTTGTTTATTTGTTTATGCAATCGATATCGAAAGATGTATTGCTATTTGATGTTTACCGTATGATGAAAATCGGTGTAAACTTTAGATCACCATAGGAAAGATTAGACTTTTAACCTTGACATAACGGAAGTTGATAGGTTAGATTTCTAGGTTGTTAGATCTAATAAATCTTGCACCTTGTTTTGAGAGCGTTAATCTCTATAGATCGGAAGATGATGAGATTGATAGACGGATTACTTACGGAAGTAGGAATTCATACCTTTGATTAGGTGAACCACAACTTTGATTGAATCATCATAAGATAATCTAGGGAAGAATTAAAGGGTTGCGGGATGGTGGATCATGTTTGTTCTATGTTGATTTGCTTGATCATTATCATGATAGTTAGTTTTATTGTTTTCTTAGTTGTAGTTTTATTTTATTTGCTTTTGTTATAACGATACCTTCCTGGCTTTGGGTGACAATCCTCTGTCGCTTTATCTTTTCGTTTTAGGTTTAATTATAATAGTAACAATCTTAGGAAAATTAATGAACTAGATACCCCGATTCCCTGTGACCGACTCCGGTATTAATCGCTATACTACGATCCCTACACTTGGGGAATACCGGATTTATAAATTTTATTACCTGTTTGCTTTGTTAGATAAAATCCGTGACATATGATAAACTGGATTTTGTGCCAGATAAGAGGCACTGGTGTTATCACACCAAGCAGTGGGCACTTTAGCAAGAGGAATCTGCATTTCAGCAGCAGGTAAGTGATCCATTTCATTTCAGATGTTAAATCTGTAAGGGCCCGATATTCTGATTATGTACTAGAACGGGATACCACCCCCGCTTCTTAGAAGACTAAGACACCAGGGATTCCCTCAAAGAAACACAATAACCACCAACGGATTTTTTGTCAGCAAGGGAAACCCTCCAATCAGCATCTGAAAAACCATTAAGAGCCAAAGTTGCAGCAGGTTTAAACAGCAATCCATAATCAACCGTTCCTTGGACATATCTAAGTAAGCGTTTCAGTGCTTTCCAATGTTCAACACAAGGTGATTGCATATACTGGCTAAGGCAATTCATAGCAAAGGTGATATCTGGTCTTGTTTGAGTGAGGTATTGTAACCCTCCATGAATGCTTCTGTATAACGTGGCATTCTGAAATATGGCACCAGGATCTTCTTCTAACTTCTTGTTAAGAACTATGGGAGTGGGACAAGTACTAAGAGACTCATATTTGAAATTTTTCAACAGTTGTTTGGCATAGTGTGTTTGAGTAAGATACATGCAGTGTCATCCCTGAATACCTGCATGCCCAGAAAGTGAGAAACACTGCCTAGATCTTTGAGAGAGAATCTAGAATCCAACATCTTGATGAACTTGTGAATCAGCTGCATAGAACTCTCTGTCACCAAAATGTCATCCATATATACTAAAACAAACAGCATGTGAGAACCAGTGTTGAGAATAAAAAGAGAATTATCACACATAGATTGCTTAAAATCCCAAGACAATAGTTGTAACTTCAAGGCTTCAAACCAGGCTCTAGGGGCCTATTTTAATCCATAAAGAGCATTATAAAGTTGACACACATAATGAGGCTTCTGAGGATCAACATAGCCTTCTCGCTGAGGCGGATGCTGTAAAGGACCGTTCAAAAAAGCATTATTGATATCTATTTGATGGACTGGCCAGTTATATGATACAGCCAGAGAAAACACAATTCTAATGGTGGGAGCCTTGGCAACTGGACTGAAGGTCTCAGTAAAGTCCACCCCATATGTTTGGCTAAACCCCTTAGCCACTAATCTGGCTTTATGTTTCAATATACTGCCATCAGCTTTAAGTTTGAGTTTGAAAACCCATCTGTTGCCAATCAATGTTTGACTGGAATCGGGAGGAACTAAGGTCCATGTGTGGTTCCTTTGTAAAGCTAAGAATTTTTCATCCATGGCAGTCTTCCATGAAGGACTGGACAAGGCTTGTGGCACACTTTCAGGTTCAAAATAATGAGCAACATAAGAAGCAGCAGTATAGACTTTGGGTTTAAAAATGCCAAGTTCAGACCTGGTTTGCATAGGATGAGTATTAACCAATTTAGGCATAGGTGGAGAGGTAGGAAAGGGAAAAGTAGTGACACTAGAACTAGGAGTAGTAGGACTAGGATCAGAACCAGGGGTGGATTTGTCAGATGCAGACTCATGATTGGCAGGAGAGGAGGCAGGACTAGAGAAAGCTGAATTAGAGATATGGTGTGAAGTGGTTTGATGTGAAGAGATATGAGGTGAAGAGGAAGGATAAGGCATAGGACTGGAAATCTGATCAGACTGGATATGAGGTAAAACTCCATCAGAATTATCATTAGGAGAACTGGTTTGGTGGTTAATAGTTTGTGGTTGCACACTAAGTGAGAAACTAGGAGATGACTCAGGTACATCAAGAACTATGGATCTGTGATGTCCCTGTTGAAATTTAGTGGAAAGGGGGAAGAAATGCTCATCAAAGATTACATCTCTAGAGATGTATATTCTACCACTCTCCTCAAGACACATATGCCCTTTGTGGGTAGGAACTAGGCCAAGATACACACATCTAGTAAAATGAAATTGGAACTTGTGAGCCTGATATGGTCTTAAACAGAGGTAACAGGCACAACCAAAGAATTTAAACATGTGATAGTTTGGCTTAGTGTGAAACAGATCTCATGTGGGGACTTAGTGCAGTAACACGGGGAGTAGGTAAAGCTGTTGATTAGAAGAGTAGCGACTGAAAACTAGACCACCAAAAGGTGAAAGGCATGGATGCCTGAGCTAGGAGAGTGAGTCTTAGTTCCACTATGTGCCTATGCTTTCTTTTTGTGCTGCCATGTTGGCCATGAGCATGTGGACATGAGTATCTGAAAAATATACCATGATCTTTAAGACAGGTTTCTATGTTTCAATACTCACCACCCCAGTCTGACTGTATGCTCTTAATTTGAGTAGAACACTGTGTATTGACAAGTTTGTGGAATTGTTTAACTACATCACACACTTCTGATTTAGCTTTTAGAGGGTAAATCCATGTAAACCTAGAATGGTCATCTAGGAAATGCACATAGTATAAGTGTCCAGTGGTTGATTTGACATGGGAAGGCCCCCAAACATCAGTATGAATTAGGTCAAACATATGAGTAGCATGAGAAATAGAATCAGAATAAGGAAGAGCATGAGATTTGCCAAATTGGCATGCTTCACATAAAGATAAACTTGCATTAATAGAAAAACCAGCATTACATTCTTGAATGACTAGACTCAAAGTTTTCTTAGAAGGGTGGCCAAGCCTTCTATGCCATACATCAAGATTTTTTTCTACATTAACAGACCTAACAGCACTAAAAAGACACTGAACTGGAACAGGTTGATTGGATTGAGGAGAGCTCTTGGAATTTCTAGTGAGATTGACCATCTTGTACAGACCATCCTGCATTACCCCTTTGAGAAGAACAGTCCCTGACTTCTTGTCCTTCACGAAACAGAAAGATGCATTGAACTCAATAAGTACATCATTATCACAAGAAAGTTTAGACACACTAAGAAGATTTTTGGTTATATGAGGAACCTGAAGGATCGAATGTAATTTAAGGGAAGAATTGGGTTACATAGATTGACCAATATTGTTAATCTTAAGTTGGTCACCATTACCAACTTTGAGATCTCCAGTGACATGGTTTGTAGCACCACTGTCCATATACCAAGCAGAATCAGTCACAGATTGAGGAGAAGCAATGAGGGCAGACATCTGTCTTAGACCAGAATTAGAAGCAATTGGCCTAGGAGGAGGAGGACTTGTGAAATTGAGATCAAATCGATGCCAGCATTCAAGCACTGTATGCCTATTTTTTCCACACAATTGGCATATGCTCTTGTTATTAGGATTAGCTCCTCTACCACCTCCTCGGCCTCGACCGTCGCGGCCACCACCTTGATAACCACCTCGTCCTCTGCCAGAATTGGAGTACTGAGGACGCACATCCGAACTTGATTGACCACGAGGGGTTAGATGCATAAGATTAACAACTGAATTTAGGGTTTGAACCTCACTGTTGGAGTTGGGATTGAAACGAGCTAAGAGTCGTTCGTGAGTAAGTAACCGGGATTGCACCTCTTGCCAATTCATAGATCCAACCCTTGCTGTAATGTTGACGATCGCTGACTCGTAATCTCTGTCCAGGCCATCCAGAACTGCTAGGATCAACTCCGATTTGGACACTGGGTAACCAACAGCCGCAAGTTTATCAGTATACGACTTCATTAGAGCTAGATAATCCGCCATAGATTTGCTGCCTTTTTCAGTTTTTGTAAGGGATATCTTGAATTCAAGCATCCTATCCTCAGATTAGCTGTTGAATAATGCTTCGAGAGTGGACCAGACTTCTTGTGATGTTTCACAGCCCATAACTTCAAGTAAGGCATGTTCCGTCATAGAACTTAACAGCCAGCCATTAAGAAGATGATCGGTGGAATCCCACTAGCTACAGCTACAGTATTTTTCCGGGCAACTCCTCCATCGAAGAGGACCTCAGGAGGTCTTGGTTTCATACCAGTCAAAAAGGGCTCAAGGTTGTACCCCTTCACAATTTGAAGAACATTGTACTTCCACAGCAAATAGTTGTCACGCGTAAGTGTCTCGGATTTTATCTAATGAAAAATAAACAAGTAATAAAATAAATCCGGTTTACCCCAAGTGCAGGGATCGTAGTATAGCGATTAAAAACCGGAGTCGAATCACAGGGAATCGAGGTTGGTCTAGTTCTTAATTTTTCTAAATTGTCACGAGAAATAACTAGAAACGAAAACGGAAAAAACAATAAACTGGACAGAGGGTTGTCAATCCAAAGCCAGGAAAGATAGTTGCGAAACCTAAATCTAAACTATAAACTAGAAAAGAAAACAATAAACAACTATAAAGTTGTGACGATGATCATGGTGATTAAACAACGAACAAGCAACGATCCACCGTTCCCGCAACCCTCAATTTCCTCTCTAAGGTTATCTTGTGAAGATTTAACTAAAATTGTGATTCACCTATCAAAAGTATGAATTTCTAATCTCTTAGATAATTCGTCTATTAATCTCGTCATCTCTCGATCCTTAAAGATTAACGCTTTCATAACCAAGGTGTAAGATTTATTTAATCTAGCAACCTAGATTTCTAACCTAACAACTCTCGTTATTTTTAGGTTAAAGATCCAATCTTTCCTATGGTGATCTAGGTTTACACCGACTCTCGTCACATAGTAAACATCAACAGCAATACATCTCTCGATTTAAATTGCAAAACAATAATAAGCATATAGAAAGATACGACTTTAATTAAAATCACAAAATAAACCAAAGATTGAAAATAAAGAACTCAATAAACGGTTTCACAGAGCTTGAGCAGATCGCTCACCTCCGATCGGCATCGTTACAATCCAGAAAGAAAAGCGAAACAAAATAAAAACCTAATCTAACCCTCGGTCGACCGAGCAGGGGCACTTGGTCGACCGAGCCTGCCTCTAGCTCGAATTAGGGTTTTATGTATATGATATGATAATATTCTGATGATGCCTAGGGTTGAGATGCTGCGTTGTATTTATAGGAATCAAGGTCGGTTTAACTAGGTCGGCTGCTGGACGCCCGTTTAATAGGATGGACGCCCGTCCTAGTTGCTTGAAATCTTCGAGTCGGGCCGAACTTGATCAGACGCCCGTCCTATGTAATTCTGGACGCTAGTTCGGTAAAAATCATGCTTTCACGAATCCAATGGCTCCTCTTGGACGCCCGTCCTCTCAGATCGACGCCCGTCCATCACGGACGGGGATAAACACTCGTTCAGCTTCTCCAAATCTTCATTCCAAGTTTCACTTGCATCTTTCTCCTTCTATTTAACCTTCAATTGAATATCTTTTTTTAGCTCATCCTATGCCATGCAAATGTACCTACAAGATAATAGAAACATGCAAAATGTAGAACCATATATATCGATAAAAAATCGCTAATAAAATCACGTAATAAGCTCGATTATGCACTTTAATGATTTCCATCGCATTCTTCAATAAATCCATTAAACACCGATTTTCTATAAAAATTAGTAAAACACGAAGAAATTATTTACGAAATAAAGTCATATAAACCGTAAAAATCACCGTTAACGATAAGCTTAATAAGGCATGCTTGATCGAGATTGCCGTGAACGGCGGAGCAAGAGTTCGGTGGATGAAAAATAGATGGAAACAGATCAAGACTTGGAGATAATACGCTGGGGATGACATGGTGGATTCCAGAGGCATAACTACCTGGTAGCCCAATGGATGGTGGTAGTGAGGCCGGAAAAGTTGTCGGGAACGATGGTATCGACGAGTATACAGGAAATGAGAAAGGAAATTGATTTGGTGAGACTGAAATCAGAGAGACAGTTGAAGCGGGGTTACTCTCTGCTTGAGATAATAGAGTTGTTTGCGGTGGATCTATATTAACACCGGTGGTTTCCGGTGGGATAGTGGTGGAGCTCATGGCTGAAGACACCATAGCTCTGATACCAAGTGAGGAAAGTTAATTCAATAGAAATGTATTCATTAATTCTGAATAGTGCTGAGTACATCATCATCATTAAATACTACACTTAAAGGAATCTAATAACAACTTCTCAACAGACTAATTATCTAAGATCATAGATCATTACACATCAGCAACACAAATGTAGGGCTCAGATCAAGTCTTCATTTTATCCTTTATCTCAACACCCTGCAAGAATGCATATTATTAACATCAAGTTGTCAAAGAATCTAGGATTTGTGTTGCACATGGGTTTGCAGAATGATTTGATGGTTGATTCTGGACCAGCTTGATTGCCGGCTCAGCGGCAGCATGTCCACCGGCTCAGCGGTGGCTCATATTCCAATTGCTTCTAGGAGACCAGTCAGCATTTTAGGGTTACATAGTTATTGTGATTTTCTGAAAATTCTAATATATGTACATTTATTCATTTTTGTAAAGTCGTGTATTGAAGTAGATATCATGACATTTGGAATTTTCTTGTGCCTGAACATTGATTGGTCATTAGTTACGTGCTTGTACATTATTTCATTTATCGTTCAATGCCTATACCTCAAGGGCTTACATTGCGGGGTGCATTTACCTCAAGGGCTTACATTATAGGGTGTCTATGCCTCAATGGCTCACATTCTAAGAAGACGCCAAAGCGTCATTATTTAGTTATTATTATTATCATATTCATTAACTCACCATCCGGGGTTTACATAAGATGGATCTATTCCTTCATGGCTTACATTTTGATGAGCCTATCCTCTAGGACTTACATACTGAGGAGCCTATCGCTCTAAGGCTTACATTCTGAGGGGCTCTCACTTCGTGCGCATTATGAAGGCGTAGTATTTAGCTATGGACCAATATGCATTCATTTCATTTCATTTCTGCTACTCAGTCATTTTAGACATTGATATTATCATTATCGTTGCAGTCATTCAGTCAGTTGGATACAAACATATTTGGATATGTTCAGTACAATATTGTCAACAGATCAGTTATTCATTTTTGTACCATTGTCATGTATAATTTTTGCTAATTTCCCATTCAGTGTCAATTTTATTACATACTTGATTAGTTACTTTCCAAATTATTATTATTATTATTATTATTATTATTATTATTATTATTATTATTATTATTACTAACTTAATGTTTAGTATACAAAATGCATTAATCATTAGAAAGCTGTGAAAATATTCTCGGATATTCTAATGGTTCCCTCTTGATTGTGGTTTTCTTATCGAGCTACGAGCTCACTCATTATTTAACATTTTCAGAGGAAGATGATGATAGATAAAAGGATCGGTTAGAGATTTTTCTTTTGCCGACTAGATATCTTGTTTAGGACCTTAATCCATGTTTCTCACTTTTGTTGATTTGTAGAGGCGGTGACCTCATATTGTTGAGCAGGTGATGTTCTATGTGCTTGTATCTTACCTTTTTAGTATGTTTGTATTGTGAGGTTTACGGTTGGCAATGACGTCGGATGTTTTGTATCAATGGATATTATATTGTCTTGTGCTGATCTTGTTGTTGCTATTTATGGTAGTTGCCTTGTTGGTAATGTAAATGTATCAGTAACAGGGAAGTTGTCTCGGATGGCACGATTACTGCTTTGCCAAACCGGTGCCGTCTGTTAAGTCATTTTTTCAGTTGTAGATAGCTAGCCTCATAGTTCATTTCCTTTTTCGGAGATGTTGATCATTATCTTGTTTAAATTCCTATCTGTTGCTTATTAAATGCTTCCCCGTAATCTAGAATAATGTCACTGTAATTTAATATTGACGTTTGGAATTAATTACCACGGATTGGGAATGCCTAATTGTAGCAGGCCAGGTTTGTAGACCAGAACCTTTCTTTAACTAGGAATCAATTAAGTGATTAAAAGCCAATATATTAGTCGTGATTATATAGTTTGGTGAAGTTAAAAAAACTCAGATGATGAGTATAATATAAAAACAAATAAATAAGACAAATTGCCACTTGCTCTTCAGATAAGAAAAAAAAAAAGAATTTATAAATGAAAGAAAAACGAATCATCGAAGTATGGCCGTTTGTGTAAGCCTTTAATTCCCATTTCATAACAAAAACAACGGAAGCAATTCAGTTTGGGAGATCAGATAAAACGGAAAAACAAATTAAACGAACAAACTTATGAGCTTTCCGGCCGGTGAAGATTTGAAGATAAGGCCTTTAGATAGAAGTGTGTTTGGATTATTGTTGTTGCATGCAGCATGCTGCAGTTTAGAATTTGGATAGCATGCTATATATGTTGCCTTCTTGAGCACTCAAACATACAGGATATGTTTTTTTTCTTCTGTTTTTCTGTTTATATATCTGCAGGACCATATCCGGTGATGCAAACATGATTTCTGTTGTATTTCATTTCCAATCTGTCTCTATATTTAATTTGGTTAGCCATTTATGTTACTTACGAGAAATGGTACGGGCCATAACCTAATGAACAGCACACAACGGTTATCTGGATTTATATTATGATCAATTTACAGATTATCATGATCAGTGAGACAGCCGTTGTGATATAACTTGATTCTCATCGTATCATTACTCCGTATGTTATTTAGGTAGTAAAGAGGATATATAATGAACAATTTTTTACGAACATATTTTTCTCAATTTATATGTTTCATTTAGATAAATGGGTTAGAACATTTGCATCAAATACTCTTTCAGAAAATTATTTTATACATTAAAATACACTCTCTTTTTTGGAAATAAAGAGCCTTTATTAATCAACATCCGTCAAACAAACGGCCAAAACGTCATCAGGAGGCAAACTACCCCAAGATGTCTCAACAACTAAATACAAAGCATGCCTAGCTAGAAGATGCGCAGGCACATTTTTTTTATTTGACATTATATCTATCCGACATTAAATGCAACAGATTATCATAATGCGGTAGATATATAAAAAAAGTACAAAATTTGGATCAATGCGATAGATGTAAAAGAAATTTTACAGAATTCAAATTTTATGAAAAAATATAGAATATTTAATGCAATCTTATTTTTCTTAAATCTGAAAATTTAAATCTCTAGAATACGGATTTTAAGGATTTAGAGTTTTTTGTTTTTGTTTTGGGGGGATGGGGGAGTATTTTGTTGGTCATGGTAATAAAACCGCAAGATAATTTAGTAAAACATTATGAGGGTATTTAAGAACATCACATAAAATCTACCATCGCTTTTAAAAGTGACGTGACTCAAAGACGTATCTATTCTAAAACCTTGTTGTGATGTCTGGGTAGATTTAGTGGGTGCCCTTAAAGGTAGGGGTGCACACGGATACGGATTATCCGAAAACCGAACCAAACCGATGTCATTTGGTTCAATTCGGTTCGGTTAATAATACTTTCGATTCGGTTTTAAGTTAGTATTATAGAAAGCGAAATTTTCGATTCGATTACGGATAACTCTATAAATTATCCACAACCGAAACCGAATAAAACCGAACAGTTAACCGAAATTGAATAGAAAAATTGTAAAGAAATGCCTATAATTAACTTGTATTACTAGTTTTCATAACCAAAAACTTTATAAGCGTTCATGAAAAATTGCATATAACCGAACCGATATCCGCATACAATTTTTAACCGAATTAAAATTTCGAATAAAAACTAAATTGTTTATAACCGAATAGAACTGTTATTTTTATTTCAATTTTAAGATAATCGAAACGTAACCAAACCGTATATTTCGGTTCGGTTCAATTCGATTACCTAGAATAAACGGTTCGATTTCGTATCAATTTCAATTAAGAAAATTTTTGTTCGGTTTCGATAAAATCGCCATTAATCTGCATCGAACCGAATCGCAGACACCCCTACTTAAAGGCTCCCAAACAATATATCATGTTACATTTATAAAAAGAGACCAATATCCGATTTGGACCATTATGTGAAATATAAGTTATATAACACGTATTATTACGGTACACATTCACGGATTCACCTAATATTTGGAAAAGTAAAAAAGACGTGTGTGTATACACATGTATGTATATATTGGCGTAGGGAAAATCGATTACCCTACACGTTGTACCCATCGAGCATCAGATGGCCACATCAATAAGATGTTATCTCAACATGGCGCATGTCGACAATGTGATGTAGGTCGTCATCGGTGCCACACCGCCGGCATAGCGCAGGTCGCCCACGGTCCGTTACAGCCGACGTGACGCATGTCTTCTTGAGTCTCAAACAACTGTTACACCCCATTAAATGAGCACTCCAGACATGATCATGAACTGTAACTGCTCCGTGTAATTCGCTACACTATATTAATCAACGGGAACGTCCTATAATGAGACATTATATAAGAGATCATCCTTGTCACCTTTAAGATGCACATACTTTTATATACCGAGTTCATTGTTTCTATAACAAATATTACTATACCGAACTGACTTGAGCATCGGAGGATCTTCCCGAAGACAAAGTTTTAGGCCCTCTTACGTCTTGTTTGTTTTACAAGCTTGTTCTCCGGTTTCTTGGATCATCATTTGAAGGTCCATTGCCGATCATTCACTCAATTTGTACTCGGACGATTCTCAACATTGTCAATTGCAGCTGGAAGGAATGCCCGCGGCCGAAGAGTTTAACACTTAAACATAGGCCCCAAAAGCAAAAACAACACAGAAGGAACCAGCCAAGGCCCCCTCCGGTGAATGTCACGGGGGAATCAACGCGTAGGAAATGGATGCACCACTTGTGCAGGACACAGTGGGGATATGTCTAGACCCATACATGTAAATGAGAAACGAAGGCTACTCAAGCAATGCTTCAAATATCTCAACAATTAGTGAGCAACATGTAAGAGCGGAAGCTTAATAAAAGAAGAGAGAAATAACTTGTAGTTTATTTCATTAAGAAGAAAGCTTAAATTATTACAAGAGAGGCTGGTTGTTTATATAATACAATACAGCACTCAGGAAAACAGACAGGAAGAAAATAGCCATTGGCAGTCTTGTCCCAACGGCTAGTTGGAATTCAGCCAAGACTTAGAGCCCTATAGAAGACAACACCCTTTGGGATAAAATAAACTAATTACAAGCTTAATAAAATAGAGAAAAAGACTTGGGAGAAATATTAGAATAAATCATGATGATGATTAATTCTAACACAACAATCCCGACGTGTTCGCCTCCCTGGTTGATCAGGTCAGAAAGCGGAAGAGCCCTTCGGGTCCTAAAATCTCACAAATGTTTGACGCAGCAAAATTACCTTCATGGCACAAGCGTGCAATTTCCAATACCGGTGATGGCCGACCTGCCAAAGGAGAAGGAAGTACCATTGCAATCATACTAAAATAGGTAGTCCGAGCAAAAATGAATGAAATTCTAGGAAGGGGAGGAGATATACGTTAGTTCTCCCTTCACATAAGATATTGAGCAGTTTCTTAAGCCTGATGGCTTCAAACTGCTAAAGATAGATCCATATGATGGGACCAAGGACCTTAAGGACCATTTACACCAGTACCTACAGCACATGATCTTATATTTTGCTGCTGACGAAGTGAGATGCAATGCTTTCCCATGGTTGATGTGAAAGCCACATAGTAGTTCAAGCGACTCCTACCTCGATCAATCAATAATTTTTGCCGAGCTAGCATAGCAGTTCGTAACTGCATGCATCTCGGCTCGGCTCTTTCAGAGACTGCCATTCACCTTCTCACCATAAAACAAAGAGAGAATGGGTCGACATTGGAACACTTGAAGAGATTCGCTGATGAGTCCAGGCATGTGCAGGACGCAGTTACCTCATTTGTTGGAGGTCTCAGAGAGAGGAGATTGTATGCAAAGCTCAACAGCCAGCTTCCACATACAATAGAGGAATGTGTGGAGATTTTTTACAAGCATTGCTAAAGAGAAAAAGCTAATCGGCTCAAAAGAGAAGCCGACTGAGGTGGAAAGACATTAAGATCGGATCGATGACCTCTCTAGGCAAAAATAAAAGTTGTGTGGGACAGAATCAACGTACACCCACGTAACTGACATGCTGGGGAAGAAAGGAATCTTGCAGGACATGGACTTGATTCCCCTCAATCAATCTAAGACTCATATTCTCGTAGTGATGGATAAGAAAGGTCTGTCAAGCCCCCCAACACCTATGAGGGGACCTCGCAACAAGCGTGATGAACGTTTGTGCCGCTGGGAAATCGATAGAGAGAGCTGAAGAGGGAAATCGATGCTCTCATCGAAACATTAAAGCTTCACCAGTTCGTCAATCAAACTGACGGGGGATCAACCACGAGGTCGGAGAGCTGGGAAACGATGATCAATGTAATCCAGAGAGAAATGATCAGCGTCGAGATCGATCCTCAAAGACAGACAGACTAGGCAAAGGAGAATAATCAGATAGCATGTACTATCTTAACAATTGTTGGTGGATCCAGCTCGTCGTTTCAACCTGAGAAATCAGACGGACTCCTGCTGATTCTCAGCAAACCGGAAAGAAAGCAAAATTAACTGGAGAAGTTACTTACGGGCCGGATGATCCAATCTTAAGTCTTTTGGAATGCAAAAACGGTTTGTGGTTCCATCTAACTAAATGAACATTCTCTTGTCAACTAATGAGAATTGTTATTATTATTTGTCTACTTAGCAGGAGAGCATGCGCCGTGCAGAGGTTGTCATTATGGTTGATGAAGCTATCATCTTTCCTTGTAAGCCTTCCGCAGAGGTTGTCTTTATGGTTGATGAAGCTATCATCTTTCCTTGTAATCCTTCCGCAAAGGTAGACGATAAAGCTGTCTCTGTTATTCTTCAAATTCTCTTGTATTTCTTATTTTCCACAGATTTTTTTTCTGGAAATGGCTTTGGTGAATTATGATACAAGAGATTGCTTTGGTTATTTGAGATCAAATTTGCAAATTTAATATGCTAATGGTTATGATCCATCATGATCAGTAAGAGATAAGAAACCAATTTTTTACATGGGAAATCATCATATCTTCAGCAATGTATGTCTTTTTCAGCTTGTTTAGGAACTTGCTGTTAATGCCAACATGTTTTGAGCACCGGGCCTAAGCTATTAATACCAGAAAATTTCCTTTCTGAGCATCGAAAGTATGAAATTTCGTGTAAACCATAAATCGAATGAAATGCAAAAAATGGTGCAGTGGCCTGCAGATTTAGAAAAATGAATATAATGGCGAGTAAGTTACAAGGTGAACAAAATGGATCTGATCCTCTCATTGCCTCATGGAAGAAATATCAGCATTGTTGCTTTCTTCAATTGAAGAAGACATGGTGTTCTCTTTCCATCCCTTTTGCCTAGCTCGTAGCTCCCACGTTGCAGTAGCTTCTTTCTGTGCACGTAAAGCTTCTTCGGCCTTTTCCCTAGCTTCCTCACATGTTTCCATTCCTGAGTTGCATTTATCTGCTTCTTTTTGATACTGTGATGCCATCTTTTTGGCCTCGAGCAATGCCATATCAGCACGTTGCTGCTTTTCTTGAGCTTCGGCTTCTTTTATAGCTAATTCTTCTGATAATGCATCAGCCAAACTCTTTTCTGTCTCTTCATCCACCTTAGAATCATGCTTCATGCAATCTGAATGAAAAGTTTCATAAGATGTATTAGGTGATGCACGCGCCTAATTTCTATACTAGAGAAATCATGCTTCACACACAATCATGAATGCAGAACCTCCACAAGCATGTTAATCAATACGCTTTTAAAATGCAGACAGATGGTTTTATTGTCCATTAAGTTTGGGCAAATGATTCGTGTTACCTAAGTAGAACAGGTTTCAGACATTGAGATAATACTGGATGGCTTCAATCACCCCACACCTACGCCCTCCCTACCCTCCCCCCTCCAAAAAGCACTACTGGAAAAGGGGAACGAGGATTTGGAAAAACAGGGAAGCACAAGAAGGAAATCAAATCACTTATTGTTGTACATTTACACCAATAACTGAATCCATAGACCATTAAAATAACATTCTAAAAGAGAAAATCCTGAAACCAGCCATATGAAAGAATTGACAAACCTATCATGGTAATGTCAACAAGCAAATAGGTGATATGAGCATGATACACAAATTTACAGTGAGTTTTAATAAACGTCTACTGCCATATTCCACGTACTACTACATTGATTCGACACTCTTGCTATTGTCATAGATTCTTCCAGCATTAGGTATCATCCTAGTTTAGGTAAAACAGAGCAAATTCCACAATAACAGTATCATTCATTCATTTTCCATTGATATCATAAATAATCGAGCCTTAATATTTTGTCAATAGACAGCCAGATAATGAAGGAACAAGGATCCAACCTGTGAAAGAGCTGACATTCAATCCTGCAAGGACAAGAAAAATACAAACCATTTTAATTTTGTTCCTGACTTGATAAATACTAAAAAGCAATATTTTTAATAAAAGTCATCAAAAGGGTGGTCATATATCCACTTCATTTATCACTCCACATTCTTATCACCATTGATGATGGTGGAACCGATATCAATCAATAAGTTCTTACACTTTGATCAAATGGAGTCGATACATGATTTTCTGTCATGAAAATTATGATTTGAAAACTTGTATGTAAAATCTGGAAAAGGGATACATATATGTGGGTGCATTTATTGATAGGCAATTAGAACAATAAATAATACCCAAAGGAAAGATAAAATCGTCGTTTAACGTCCAAACTAAAAGTCGGACTTTTAATTTAACACAGTTTCCCAAACTCAAAGTTCTTAATGCTTATCATTGGCGAACCCTGCACCATAATTTAACATGTGCAAATGTGCAATATGAATTCTTAAAAGTGCATCTCGCAGATGAGCAAATCCCCGTTCCAAATTAAAGAAGAGAGTATAACATTTAAAGCAATCGACGATCTAAATTTAATATAGCAAACCAAGAATAACATCAAGAAGAAGATCAAAGCATCCCATCTAATGATCTAAAAGAGTTACGTAAATCCTAAATTCCTAATCGAGAAGAAAGTGCATATTTCAGAAATCACCACAGACTTACAGTTATCCGAAAGAAAGATTAAAAAGATTTAATCTTTGCACAATCGAGACAAAACCCATGATCAAGAGACTCCATTTGCAAGAAACTAAACCCCGCAAAGTATGTGTACGTACCTTGGGATAGGATGGAAACAAAGCGGCGATCGTCGCAATTACAGTGACAAGGTGGGCAAGAATAATGTCCGACGGCGACGAAGGACTCTGTGAGATGCCAATACAGAGGCGGGCCAATAATGCAGCATGATAGGCATATACCCAAGAAAAGGGATGCCAATTTAAGCATCTTGGGACTGCATGTCCCCTGTTGTTTATACTGGGGATTCATCATAACTGTTTTCTCAAAAACTTGTTGGTTTTTTTAGGTTCATGCATGAATTTCAGAGTACCTGCTGCTGGAGAGGAGGATATCAGATATGCACATGGAAAGTAGTTAGCAGTTTATTGACAACTGCCGAAGGAAGGTGTTTGTTTTCTCAGGGTGGCTTCTGATTTTTACACTACACTGTCAAAGGGTTTGATTTGGTAAAGCCACAAAAGGGTTGATTTGGTAAAGCCCGATGAAATTAAAAATAAAAAAAGCTAAATTTATTAGTTACAAAGAACCAATTTTATACTTATTTATTGGTTAATTACTACTTATTTTGGCTTATTGGTTACTTTAATTTATGTGCGGGTTCTTTAAAGACACCAGCTAAATCTATTATTGCACTTAAGGGCACCATAATTTATGTATTTTTTTAAATCTTGTTGTGGTATCCTAAGTAGATTTAGTGTAGTGTCTTTAAAGACTCTCATGTGTATGCTAGGATTTTTTTCTTTTTACGGATACAAAATATACATACGTACATATTTTATTTCCAGGGAGGCAAATTCGGAATTTTCAAATTAAAAACGACAACATTTACCGTTGGATCAATGTTATGTTGGCACGCAAGGATATGTTTGAAGGATATAATTATATTATTAATTATAGTATACTACTTATGGTTTATTGGTTTACTTTAATTTTATCTTTATGCTAGGATAAGTTTGAAAGATATTATTATATTATTAATTATAGTATAATACTCATTAACTAATATAGGTTCATTGTAATCAACAATACCAAGTGTTTAATATCATAATGTGACTCAATTTGTTGTGCTCGTTGCCCTATTCATATTTGTATAATAAAACAAGAGGTTTGTATTTATATGGGAGAATTTTTTCACACCTAAAGGTTATCTTGACCGAATTTGGGTCAGGATAAATAATTCTTTATCCTGACCGAATTTGGGTCGGGATAAATAATTCTTTCTAGACCCAACAGTGGTCAGAAAACACTTCCTTACCCAACAGCGGTCCGTAAAATGAGGTGTGTTAAGATTTTTTTAGGTGTGAAAAGACTTTACCATTTATATTAGACAAATGATTTTGAAAGTAATCGTTATGAAATCAAATCATAGGAATATGGCGCGGCAGTGCGTCGGTTTAGTGGTGGTAGACTATAAACGGCGTGTAATTAATGCTCAACCCCGTTAGTGTAAAAAATAGAATCATAGGAATATGCCGTTACAACTCAAACCGGGGGAGCAGACCTCCAATCCACCAGACCACAGACCAACAATCCTTCTTTCGCAAAAAGATGGGTCGGGGAATTTCACTAGGCCTAAAACGAACAAGAAGTAAAAGACCTTGCCAAAGTCAAGCAATCCGCCAAAATACATCCAAAGGAAGACAGGTCCTCAGAAGGGGACACAAGACTTTGAACCGAAGAAATCGAATCGGATTCGACTTTGATGCATATCCCAAAGAACGTGCCAGACTAATACCTAACATGACAGCTTGCAACTCAAGCGTCATGATATCAAAAGAACCGGCGAGACGGCAAGAAAATACTTTCAACAAGCCCCTTGGGAAAATGATTTAGGCACCACAATTGATACATTGCATCATAAAAATATTACGTGAAATCAACTATTTGTATGATTGGGTTTTTTTTTAAATTTTTATTTGCAGGTATAAGAATGAACATCAATTAAGGTGACAATTATTTATAACATCACTGGCGATAATGTTGTTTTATTTATAACTAGAATCGGTGACAATTACGTATTTATACGACAGTATTTAACATGTGATGTGCTATAAATATTTTGGTGTGAAAAATAATCAAATAATGTAATGTTCGTAGCGAATTCATAGAATCAATAAAAACATTCTAAATTATCAAAAAAAATAAAAATAAAAATCGAAGCATGCTAAATTAATTCACAAAATCCTCATCCGTAAACATGAAAAGATTTGATACGTTTTTTTTTAAAACTTAATTTGCATCAGAACCATTTTAATCAAGGGAAATTTATTTAAAAAGTGCATGTGGTGATGATTAGTTAAAGAGAACTTTTTTGGAGTGGTTACAGTTAAAAAGGTTTGATTTTTGTGTGTAAAATGAAGGGTTTTAGATGAAGAGGCACTTTTAAATGGTTAGAGGTTGGCCAAGTTCTTTTAAATGAAGACCCCTTTTATCAATGCAACACACTCAAGGCGCATGCCACTGAATCAACATTTTAAATGTCTATTTTTGAAGCAAGAATCAACTTTTCGAAAGTCGATCCTCGCCTTTAACTTTAAAAAATTGATTCTTAACTCAAAAATTGATTTCAAAATATTAATTCGGATATGGTGCATGTGTAATATGATATATGGTAAATTCAGACAAGCAGAAATAACTGCATTTTTTTCCCTTTCCTACAAGAAAATGTCTTTTCACACAGTCATTTGTCTTATTGCACAACAATTACTTTCCAATTTTGCCCTTAATTTTTTTTCACACACGCCTATATTCTGACTGGAGTTTGGTCAGAATGTGAAACATTATACCTAGTCAGAACAATTTAATTTATTTTGACCCGAACGTGGTCAGAAAAACATTACATGTTTGGCCTCTTAAATGGTCCGATACGTTTTCGAAAATTTTATAGCGACGTTGTTATATTCTAACTTGAAATAGTGTTATACCTACTCAAATGTGGTCAGAATAATTTAGCTTGTTCTGACCCAAACGTGGTCAGGAAAACATTACATGTTCGGCCTCTAAAATAGTCTGTACGTTTTCGAAATTTTCATAGCGCCGTGGTCATATTTTGACTTGAAATAAGTGCGGAAAACGTTATTTTACGGCCTGTAAAATGATCTGTATTGTTTCTCAAGCGTACGTAATAATGTCTCTTTATTCAGACCAAATATTGAGTGCGGAAAACATAATGTTGCGCGCCAGCAATACTGTAGTGCAAATAATATTCAATTTCTAACTCATTTAGGGTCAGAATGATATGTGTGTTAAATGTCAAAACAAAACTCAATCTCGCCATTGAAATGTGTAAAACATGTTTTGTGTGAAAAGACGGTCCCTTCATTATTCTACGAATGTCTCAGTTCATTTTTCTATAAACAAAACATGTAGTGAAATAAAAAGGTTATGTTCACCTAAATTGGTGTAAACAAAGTTTACATAAAAATGGATGGTGTCAACCTAAATTGGTGTAAACAAACAAACAAAACCCTGATGAGATGAAACATTCAAGGTCAAGTTACATTCTTGAATATAATGAAGTACATATCGATAAATGTATGTGTCATATATCATGATCCATGTCATTAAAATATGTTGATTCAATTGCTGAGGCACCAACATTTTCCTTAAATTAATCACTTTATATTTCATTTGGTTTAATTAATCATTTTCCATGTTACTTTTAATTCCAGGGTTCAGGAAATGATTGGGAAAGCCTGATTTTAGTGTTTGTAAAGGTTGATTATGAATGCTTGTGTTCTAAAATTCCTGTAAGATGCTTCTAAACATGGCTTTTCCAATGGACAAATTCGAAAGAGAGTACAACCGTAACAACCCGTTTCACATAAACAAGGGTAAAATGGTAACAGACCGCTCACCCCCTACACTCGGTATACATCTCTTAAACCTGTTGAACCATAACTATCCTTCGTACTCGCAAGTTTTAATAATAATACAGTTCATTCCGAGACTGCTAAATGATTAAAAATCCACGGTATTGTTAATACCAAAGTGCTAGTTTGACGGCTTCTTTGGATACTCCCTCGCTCCAAAGATGGTTGATCCAATCCTAACATTCGTGCTTCCATGTTCAATCTGCCAAAACGAGTCAAGACCACAACAATAATAATAAGTACATACAATAATACACCACAATTAAATGATTTTTAGTTGCAAATGTTATACAGCCTAATGATGAATGATGAAAGGAAGGATTCGCTTACAGCAAGTTCAAAGTCATTGGACATGCCCATCGACAGCTCGATTTGCTCTTCATCCATTCCCAGTATCTTGCACAACTCACTTCTGCAGTTTGTCAATGTCTATGAACAAGCAAGGAAATGCAAACCTCGTAAATTTATGAGATACTTTACCCGAAAGGTCCATAATAAAGCAGAAAATACATTATAATACAAATAGAACAAGAAGTATTCTGCTACCTTAAAATTCTCTGGAGTAGAAGTATAATCTAGCATTCCAATAGTCATTAGGCCACAAAACTCGAGGTTTGGGCAGTTTTCTTTAACATGCTTCACAAGATCAGTACAATTCACTGGTTCAACACCAGATTTTGCTGCAATAACCCCAAAAAAAAAAAAAAAAACATCTTTAATCGTTCATCGTTGTTTTAATCGAAATGAATTAGCTTCCATTTTCAAGATACTTGTTACCCACATTCTTCCCCACTTGTATTAACTTGCACCAACACTTTTAAACGTTGTCTTCCGATGTTTTCGACAACACGATTAAGCTGATTGGCAATCTGTCAAAAAGTAAGGTAAATATGAATGATTAATGATGAAATTATATATACTTTAAAAGTCGACCTTCAACTAACTGCTAATTTTTACATTACTTAAATTGTATACAGAACTTGCCCCTATGAATCAAATTTAACATGTAGAACAACAAAAATCAACACAGGTGCCAAAAAAAAAGATGCATGGTGTGCCATTTTGCCCAGTATCAGCTTGCTTGCTAATAGAACACATCTAGTTGTGTTTTTTTGTTTTGTTTTGTTTTTGGTTTTTCGTTTTTTGTTTTTTGGGGAGCATCTATTGACTCCCATAGTCGTTGTGTATTGCGAGTACTGTGCAAATGTGATAGCTTATCGTTTTGCAGGTCTATTTGGAAAGTGTAACGTTTGTATAACATGTATTGTGTAGTGTTGAAAGATAGACTCTGGTAGAATTTGTACTTGGGATTATCCTCATGAAGTGTGCTATGTGTTCTTTCTGTATGTTAAGAAAGATCTTACATGAGTTGGATCAGAGAATTTATGAATGCTGACTTTGGAATGGTGTTTCTTTCTTAATAAATAAGTAAATAAATAAATAAAGGAAAGGTTATACTTTCAAGCAGACCTGCAAAACGAAAAGCTATCACGTCTCCACAATACTTGCATTGCAATGCAATGCATAATGACTATGAGAACTCAACTTCCAATTTGAAGTCAATAGATGCTCCCCAAAAAACGAAAAACAAAACAAAACAAAAAAACCACAACTAGATGTGTTCTATTGGCAACATCTTCACAGATTGCAACTTGGTTCTGAAAAGCCAGCCAAAATTTTCAGGTTCACTAAAAGAAAAAATGCTAGGTCATCCGTTATCCTAGAAACTTAGATATTCTCGTTCATGACTCGATGAACCAAAACGAAGTACCGCGCAACAATTTTTCACCCCAAATAACTAAAGAAATTGGAAACGACCGGCAATCAGCACAAGCAAGAAACATTCTTTAAAAACAAACAAACAAACAAAAAGAAAACAATGTTAAATTGATGTGTGAATACCTTTTCATCATCAACAGTCTCCACCATGGCAAGATTAGGTACACCGTCTAGCAGAAAAATATGCAAGAAAAAACTATGTCAGGAGATAACTGGCAAAGAGAATACGTTAGGAATTTCAGACTTTAATTATACGTAGAACAATGAAGTGATTTTGTCATATCCAAAATCTGATTGTGTACTGTTATTATTTTTACCATCATTAAGATGAATAAAATTGATCGATTAAAAATAAATCTCGAGTAATATAATAAAGGCCAACCAAACACAACAGATGAAAAAGATGTAAATCAAGCAGTGCTAAAAAAGCCACATAATGTAAGAGCCTACAAGTGTAGTACTCAATCGCACAAGATTCCGTTTCCCATCAATTTCCGCCCAAAATGTTGGGAACTAAAGTCAGTACTGTGAGTTTGAAAACCAAATCAAACTGTCAATACCACTTTATGCTCAACTGACATGCAATGATATATATATGCAAAGATAGGCTATAGCATTTTTGTGACGAGTTATATACTTGTTAGCATAATTATCCATTCTATGGGCCTACTGCTGCGAAAATTCAAAAACCTCCGGTATCTTTATTGGTTCATTTATGGTTCATTTACAATTGAACAATGTCTCATGAAGACACTTGAAGATCAAAAGCTTCTGTTCGACTCAAGTTTCGGGCAAACATATATTGTAAGGGAGATAAAAGTTGCAAAATATAAAGAACCCGATGCTCTCTCGGAGAAAGAGACGAGCCACATACTCAAAAGCGGCTTCACTTTATTGCTCTGTAAATGCCCAATGAAATGCCACTGTATATCATCCGGAAGCTGCAGATTATCCAACAAATGGTAAAAAGGCTTTCAACTTCCCATTGAATCAAACAAATTCAAAGAAGAAACACAATAGGAAACAAAACTCGTAACTAAATAACAATCCAAATCGTCATAAAATGGAGCAAAACAAGATTAAAGGACCTGAGGGGCCTTTTCGACGATTTCTTGGACGTAATTCTCGCCGAAACAGCGGTGACCGGCGTCGTAGACCTGGCGTAAAACGGGAACTGGCTTGGTCTTGCTCACAGCCACTACTCGGATCCTGTCTGCCCGACGCCCACACCGCTCCGCAGACTCTTGCACCCGGTGTAAAACAGACCTCAACGCCGCCGCAGCCACGCCGTCCATGGCGGATGCAGCCATATCTGGATGAGCAATGTTCGATACGGATTCGGTGGTGGAAACTTTGATTTCACTGTCATTAACCGCGGCAGCCGCTGCTGAATCCTCCGCCATTTACTTTCTTCGGCATTGAACGATTACTTTTTAGCGCCAGTCGAAGTTTCGGGCTTGTCAACTGTCAACGTCGGGTTTCATTTTTTATTTTTTATTTTCATTTTTTAAAGAAAATAGAAACTGTTTCTCAAAAAAAGAAAATAAAAGCTTTCCGTTTGTTTTGGGTTTGAGTTTTTTTTTTTTAAATAAACTGATTGAAGTAATGATTAGAAAGTTAAGATGTTTTTTTAAAATTTATATAGATTATGAAATGGAGAAGCATGGCCATCTGATCAGGTTCTTGATTTAAAGGAAGATCAGGTTTAATCTTGCTTGGTGAAAACATAAATCAATAACTATATCCGTTAGATCAATTATCTAATACAACATAACTATTATGCACTTGAACTGTTGAACACACCAAATCTTATTTTTAACTGCAAATTCACCGATGAAGTTGAAACAAAATTCTCTTCCTCAAAATCATAAGACGTCTTCTCCAAAAAAAAAAAAAAAAAAAAAAATGAAAGAAAGAAAAGAAACCATAAAAAAAACATACTAAACAATTTGAATTGAGACTTCGCTCATTAGTCATCATCTTTTTTATATTTACTCGGTGTAAAAAAGTCAAAACTTTGTTCATCTTTTTCAACATTAAGGTTCATCATTTTCAATATTATGGTTCATCATCTTCAAATTCACAGAAGCATAGAATGTAAAAAATGATTACATAGATGAATGAATCCCTTCAAGTTAACACCACCGATTTAAAACAGAGTGACATAAGCAACCCAAGGCTTTTTTTTCCCCTGTAATAGATACCAATTGATTCCAAAAAAAAAAAAAATAAGAATAATAATCGTAGGTCATTATCCATGGAAAACTTCATCCCTGTAAATTTTGTTTCAATTTTTTGATTTAAAAGAAAAGGTTAAGAAACGAATTGTTAGTATTCTCGTCGTGTACGTGAAGAAGAAAAAAAACAAAAAAACAAAAAAACAAAGCAATGCTAAAAATGAGCATTTTCTATTAACACAACATCTTGGCCTTCCGAATTGGGTTTGCTTCCAAAAAAATTGGATCTTCTAATGCAGTAGATGGGAAAGGGTAAAGCTCAAAAGTTGTAAAAGAAATCATTTAACCTCAATGTGATAACTATTGTTGTTAAAAAAAAATTAAAAATAAAGAAACCTCAACTTTCTTATATTTTTTTTGTTTGAAAGAATGGAGGGGAGATGGACGTGAGGAAGTCGGGAAGAAGATGATAAATAGAAGTCACTGTTCTTTTAATTTTTTTATTACATCCGGTGGAATTTATTCCATGACCGGTAAATTGTTTATCAGGTTAAAATATTTTGTATGATATACACCATAACTAATAATATATTATATCAATCCAGCAGTCCAAATTATTTAATCTTGATCTAACGGTTTTTTCTACTGACTGGACCGTACTCCCTCCGTTTTTTTTATCTGTCACATTTCACAATTTACTCCTTTTTTATTTATCTGTCATCGTATATTTTCAATGCATCATTTATTACTTTTTTCTTCTTTACCAATAAAATATTGGGAGAAAGCTTATTAAAAATGACAAATGTTATAGTTTAACAACTCAGATTAAGACAATGATATTTATATAAGGGAATAAGGACAAAAGAATTAATCGAATAGACCATTTTAACACTTAAAAAAAAAAAAAAACAGAGCTCATACGGTTTCTTCAGTGGAAACCCAAAATTCCATCTTCATCTCAAATCCAGACGGAAAACCTAGAAACCAAGGCGGAATTCGATCGGCTTCAAAATCAGATGCAATTCAATAGCGATTCGTTCAAGAAAGAGTGAACCGCTTCGATCGGCTTTAACATCTAGCAATTTTCTGCGTTGTTAGATTTGCTGATTCTTCGAATTCAAAATTGGGTTCGAAATCGGAAATTCCTGAAAGATATCTGTTCAAAAGTCACAGAAAATGGGGACAAGGTATGAAATCGACAATTTAATTGTTGTATGTAACTTAAATATCGTTTGAGTTTTCGTTTTTTTCTTCTAATAGATGAAATTTATATGACAAAGAAAAGAAATTTCAACATCACTTGGAAAAGAGAGTCAAGAAAACTTTCACAGATTGCGAGCGGATATATTTTCCAATATGCTCCAAAGGATTGAAAAATAGACCATATCACTGGATCTTGTTAGCCTTCGAACCAGCAATTGAAGGAGATTGGAAAATGTATAATTCCCTGGATTGCGCTAAAAGAGAAATAGAAGCTTTCAAAAAAGAATGTGCTGATGTGGTAAGTATCATAAAAGTTCATTTTATACTAAGAAAAATATCAAATGACTTTTATACATTATAATTGCAGCAAAATTACCTTTGGAAATGCATGTACACAAATGTTGAGGAGA
The DNA here is from genome assembly GCA_026214975.1 of Gentiana macrophylla. Taxonomy (NCBI): domain Eukaryota; kingdom Viridiplantae; phylum Streptophyta; class Magnoliopsida; order Gentianales; family Gentianaceae; genus Gentiana; species Gentiana macrophylla. The sequence continues at coordinate 25,645,846 of CM047806.1, forward strand.
AAGAACTTGATGAGGAAGTGAAACAACCGAAGGAAATTTTAATTGTTGAAGACTGTCCAAAGCAAGACAGTGACAGGTATATTTCCAAAACTTAAAAATAACGATTAAAAGACAGATTAACTCAACTACAAGTGATTGAATTTCCAACATGTTTCCAAAAATTGCAGGACGAATTGTGGAGTATACATAATGTACTATCTTCAAGAGCTAGCACAGAAAAAGGAAATAAAAAAAAACTGGAAAGCCAATGACGTGAAGAAATTCACAGCAATGGTTGTCAATGACATTTGCAAGAAGGGTTTTACCTTTTGAAAAAACTTATTGTTTTCTTTGATATGATTTTTAGAACTGAATGTAAATGAATTTGTAGAGTTCACCTAAAAGGATGAGTTGTGACCTTATCTCTTATGAACTGTTAATCAGCTGCTCTTAAGGATTCTTAAACTGTTTTGTTTTTTCTGCTTTTGTTATAAATCTGGTTCACTGTTTTACAATAATGTCAAAACTCTCTGGTTCACTGTTTTAAGATAATGTCAAAACTCTCTGGTTCACTGTTTTAAAGCTAGGCTAAAAAATCACATGTTCTTGTACCATAAGATTGCCTCAACTACATTGTAACCACACTAGTTATCAAACACTTTTATAAAAGTAAAACCATTTAACTACGTCAAGAACAAACTAAAAAAATGTAGAAAATGAAATTCATTTCAAAATCAAAGTTCACTGTTTCATGAAACACTAAGACATGAAGAACGTCAATGTCGGAAGTTCCTTTGCTTGCACTTCATTATTTAACTAGTACAAATCAAGTAGTTTATCATGTAATTTATCATGTAACCACACTAGTTAGCAAACAACATATAAAACAAAATTCAATTCAAACACTAAAGAACACTAATTCAAGTTCACTTTGTTTTACCGATAGACTCTCTAGTTCATTGTGCTTTACGAAAAGCTATAAAATTACAACATGATCTTGTACATTTGTATCCGAACATAGACTCGGCTTGTATTACTTATCATGGGACAACATTAGTTATGAAACAAAGATATAAAACAAAACTCAATTCAAGAAACTAAAGTACATTGTTTCATGAAACACTAAGACATGAAGAACGCCAATGTCGGAAGTTCACTGTTTGCACTTCATTATTTAACTAGTACAAATCAAGTAGTTTATCATGTAATTTATCATGTAACCACACTAGTTAGCAAACAACATATAAAACAAAATTCAATTCAAACACTAAAGAACACTAATTCAAGTTCACTGTTTTACCGATAGACTCTCTAGTTCACTGTTTTACAGAAAAGCTATAAAATTACAACATGATCTTGTACATTTGTATCCGAACATAGACTCGGCTTGTATTAATTATCATGGGACAACATTAGTTATGAAACAAAGATATAAAACAAAACTCAATTCAAGAAACTAAAGTACAATGTTTCATGAAACACTAAGACATGAAGAACGTCAATGTCGGAAGTTCACCTTTGTTTGCACTTCATTATTTAACTAGTACAAATCAAGTAGTTTATCATGTAATTTATCATGTAACCACACTAGTTAGCAAACAACATATAAAACAAAATTCAATTCAAACACTAAAGAACACTAATTCAAGTTCTTTGTTTTACCGATAGACTCTCTAGTTCAACATTTTACTGAAAAGCTATAAAATTACAACATGATCTTGTACATTTGTATCCGAACATAGACTCGGCTTGTATTACTTATCATGGGACAACATTAGTTATGAAACAAACATATAAAACAAAACTCAATTCAAGAAACTAAAGTACAATGTTTCATGAAACACTAAGACATGAAGAACGTCAATGTCGGAAGTTCTTTGCTTGCACTTCATTATTTAACTAGTACAAATCAAGTAGTTTATCATGTAATTTATCGTGTAACCACACTAGTTAGCAAACAACATATAAAACAAAATTCAATTCAAACACTAAAGAACACTAATTCAAGTTCACTGTTTTACCGATAGACTCTCTAGTTCTTTGCTTTACTGTAAAAGCTATAAAATTACAACATGATCTTGTACATTTGTATCCGAACATAGACTCGGCTTGTATGACTTATCATGGGACAACATTAGTTATGAAACAACATATAAAACAAAACTCAATTCAAGAAACTAAAGTACAATGTTTCATGAAACACTAAGACATGAAGAACGTCAATGTCGGAAGTTCACTGTTTGCACTTCATTATTTAACTAGTACAAATCAAGTAGTTTATCATGTAACCACACTAGTTAGCAAACAACATATAAAACAAAATTCAATTCAAACACTAAAGAACACTAATTCAAGTTCACTGTTTTACCGATAGACTCTCTAGTTCACTGTTTTACAGAAAAGCTATAAATTACAACATGATCTTGTACATTTGTATCTGAACATAGACTCGGCTTGTATGACTTATCATGGGACAACATTAGTTATGAAACAACATATAAAACAAAACTCAATTCAAGAAACTAAAGTACAATGTTTCATGAAACACTAAGACATGAAGAACGTCAATGTCGGAAGTTCACTGTTTGCACTTCATTATTTAACTAGTACAAATCAAGTAGTTTATCATGTAATTTATCATGTAACCACACTAGTTGGCAAACAACATATAAAACAAAATTCAATTCAAACACTAAAGAACACTAATTCAAGTTCAACTGTTTTACCGATAGACTCTAGTTCACTTTGTTTACGTAAAAGCTATAAAATTACAACATGATCTTGTACATTTGTATCTCGAACATAGACTCGGCTTGTATTACTTATCATGTGACAACATTAGTTATGAAACGAAAGATATAAAACAAAACTCAATTCAAGAAACTAAAGTTCACTGTTTCATGAAACACTAAGACATGAAGAACGTCAATGTCGGAAGTTCACTGTTTGCACTTCATTATTTAACTAGTACAAATCAAGTAGTTTATCATGTAATTTATCATGTAACCACACTAGTTAGCAAACAACATATAAAACAAAATTTAATTCAAACACTAAAGAACACTAATTCAAGTTCACTGTGTTACCCATAGACTCTCTAGTTCACTGTTTTACAGAAAAGCTATAAAATTACAACATGATTTTGTACATTTGTATTTGAATATAGACTCGGCTTTTATGATTTATCATTAATAAAATCTCAATAAAACTGAAGCATCATATACAAGCAAATTCAATTGGAAAACTAAAGAACATTCAAGTTCATTGTTTCACAGCTTTGCTATCTGGTTCACTGTCTTACACGACTATAAAAACTCATTTATTACGGGAAAATAATATCAAACGCAATGGTATTCTAATCAAATAAAACAGGCGCTTTGCAACTCCTCCTATTGTGTCTACCACCAGGCACATGACAACGCCCACATGTCATGCTTCTCTTAAATTCACCTCTAGAAGCAATCCTAATCTTCTTTGGACGACCTGGGGCCCGCTTTGACGACGGAGGAAGAACATCTGAACTGCTGGAAGTGCTACTACTGCTGCCAGACTGATATATAGTAGAAATTGGATACAATCCAACATCATAGCTAGCAAAGATAACTCTTTGACAAATAACCTATATCAACAAAGTCATGCAATTGTTGCCCGGATCTCAATATACATGCAACAGCATGATGACAAGGCACACCGGTCAGCTGCCAATACATACAAGAGCAAGTGAACGACTCCAAATTGACTGTGCAAGAAGGAGAAGAAAAAACCTCATACACATGCTGGGACGATTTAATAATGTTCCAAGTTCTACACACATCAATAGACTTCCCAAGCTGTTTGTCTATCATGGGACTCACTTCATAATTCCATAATATGACTTTACTCTTACGATCTACAAATATAAAAAAAAAAAAAAAAGCAATGCAGATTAAATGACTGAATGATACTACATATACTATAAATGAACTATCAAAGATGAAAATAAGTAAAACAAAGATACCTGACATCTGCTTCATTATTTTAATCCGAATAAAGATCAAGCATCGACAAATAGTGATTCCTCTCCTCCACAATCCAATTATTAAAAGACTCCACTGCACTAGATGCCATCTCACCATACCTCATCCCTTTAAAATGCGCAGTAGCCCAATTCTCAAAAGGAATTGTACTAAGAAACTGTTGCGCAACTTCACCACCCTCATCTAACATGTCAGCCAACTTCAAATTGAACAACTCAATAGTCGGAGCATAAGCACATGCTTTCAACAAAAAAACCATACGCTTCTTAAAAAACTTGTACTGCTTCCTACTACGAGAACACTTATCCTGAATGTTCAACTTTAAATGATATATGCAGAAAGAATGAAAACTATTAGGAAACAATCGAGGAATTCCATCTACTAAACCCGAATTCCGATCCGTAATGAATGTTATATTCTCGCTTGAACCAAGAATTTCTAAGATGGGTTAGAAACCAAGACCAATTCTCCACATCTTCCGTGATCAACAAAGGCAAAACACAAAGGAAACAAACACGTTGTCAAAAATAAGAAAAAGAAAATCACCAACAAAACTAATCGGAAAACTCTGGTTCACTGTTTTAGAAAGAATCAAAACACACTGGTTCACTGTTTCACAAGTAGACATAAAAGACATTATGTCATTGCAAACTTGGAAAAGTGATATGAAATAAATTACTTTCATAAAGTGTTGGTTAGGGGAAACATGATATCAGTTAACTAACATCATGAAAAAACACAATAAGCAAAAAAATAATAATGTTACTCACTAAAACAACAACAAAAAAAGAACAAAAAATGAAAAATAAAACATACCGTTGTTGCCATCTTTACCAATTGCGGACAAAATATGACCTTTGAATTGATTCTTTAAATGGGACCCATCCAAGAACAACATTGGATGTTGAAAACCTTTAATACACGCCGCAAATGCAATAAACAACCGTCTAAAACGGTTTGTTCCTTCATAAACATCCAAAATAACATAAGATCCGGGGTTCGTATCCAATATACTCTGCACATACGGACGTAGACCACGGTAGGATTCCTTGCAGTTACCATACAAGGAAGATTTAGCTTTGTCAACCCCCTTCCAAGCATTGTCATACGAAACAGTCAACCCATACTTTTTTAGCAAATCTTTCTTAACTAAATAAGGCCTAGTAGACGGATTGCTACGAACATCATCACGGACTATATCGGCAACTAAACTTGAACTTCCCCGAACACCAGACAAAGTACGAGAAGAAAGACCACATGTATGCAAACTTTCCATTTCCCTTATATAAAAATGCTTATTAACAGGATCTTCTAAGGCATGAACCATCCAAGGACAACCACGGTCAATATTCTTCGGACAACAAACAGTCACCCTTTTACGGTCATTCTTAACAAAGGAAAACGGATAACCACTATCAATAGACATTTTCTGCAATGCAATCCTAAACTCAACGGCACCACCCTTATACCGCTGACCAACACCAACAACACACTTATTCAAACCAAGACTCAATAAAACATTATCTTCACGGGAGCAAAAAGTTGGAATAAAATCTTGGATGTCATCAACTACATCAGAAAATTCATCCTCATCAAAACCCAAAGAACTACATTCCATAGAAGAAGTCTTATCAGTTTCAAGTACATCGACCCTGACACGTTCAATTCCAAAAGAACGTGAAATCCTAACCATATTTCTCAAATCCTCATCATTGGTAAGTAAACAATTTGGAAAATCAGGAAGTGCATAGGACAAAGAAACCTTATCTATCTCTAAACTATTCCACCTACACGACAGACGACTTAAGGTAGATTGGAACGTATCATTCAAATCTAAATGGATCACACAACACTCACCAGCATATGAAAATAGACCAAAAAGGTCACCAGAGACAACCTACAACAATAAACAGAAATTAAAAGTTAGTTCAAATACTAGTAATGTCAAAACTCTCTGGTTCACTTTGTTTTAAAATAATGTCAAAACTCTTTGGTTCACTTGCTTTTACAATATTGTCAAAACTCTCAGTTCAATTGCTTTTGAGCTAGGCTAAAAATCACATGTTCTTGTACCATAAGATTGCCTCAACTACATTGTAACCACACTAGTTATCAAACACTTTTATAAAAGTAAAACCATTTAACTACGTCAACAACAATCAAATACTAGTAATGTCAAAACTCTCTGGTTCACTGTTTTACAATAATGTCAAAACTCTTTGGTTCACTGTTTTTACAATATTGTCAAAACTCTCTACAGTTCATTGCTTTGAGCTAGGCTAAAAATCACATGTTCTTGTACCATAAGATTGCCTCAACTACATTGTAACCACACTAGTTATCAAACACTTTTATAAAAGTAAAACCATTTAACTACGTCAACAACAAACTAAAAAAAATGTAGAAAATGAAATTCATTTCAAAAATCAAACTTCACTGTTTCATGAAACACTAACACATGAAGAACGTCGATGTCTGAAGTTCACTGTTTAAATTTAACTAATACAAATCAAGTACTGATACACAAAACTTCTCTAATTTATCATGTAACCACACTAGTTAGCAAACAACATATAAAACAAAATTCAATTCAAACACTAAAGACCAGTTCACTGTTTACCGATAGACTCCTTGGTTCACTATTTTACAGCAAAGCTAGAAAATTACAACATGTTCTTGTACATTTGTCTCTACACATAGACTCGGCTTGTATGATTTATCATGTAACAACATTAGTTATGAAACAGCATATAAAACAAAACTCAATACAAAAAACTAAAGTACAATGTTTAAAGTTCATTGTTTCATAAAATGCCAACACAAGCACAAAAGGAAAACTCTTTTTAAAAAATAAAACCGTTTGAGCTACATCAACAAAAAATTATAAGTCATTTCATCATTAATAAAAACTAAATAAAACTCAATCATCATATAAAAGCAAATTCAATTGGAAAACTAAACAACATTGATTCAAGTTAATCTGTTTCACGAGATATGCTATCTGGTTCACTCGTTTACATCTAGGCTAAAAATACATAATGTACTTGTACACTTGCATCTACATATACCCAGAGCTTGTCTAATATCATGTAACAACACTACTTATCAAACAACATCTGAAACAAAATTCAATTAAAGCATTAGTCTTCAATGTTTCAAAGTTCACTGTGTCTTACAAATTTATTCAAACAAATAGACAAATGCTTCACAAAATCCATCAAAAACACATGACTATACTTGAATCAATAACACAGAATAATGCAACTCACAGAGTGGACAAAAGAGCAAAATGATTCGGAAAAAAAAAGGAAACTTACTGAATTGGAAGAAGGAATCATTGACAAACGCCTCCAAAGCCAATTAACGAACAAATTCAGAGCAATGGAATACACAAACACTGAATAGATCGAGTGGTGACTTAATCGATCAAAGAATCAAACACAAAATCATATCAATTGAAGAAGAAAACTGGTAAAAATCCTTTAATAGATCGAGTTGCTGCAAAATGGTTTTGTTTTCTCAGAACAGCCTCGAAATCGAATAAGATACTTCCGATTAGCAATTTAATGGAATACGCACACACTGATACGAATCAAATAAAGACTCGAAGAAGATGAAAACGAAAAACGGAAAGGAAGAATCAACAGGAAAAAACGGAAAGGAAGAAGATCCGGGAGAGATTTTCATCGCAGAAAAATTTGGGATTTTTTTTTTTGCAGAATAAATTTGGGAGGAGAAAAGAAATTGATTATGTTGAATAATCTGGGAAAATAAAATATTAAGGGTATTTTAGGTATTAAATGATGTCATTGTCCTTAATGACTTATCAAATGTTAAGCTGGACTTCTAGCTTAATGAAATTATGTAAATGTCCTTATTGACAATAAACTATAAAATATTTACATCTCCAATAAAAAAATACATTTCCAATACTAAAAACACATTTACCAACAAAGTATTTACATCTTCAATAAAAAAAATACATTTCCAACACTATATTTGAGACATATTAATTATTTTCGTAATCTGTGTGAATCTTCTCACTGCGACATATATAAAAAAACGGAGGGAGTAGTATTTTCTTATGAGATAATTGGTGAAATAAAGTAGTATAATAAATAAAATAATGGTAAAAAAGGTTATAAAGTTGATAAAGTGAAATAATGAGAGATAACTTAATATTTTTTTATTTGTAGTTGAAGAAATGATTGGTAAGAGAATTGTAAGATATGATGGGTGAAGTGATATAAAAAAAACTCTAACGAAAACAAACGAAGGCTTATTAACCGTTACCAAAAATATATATGGCTTATTTGGATTGTTGGAATGTAATGAAATCAAATGAATCTGTTGGAATACAATGCAATGGAATGAAATGATATCATTCAATCCTGCATTTGGTAGGTAATGAAATGAAATCATTTTTATTGCATAATTTATTTTTGCATTCCATTCTGATCATTCCATTGGATTTTGATGAAATAAAATCATCCATTTTCATTTCGTTGGAATCAAAACACATTCCATTCTTCAGTTGTCAAACACACCAGATTGATGGAATGGAAAAAAAACATTCCACTTCATTCCATTATCTCAATTCAAACGTGTCATTAATGTAATATAATTAGGGCGTAAACAAGTCGAATATTATGTCAAATGAATCGATCAATCTACAATATTCTTGAGTTTGTGTTCAAGTACGAGTATTCTAAATTCGAGCTCGAGCTGAGATTCAACGAAGTATTAAAATCTCGAGTCGAACTTAAGTTTTGCATCGAGTTTATCGAATACAATAGGTTTTGAAACTTAATTGAAAATTTATCTAAATTGTCTGGAGATACTTGTGATAAAAACAATATATATATATATATATATATATATATATATATATATATATATATATATATATATATATATATATATATATATATATATATATATATATATATCTAAATTATGTATAAAAAAATGTAAATTAACGTAAAAAAAATTATTTAAATTATCACATGATAATAACTATAAAAAAATCATTTCACATAGTTATTATATGAAATTTTAAGAAAAGATGAATAGAATATTGTATTGAGTAGCAAACAATATGTTTAATGCAAAATATTTGATAGACGACATTATACAAACTTTAATGCTTAATATAATAGTTACATGGACAATATATATGTATCATGCATGCATACGTGTATAAATATACATATATTTATTATATATATATATATATCTTCAAGTTTTCTCGCGAGGTGTCTGCACGACTGCTTGCCTGTGGCTTGTAACCTGGCTAAACGAAAATTGGGAGATGGTCATTGTTTAGTGTGTGGGGCTGTAAATGAGACGTTGGCCCATGCATTGTTTGAATGCGAGATGGCGGCAAGTGTGTGGGAACAGTCGCCTTTTGGACGCTTGGCTTCGATGGGGAGAGCTCCAGACTTTAAGGGTTACTTTATGTTTCTCCTGGACAGGTTGTCGCCAGAAGAATTAGCAAAGGTTGTGTGGGTGATGTGGCACATTTGAAAGGTGCGATGCAGTGCGGTCTACGATAATCAGAAGGTGTATATATCTTGTGTTTGTTCTTCGGCACTTAGTGCAGCAAAGAGTTCAAACAGGCCACTCAGGCCTTTAATGGAGCCCAACAACAGAATCTGAGAGACCACTGGGCAAAGCCGCTAGATGGAATGAGTAAGTGCAATGTTGATGTCTCTGCTATGCCATGTGCGTCACGGATAGGCCTTATATTTCGGGACTATCAAGGATCTATCTTGGCGGCCTATTCCTTTCGCATCGACCCAAGCATTGAGATCTTGACGCAAGAGTTGAGAGCAATCCTTATGGCTTTGGTGGAGGGCCGGAGATTGGGGTTATCTACTTTGCTGGTGGAGAGCGACAGCTTGATTTGTGTTCAGCGATTAACCTGTCAGGAGGACGATTTCTCTTCTTTTGGTAGTTTGTTGCGGGACTGTCAATTGGAGGCGACTGCTTTTTCTTCGATTCGATTTTTTCGTTAAACGTACCGGTAATGTACCGGCTCATTTGTTGGTTCGACTAGGAGTTGACTCGATAGGTGTCATTGAATGGGGAGCACAACCCCCGAATAATGTAATTACCGCTGCTTTAGTGGACTTGGTTGATTAATATTATTAGTAAATGTGCTACTATATTTCCTTATATCACGCTTCATCAAGTGTTGGCCTATAAGAAGGGAGAGAGACCCAACACTTGGTATTTTTGTTTTTGTTTTTAATTGTGCTGGAAGCGGAGCTTGAACTCGGGATCTCCTGCTCCGATACCATATTATTATCAAACGCTTACCGTTGTATTAAAACCAATTGGTGTTAGTAAAGGTGTTACTATATTTCCTTATATCAATTAAAAAAATTCATTGGTTTCTCAAAAAAAAAAACTTTTCTCGACAGCAGTAGACTCGAGTAATCTTCGAGACGAATTGAATTTGAGTTCGAGCTGATTTAAGCCGAGTCAAGTCGAGTTCTGGCTCGATCCGATGTCAAGTTTAGCTTGGTTCGCTTACGGCCTAAATAAGCTTTGGATTCAGATGTCCCAAGTGCCTCCTATAGTGAAAAGATCAAGAACTTCAAGCTCGTAGGGTGAAAGCACCTATCTTTGTATCTCAAAATCTCATTCAAGAAAGTTAGAACCAATTAGAGACATCTTCCTCCATGCATGCTGTGGCCTTCACCTTTCCATGACCCCTCTTTTTTTATTTTCTTATTTATCTTTCATGGCCCTCTTTAATTATACATGTATATATACAATTCCCATCTTCTTCGCTGTATATAGTATTTACATACTATTTATATTAACTTCATTCATAATCTACTAAACCATGTCCTACCTAATAACATCTCTTTTCTTGAATATCCTAGTACAAACCCTTTTGTTCACCATTTCCATCTCCTCCACTCCACTGTTGCCTGCTGCAGACTATGCAACAACCAGCAAGAAAATCATGAATGTGATTGATTCTTGTTGGCGATCCAACCCCAACTGGATTTACAATCGACATGCATTGTCTGATTGCGCGGTCGGGTTTGGAAAGGATGCAATTGGAGGCAAATACGGTGCAATATACGTTGTTACCGATCCATCTGACCATCCGGTACATCCAAAACCGGGCACACTTCGTTATGGGGTTGTCCAAAAGGTGCCCTTGTGGATAATCTTTGCTAAGGACATGGTTATTACTCTCAAGAATGAGTTGATTATGAGTAGCTACAAGACTATTGATGGGAGAGGTGCAAAAGTTGAGATTGCTTATGGGCAATGTATAGTGATACAAGATGTTAGCCATGTGATAATACATGGGGTTACTATACATAATTGTAGGCATGGGGAAGCTGGTATGATTGAGAGCAGTTCAGATCATGTGGGCCACCGCGGTGCCTCTGATGGTGATGCTATCGGCATTTCCTCTTCTTCTCATGTGTGGATTGACCATTGCTTTCTTTCGCGTTGTAGCGATGGATTGATCGATGTTATCCATGCTTCTACAGCTATTACAATTTCCAACAATTTCTTCACCAACCACGATAAGGTGATTCTGAGAAGATTCTTATGTACAGAGTCTCTCTATTCCATCGAACTGTTACATGAGTGTCGTTTCTTCAAACAAAAAAATCTACTCATACAGTGCATTATTTAGCTGTTTTGTCATTCGAGAAAGCTGTTGTATGTGGCAGGTTATGTTATTTGGACACAATGATACAAATATGGAGGATAGAGCAATTAAAATCACTGTAGCCTTCAATCATTTTGGACCAGGTCTTGTGCAGAGGATGCCAAGGTATGAAAGCTAATCTAAAATAAATGACACTCTTGTATTCCATTAGTACACTATGTAATGTAACAATGGATGAACATTATGATCTAGGCCTGTGAAATCTTGAATCATTTGGTGCAAAAGCCTAAAAAAAATTGTAGTTGGGACATGTTTTCACGAATAGAAGCCTAATAGACTCGGCCCTTTCCCAGACCCCACGTAACAAGGATGCTTGAATAATGCAGGGTCAGATTGGGATATTCACATATAGCTAACAACAGGTATGATGAATGGAAGATGTATGCAATAGGTGGAAGTGCAAATCCAACCATTCTCAGTGAGGGTAACTATTACATGGCTTCTAATGATCATGATGCCAAAGAAGTAAGCTTTAAAAAGGATCTTTTTCAACACCAAAATTTTATACTATTCAGGATTTGAAATGGGTACTCATGTTGCTTGCTTTTACAGGTTACAAAGAGAAACGGTAAAAAAAGTTGGACAAAATGGACATGGAGATCGTATAGGGACACATTTGTAAATGGAGCTTATTTTGTTGAATCAGGACAAGGAAGCTGTGACCCTCATTACATTGGGACTCAATTCTTTCCAATTGCTGATGGCTCTATGGTACCTGCATTAACCTCTGATGCAGGCCCTTTACACTGTAACCCTAATAGAGCCTGCTTATGATTCCAAATCATCAAAAAAAAAACTAGAAAGAAAAAAAACTTTCAGGTAGAATCACTATATTAAGTGAATGAACATGATGTAATCGTTTTTACACTCTTTTACACGGTAAATGTGTATACAGGTAAACTAGATGTACGAACTTAAAAGATCTCAAAGATAGATAGCATCACTAAATACCTAATTTGTTTGGTTGAAGCATTCAAAAGTATCTGTTCTCGGTGGTTTGGATGCCGTGGCTTACGGGAGCTTTTGCCCTGACTTTCATAAAGTACCATACCCCTGCCCCTATTCCAAAGGCTCCTGCTACTGAAACCGCTGCTGCAGTGCCTGATAAACGCAAAGTGATATCTAATCACTCTTCTGTAATCTTAAAGAATTTCAGAATACAAACACTATCTTTATAAATCAATAGATGATATAGGCACAATATAATCATGCATTTACCTGCTACTGTGCCTGAGATTGCGCTGATAATATTTAGGATCTGGAATTAGAGAAAGGAATTGTGAAATTAACTGATGGAACAAGAACTTTGGTAAACAAAAACTTGAAAGCTGATACCTTTACAGTAAGTTGTGGCATTGCCTTTCTCACAAAGGCACAAGAAATTCTGAGTCGTGGTATCGAACCCACAAGTGCCACCGCCTTTTGCTCCGTCCTGGCACCTCAGGCAACGGGCAGTCACCGAAATTTCAAAATCAACCCTAATGCCATACTCAGGAACCTGATTAAATTGTGGTGTCACGCCAAGATTTCTCCAATAAATACTTGTATAAGTAGTGCAATGCTTTAACATCAACCACAAAGATTCAGTAGCTTTAGGATAATAAGAGCAACAAGAAACACTTCCCCCCCTCAATGCAGATGGGCATTCAGGCAGATGTCGACAGAGAAAACTCGAGCTATCACAAGTCGAATCGCATTGCTCAGGAAATCTGTCACAAAACACGGGTTTCGCCTCCATAATTACATCGTTCTCACTACAATTGAAGAACAAGTAATCGTTTTGCCGGGACAGAGTGAAATGTGTGCTGGTGTCAAGACTAAACGGCAAAGTAGGCCGGAGATTTTCTCGATCCTGGCATTTCCACATTAAAGGATCGATTATAAGAAGATGTGGATCAGAGTAGCTGACACTCCGAACAGGGTATCTACCAGATGGAGTTCGGAGCTCCAATTGTCCTGATTCGGAGCAAATAAGAAGATTCCGGAAATACGGGCTGCCACATCCATCATCAATGCCAAAAGGGTAGCTAATTGGGATGTCTCCACATGATTTTCTGCAGTATCTTGCTTGTGCATCTGTTATATATGTGAAGAATCCAGCTGTTATAGCAACAATAATAAGGAAGAAGCAATGAAAAGCCATTTGGAATGTAATGCAGCAAAGTTAATGATCATAGCTGAGTGGGTGATCTTAATTAAGATCTGGAATGGAAAAAAGATGATTCGATTCTGAGTTAATTAAAGGACAAGTAGTGTTACTTACGTAGGAGAATCTGGGAGGAACTTCTTTTACCTGCAAATCTTTCACTTTAGCTTTAGCTTTAGCTTTAACCCAGTGCTCATCATCATAGTGTTCACTCCAGCTTTACACAATACCACTACAGGGGAGGGAGAGAAGTATTCTTTTTGTTTATAATTCCCTCCCTTTTTTCATTTTCCTTTCCTTTTCCAGACTGCCAGCAAAAATCAATTAAACTTCAATTTAATTATAAAAGTAATTAGAAAATAAATTTTATATTTAATTTAGATAATCAATTAAGAGTTTAATTAATTTGTATAATCCAGCAAGAACAAGGTAAACACAACACAAATGTCATATGATAAGCATAGAGTTTCATAGTCGTCACTGACAGATAAAGGAAACAATGTCACACAGATGTATTTTGAGAAATTAATCAAACTAAGTGCAACCGGGGCTCATTATTCAACACATTATTAGGTCTAAGTCTCTTGATCTTCTTTTCAGTCTGATTCTCAACCAGTGTCTTCCATTGCTTGAAATTCTTGGATGCATCACTCTTATGTTTCATCATCATCATCATCAAGTCATCCTTGAATAATTATCAATAAATGACACAAAATACATGTGACCACCTAGAGATGAAACCCTATAGCCCCTCCCCCCGCCAATTATAATGGACATAACCAATTGTCCCTTTTGTGTTGTGAATTGATTTGGAGAACTTGTTCCTATATAGCTTTTCAAACATGCAGTGTTCACAAAAGTCCAACTCCTTGACCTTATGCCCCCCAAGACTTAGCCAAGATATGACCAAGTCTCGTGTGCCATAATTTTGTCATTTCCTTCTGGTGAATCTCTGATGACGCAACTGCAGCAGAACCTGATACAATAGAACCTTGTAGCAGGAACTGTTTGACACCTTTTCGAATCACAGGTGAATCTCTGTAGACATTCACAACTCCACATTCTCCTCTGAATCTAAGTCATTTGTTGTTCAGAATAGTATGTGATATCAATTTCTTTGTCATGAGTGGAACATGTCGCATATCCTTCAGTGCGCATAATTTACCATCACGTGTCCTAATCTGGATTGAGCCAATCCTAACCACCTTCCAGACCTTACTGTTGGCCATAGAAATATGTCCTCAATTCACATGCTCATAGGTTGCGAACCACTCCCTATGTAGAAAAACATGGTAAGATGCTCCAGTATCCAGAATCCACACATCATTGTGTTGATTCCCTGCCACTAGAGCTATGTCTTCTTCAAAATTAGTGTCATGTTCTGCCAAAGCAATAGTTGTTGACTTGTTGTCCTGCTTCTGATTCTTCTTTGGACATTTATTCTTCCAATTCTCATGTTCCTTACAGTAATTACATACATTCTTTGCCTTAAAACCCATGGAACCACCCTTCTTGAATTTATTCTTCCCAGGGTTCCTGGTTTTTTTATGCTACTACTGGCCACCAAACCAGCAGACTGTCTGTACCAAATCCAAAAGCCTTATGATGTGGCTCTTGAGTGTGGAGAGATGAACTCTCATCCTCCAATGACATTGTATCATTCACAACAATTTACTGACTGCACAAAGTTATAATATGATGCAAGTAATGAAACTAACAATATCAAAGCTGCATCTTCATCCTCAATCTTAACATCAATATTCCTAAGATCAATCTATATTGTGTTCAGCTGATCAAGGTGATCTCTCAGCCGAGTCCCTTCATGCATCCGGAGACTAAATAGACGTTGTTTCAACAACAACTTGTTGGTGAGAGATTTTATCATATAAAAACTCTCAAGCTCCAACCACAACCCAACTGCAATATCCTCTTCATCAACTTTTGTGATAATATCATATGATAAGCACAACATGATTATTGAATGTGCCTTCTCCTCCAGACTGGCCATCTCAGCAGAACTGGCATCCGTCGTCTTTGTCAACGGGGTCCATAACCCCAGTTATTTCAACAAGGCACACATATTGATCTACATAAGATGAAGTTGTTCCTCCCCGCAAATTTGTCAAGATTAACGTTTAAAGCAGACATTTTTTCTCACAAGAAAAGCTAACGTCGATCCCAAAACCTACCGTCAATTACGACCTTGGTGTCAATCAACTTTGCTTCAATACTGAAATAAGTTTGGATGGACTTGGCACCCCTAGCCCCATATACTGCCACGTCCTTGAAGAGCAGTCATATGTTCATTTTGCTATAGGACATGTTTGATGTTTTTAGGAGAAACCATGTCTCCCTAAGTCTTTCACTTTAACAGGTTGCTCGACTACATTTGGTGAATTTTTTTACAACAATGAAGGCAAATTTTATCTCGTTTCGGCCACAAGTATAACTTGGTGGTCCGGAGCCAATAAGATTTTGTGAATGTATTGGGGTCCCCTCATTGTGCAAAAAAAACTGTTTGTTTTCATTTTTTTCCTATTTTCTTACACATTAGACCAATACTGATATGATGTAACTGAACCACAATAAAACTACTGAGCAATGGAATTAAATTTGTTTCACGGGAAAATTCTAATGCAGAGACTCAATTAAAACAAACTGTTTTATTTGTTTATACACGTGACAGTTATATGACGATCCGTTTTAACAGAAAATCTCTACGGCAGAATTACTGTCGAAGCAGAACATAAATTTGGTATAATTATATTTCTCATGACGTCGTATTCACGAAATACTTGTGTGTGTAGAGATTTTGGTGATGTGACGGGTGAAGCGATTAGAACCACTACGCTTTAAATGCGAGAATAAAATCGCGTGTGGTGTGTAGTATCTTGGCGTAGTGTGCACTCACGGTGCACACACTACACAAAACTTCCCGTATCCATACAACGTCGTTGGTTTGTAACATGGATGATGGACACGTTAGAGCCGAGTCAGTCACGGTCGGTCCCCCTTTCCAACTGATCCCATCCTTGAATTCCTTTTCGCCGATTTTATAACTACTATATTTATTTCTTCATTTACATCGTCAACCAATGCTTCGCTTGGGAACCGTTCAAATGATAAGATCTACGTGTACGATCTTCCACCACACCATAATCAAATAGAGTGCGACACATTTGATCCCATTTAATTGTGCTTTTCTTTCTGCCTTAAACTTCACAGTCACGTTTACCAAGAACCGACTCAAAGCAAAGCATCACATGAAAGGGACATCTGTTTCAAATCAACGGCGTAGATCAAATGCTTTTCATATTGATCTAACGGCTTGCGAATTTTTGTGAACGGTAGTTCGGAAAGTGAGCTCTCTCTCTCTCTCTTTATAAATATTGGCATAAATATTATCAATACTTTGTTAGTTTCTCTCTGATTCATATCTTTACGTTCAGCCTGGTGAAAAAGGTGAGATTTCTTCGATCGAAACTACATTTGTCTTATTTATGCTATATTTTGTGATTATATTCTGGTTTAAGGTTTATTTCTGGTGAGTTTTCCGATGATCGTTAGCGGGTTTAGTGAAGTTTTTAATTATTCATGTGATAGTTTCATCATAATTTTTGAAGTTGTTTTGTGCAAATTATGTTTAATTAAATTTGTGCTTGTTTGAGGTTTTGTCCTTATTTATATAGATTTGGATATGCTTGAGGTGCCGATTCTGCATATATTCTACTGTTCCCATACAGAACTATTTGTCACCTAGAATGAACTTATGCTCTGTTCCCTTATGAAATTGGGTACCGTAAAATTGAATTGGACTTGAGTGTGGAACTGTTGAATTTTCTGATAAGAATAATATCTTAAGCAGAATCTCTATGTTACAATTGTACTGAGTGGAACTAAACTCTCTACTTTCTTACATAGTAGAAGAGACTAAAGGTTAAGCTCTCTCAGATAGTAGTTGTGACTAAGGTGAATATCAGTCATTTGTTATCTTTAGCTACAACTTATTTACAATAGTTGCGTTATAAAATTTGTTTTTCTATCAGTCATGAATTTTGTTCTTTTGGCCGAAAGGCTGGAATTTTTCTAGGGTTTTGCATTTCTGATGATTGTTAAAGACGTTCTATTGAATTAGATGGTTAATTTGGGTCTTTTGTACGTCAGGATGGGGTTCCAATTAAAAGCTGTTGTGGTCACTTTGTTGGTTTCGGTACTGTTGTTTCCTTTGGTTTTTTCTGCTCCCGACGATGGATTGGTTCGAATTGGACTGAAAAAGATGAAATTCGACCAAAACAATCGTGTTGCTGCTCAACTTGAGTCGAGGGGTGGGGATGTTTTGAGGCCATCACTTAGAAAGTACGGATTTGCAGCTAAACTCGGAGACTCTGGGGATGTTGATATTGTTTCACTAAAGAACTATATGGATGCTCAGTACTTTGGAGAGATCGGTGTTGGCTCTCCTCCGCAGAAATTTACTGTCATCTTTGACACTGGAAGCTCAAATTTGTGGGTGCCTTCATCAAAATGCTATTTCTCTGTAAGTGTTTGGTTTTTTTTGTTTTGTTGTGGTGGGCCATGTTTATGTGCATCGCAAATTTCTTGTGGGTCTAATGTTTTGATGTGAACGTGCTTTCATGCAGTTGCCCTGTTTCTTCCATTCCAAGTACAAATCAAGTCAATCCAGCAGTTACAAGAAGGATGGTGTGTGCTATTCTTGTATTTACGTGTGCATTAGATGTTTTCTCTAGTGATTTATTCGTTGTGGCCTTTCTTAAACATATACTACCTCCGTCCCAAAACGTTAGTCCGTTTAGCTTTTTGAATCTGTCCCATAATTTAAGTCTATTTTTAAATACCAATGAAGCATTTATTAGAGTTTTCTCCCTTTTACCCCTAATTTATTATACATTCACCTACCTTACAACTATTACATTAATGAGAGTCAATGGGTATTCTAGACTTTTACCATTAAAATTAATGACACTTAACCACATTAATCCGTGTGAAAAAATCTAAACGGACTTACATTTGGGACGGAGGTAGTACTAAATTGCTGACTGTATTCTAGAAGTCATCCTTTTAGTCCAAGATATTGCATAATGTGTCCCCTAGCTCATCCAAGTGTATACATTAGTAAGCATTTATGTTTAGTTGCTAGGTCTAGTCTAATATTACAGTTCAATCAAATATGATTGAGAAAGACAAGTTGCTGCCAGTGCGAGGCCCAGATTCTGAGATTGCAAAGGACATATGAATTCAATAACAAGACTTCTTGTGGCATTTCTAAGTAATTATCACTAATATCATTGATCATTGATCATTGACTTGGCTGACTCTTTGGGAGTCTTGTTATTAGATGAGCTATGAACGATTTTCACCAGCATGTTGAAACAAAATCGAAACTGCGTCAAGCATTCCGTCTAGATGTTTTGCTTCTACCATTTTCATGTGTGTTTTTCTTTATGGTAACATAGTGAGATAACAGTTTTCTCCACACCGCCTCTGAATGCAGGAAGGTCTGCTGCAATTCACTATGGCACTGGAGCCATATCAGGTTTCTTTAGTCGGGATAATGTCAAAGTCGGTGACCTAGTTGTCAAAAATCAGGTTGTTATAGTCAATATTTCCTTGAGTTTTCTTTTATCCACCTACACTACAGGGTCAACTTCTGATGACTTGAATCGGGTTGACATCTACAGGAATTCATAGAGGCTTCAAGGGAACCAAGTGTTACTTTTCTGGTGGCCAAGTTTGATGGCATTCTTGGACTTGGATTCAAAGAGATATCAGTTGGAAAGGCTGAACCTGTTTGGTATGGTTCTTGCGTATTTATATTGATATCTTTTCTTTAACCGACTTTGCTTGTAGGGTTGTTTCCTGCTTTACCTTGATGCTTAAATTGCTGAACCATCTCTCAGGTATAACATGTTAGAACAAGGTCTTATAAAGGAGTCAGTGTTTTCGTTCTGGCTCAACCGTAATGTAGGCGATGAGCAAGGTGGAGAAATTGTGTTTGGAGGCGTTGATCCAAATCATTTCAAGGGGAAACATACCTATGTTCCAGTGACACAGAAGGGTTATTGGGAGGTTTGTCGAGTGATGTTTTGCCAATTGGTTTTAATGTTTTTGGTGCTTATCTCACTGCTTTGCGTCTCTATTTACAGTTTGACATGGGTGAGGTTCTGATTGGAGATAAACCGACTGGTAAGACATTTTAAAAATCTTATATGTTTAGCTAATAAAGCGGCTGAATGATTCAAACAGGAGCGATTATCAATTGACTTTCTCCTTAAATTCATTTATGATTTAGTTTACGGTTTCTTGAACGATTTTGTGTACATGAGGGGGTGGTGTCGAGGTCTGCATGCATGTATGGGGCTTACAGATATTCTTGGTGATGTTAATTTGCAGGATATTGTGCTGGTGGCTGCTCTGCTATTGCAGATTCTGGAACATCTCTATTAGCAGGCCCAACTGTAAGTCAAGTCCATTGCTGATCTGATGTCCTGTCTCTTTGACTACTCGTAATTCTGTTGTCCTTGCCTGAGAATAATTCAATCTTCAGTATATTTCAAATATTGTATATGTAACTGCTTTGGTATGTAGTGATTATAATTAGCTTTTGCTAATCTGAGGTCGTTTTTAAATTTTCGGTGATGTTATCTATATGTTTAACATTTTCTGTAGGGAATTGTTACAATGATCAATCACGCAATTGGCGCTGCTGGTGTAGTTAGCCAAGAGTGCAAGGCTGTGGTACAACAGTATGGGCAGACCATCATGGATATGCTCATTGCAGAGGTAAATGCATCCTATAGTGTGGGCATTCCTCTTTTCATGTTCTTTTCACTGCACCTTTTTACCTTGACCGTCTTTCTCTTCTTGTTTTGACTTGTTGGGCCTGAAGGGAGCAAGTTCTCTTCCCACCGGCATAGCTTACAATATCCACTATTGAAACATGATTTTTTTTTTTTTTTGCAGGCGCAACCTAAAAAGATCTGTTCGCAGATTGGATTGTGCACTTTTGATGGAACTCGTGGTGTCAGGCAGGGCTATAGTGATTTTTTTTTTCCCTTCCCTCTTTCAAATTGTGTGCATTCAAGCATGTAGGTGGCTTTTAAGAGATGAAATTGAAAGGAGTCGGAATGTTTTATAAGTCAATTCTTGTGCAGTGTGCCTAGTCGCTCTTTGAAGTTTGGATTATGTTTCTATTCTGACAAATTTGATGTTTCTTTTATTTATTGTTTAAAACAGTATGGGTATCGAGAGTGTGTTGGATGAGAAAGCTGGCAGATCAGCAGGTTTGAAAGATGCTATGTGCCCAGCTTGTGAAATGGCAGTGGTATGGATGCAGAACCAACTTAGTCAGAATTTCACTCAAGAACGTGTGTTGAACTACGCCAACGAGGTGAACACTTGATTCTTGTATTTAAGGCTTCTGATGTTATGGTTATGAGTGATATCTTAATCTACTTTTTGATACTAGTGAATTTGGTGAATCTAATGTGCACTATTTTCTGGACAACGCCATGATATAATAATGTTGTGCTGTGACACTGATGTAATGGACATGTTTCAAATATGCAGCTCTGTGAGCGGCTGCCTAGCCCAATGGGAGAATCAGCTGTTGATTGCGGGAAACTATCTTCCATGCCTATTGTTTCCTTTACCATTGGTGGGCAAGTTTTCAACCTCTCACCCGAGCAGGTATAGTTTCACAAGTGTCCTTAGTACAAACTTGTTTTACAAGAATAACTGTATAGTTCTTCTGGCTCCTTGTCATAGACTCATAATGGGAGTGATTAGCTGGGAGTTTCTTTTTATACCTATTTTTTGCTGACATGTTTATGTTTTGTGTACAGTACATACTGAAGATTGGTGAAGGGTCTGCAGCACAATGCATCAGCGGTTTTACAGGCCTCGACATCCCTCCACCTCGTGGACCTCTATGGTATTTTATCCTGAGTGAATTTACATAGTTGTTGATGTTTGTGATTTGTCTGGTTAGAGGTTTTTGGTTCTTAAATTAAGCAAGTAATATGTGTTGTGAATCTGTCTTTATGGCAGGATACTGGGAGATGTTTTCATGGGTCGCTACCACACCGTTTTCGACTTTGGCAAATCTAGGGTTGGCTTTGCTGAAGCAGCATAAAACTAGTTGTGTGTGTGTTTTTATCTTTGGGGTGGGATGGGATGGGATGGCGACTGCAATAAATAAGTATTTCATCATGATACATTCAAAGCCTGGAACATCAACGTTAACATGTGAATATTTGTTTTAATCTGTAGTCGTTGTTTTTTAAGGCTTGGATTTTACTAAATATATGAGTAATGATACGGGCACAATCGTTGTGCCACAACGAGTGACACAACGTTGATCTGTACCGTTGATCATAATGAGTCTAAATTAACTTGCAGGTAATGAGCAAACAAGTAGACAAATAAATCATTTCTAAGCATGCAAACATGATATGCTTAACAAATTGGATAAGCCTTTCAAAAAAAAAAAACAAACACATATATATAAATTGAATGTCTTAACAGACCATTATTTGCTACTGTTATATAATGAACTAGAAAGAAAAAATGTAGGATGCTTTGGTTTTATTTATTTTTTTCTTTCCGTTTTGATACTGTACCGTAAGAAAAATTAATGCATTCACCATCTTGACAATGAATTGAGTAATGTATCTAGTATGCAGCAACCCGGCCAATTACATAGCAGGAAACCCCAGATTCAGAGTGACCTGTTTCGATTTTTATTTTACAGGTTTAGCAAGTTGAAAGAATAGATTGTGTGTCAAAGTACTTATGGTGTACTAAAAAATGATCTAACGAATATAATTATTCATATTAGTTTTCTACGGTAAAGATTATAAACCGGACCATCCCGTTAAATTGTCCAACTGGACTGTAGCTCTCTCTCTCTCTCTCTCTCTCTCTCTCTATATATATATATATATATATATATATATATATATATATATATATATCATAATCACATAATGTAATATATATCATAATAACAATAACATTAACAACAACAACGATACTAAAAAAATGCAAATTGTTTCCCACGCCAAATGTTTTAACATTTTCCCTAAAAAGTGTTCCTCCACGATTTAATATATTTTCATCATAATAATAATTTAATATTTTCAATAATCAATGATAAATAAACAAAACATTCACGTGAAAAAATAAGATAGGAACAAGGATTACGTTAATACATTCACGTGAAAAATTAAGATAGGAAAAAGGATTACCTTAATAAATATAAAAGAATAAAAAATAAAAAAAAATAACTAGATAGCATTGGAAAAAAAAGGATTACGTAAATGAATAAAAAATAAAAATAACCGATTTACAGAACTCCTATTCCTATTCCTCCTTTTTTTTTTTTTTTTTTTTTTTTTTTTTTTTTTTTTTTTTTGTGTGTGTGTGTGTTTAGAAATCTTATTCCTATTCAAACTAGAAGATTTACAGCAGTGACATGTTAAAGAATCTATCTATTTATACAAATCCTGGGACAAGGTCTCATACCCTAGTGGTTGTCATTTACTAAGGCTCTACTCCGCCTCGAGTGAGATGATCGGGCTCGATCCTCTCCATGTAGATTAAAAAAACTTTCGTCCAAGTGAAAAATAAAAATAAAAAATACAAGTCCTATAATATCAACATCTCAATACACACCAAAATTTCTCTTCATAGTCAAATGGGTCAAAGGGACTCCGGACTTGAAATTTACAAAGGTGCGTACGATTATAAAAATTTATATTCCTTTAATATTCTGCATGCATTGGTTCTATATAATTTTCTTCTTCGTTTTCTTTTGATGTTTGTCTATCCCACTTCACTCAGCTTTGCTCTTGCTTGAGTCATGAACTTCAATTCTTGCAACATGCATGTTATGTTAGTTAAGGAAGAATCTTTAGTTTTATTTTTATTGTTTAATTTTATTTTGTTGCAAAGCACAAGGAAATATACAATATCATCAAGTTTGAAAAGTACAGAGGGTGGACAAATTACTAACGAAACAGAGTTAATAAACTATGAAAAGACATTAGGAAACTTCATTCTGCACCCATATGAAGATGCTCATGTTTTATTATGCAAGAAATAGTATTCATAATTAAGCAAGAATTATGCCTATGATGAAATAAAGTAGATTGGAGTAGAAGGATAAAGAATAAGGCTGTTGGACCAAAGATCTCATTTTTTTTTTTGTTTCTGACGTTAATCATAAGTGACTTTGAGTATATAGATAAGAAGACAACAATTTAGAAGAAATATTTAATCCTGAACAACAAAGTATATTCCAAAATGCACAATACTACAAGCAAGAGAGACAAGCTTGGTGAAGTCATAC
This sequence comes from Gentiana macrophylla, assembly GCA_026214975.1. NCBI lineage: Eukaryota > Viridiplantae > Streptophyta > Magnoliopsida > Gentianales > Gentianaceae > Gentiana > Gentiana macrophylla. Next base: position 25,670,061 of record CM047806.1, read on the forward strand.
TTGTAGCTAATGATGGAAAAATGATACCTCTCCAAAAATATGAGAGCAAGATGAGATCTACACTTTAGCCAATTTTTATTAAGAGTAAGTTGTGGAGAAGAACCAACAAACACAGAAGGAGACATTGAGTTACCAAAATAAATGGTCATTGAATATGATGAAAACAATGATGAGGTTTCAGAAAATAATTTAATCAGTTCTATCTTTCCGTCTATACACGAGAACGTATTGTCAGCAGAATACATTATAAGTAGAGCGATATTGGCCACGACTAATGAACATGTTGATAAGTTAAATAAAAAATTGATATCAACCTTTCCAGGAGAAGAATATTGTTTCAACAACTTTGATAAGGCTATCGATGATACTAATGATTATTATCAAGAAGAATTTCTCAATACTTCGACACCAAACGGATTGCCTCCTCACAAATTAGTGTTGAAAAAAAAATTCACCGATAATGTTGTTAAGGAACTTAGATCCAGCGGGAGGATTATGCAATGGTACAAGGATGGTATGTAAAGGGTTTCAAAGGAAAAGTGATTCATGCTGAAATCACAGTTGGGCAACATTGTGGAAACTGGAAAGCATGTTTTAATCCCACGTATTCCTCTATCACCGGTAGAAAATGAAGGATATCCGTTTCATTTTACAAGAAAGCAATATCCTATTGTCTTTGCTTTGCAATGACAATCAATAAAGCACAAGGACAAACGATACCATTTGTAGGTGTTTATTTATCTCGACCGGTGTTCTCTCATGGACAATCATATGTTGCACTATCAAGGGGAACTTCTACGTCAACAACTAAGGTGTTGATCAAACCCAAAGATCAACTAGACAACACACAGATGTACAAAAAATATAGTATACAAACAAGTTTTACAATCCGGTACGTAAATTTTATATTCATTTTCTTCATTATCCCTGTATTTTCATTAAATAATTCATACTTATGTATTCTTATGAGTTCTTACATTTTCAATGATCCAGTTTATGCTATGGAAAAAGATGACACTCATTAAGGAAGTATGAAGCACACAAAGTTTCTATAATTCTCAATGACTCAATTTATGCTATGGAAGAGCATGACACATGAATAATGAAACAACACAATATCAACAACTACCCAATAAAGCATTGAGTTACAACATGGATTTTTGTATTTCTATTAATTGATATTGTTTTATTTTATATATTGAACTTCTTACACCTTTATGTTCATCTTGAAATCCACAATGCTATCAATTATTTTATGTTTTAGCTTGTTTATATTATGTTATAACAATAAAGAGTTTATAATATTATTATGTTTTTTAGATCCTGTTTATATTGATGTTGATATTAAGAGATTCATGTAAATTATATTCATCTTATGTCACATACTCCAAATTCAATATTAAGTTTGTAATCAATTATAAAATGAAATTGGCATGCACCAACTTTATTTCAAAATTTGATAATGATGCTAAACTTAGGGCTGTAAGGTGCTTTTATTTTCTCTGCAATTGTTGAACAAGACAATAATGCTTATTTCAATGGTTAAGTTGAGGCCGTTCGAGTTTCATTGTGTGCATTTGTGGGTTATAGTCTGTAAGAGTTCTATAGGTTATGTGTATGACTCACAACATCTCCCATTCTTCATATATAATATACTATGGGCACATGGTATCATTTAGTGGTAAAATATGGTACACCCTCCTCTCGCTAACAAGAATTATCATCATGAAGGATCCTACGGAAATATGGTTAGATCTTGAAGCAATTTTTTCAAGGTTAGATGTTTTTAGGATTTCTGATTTGTTGGAGGAGGTTATTACCATGAAACATGGAGAGTTGGTTGTTATTTAATAAATTATTTATCAGAGTTGATTCGTGGGATTATTAACTTATGTTGTTCAAATGCATGGAAATAAAAAAATATGTCTATCAATATCTAACTTATTAACACTCGAGAATAACAACCGAACAAATCAAACAACATCAATAATACTTTAGCAATTTTCAACAATATTATTTATCAATAATATACACCACATGCAACGCAAATTGCAATACACCACGTCTGGCAACGATGCTGCATTTCTTTAAGATATATAAATTGGATAGGGGGTTCTATATATAGGGCTGAAAAGCTAGCCAAGCTACTCAATTCAGTATCTGAATCGATTCGGTTAAAATCAACTTGAAATTGACTCGTGTTGAAGATTAACCTAGGCGTTGTGTTATGGACTCTTCTATAAACTCTCTTGGTTAATTCTCACGGCCATCTTTTGGAACAATTTCATGTTAAACCCAAGCAAGAAGTCAAAATATTGAAGCCTTTATTTGCACAATTACGATTCTACTGATACACTATACTACATTTGTTTTTAATAAGGATGTTCTTCTTTTATTTTTATTTTTATTTTTATTTTCAAGCTTTGTTTGGGGATTGACTGTTAGCTTGAGCTTTGGTGGTAATAAAGCATTTGGTAAGCAGCAATGCTACGAAGGCATCATCCGTGTGCACGTAGCGGTGTCTTGATATCGGTGATCTTCACTGTTGATCTGTCGCGAGATCTAGATGATCATCTAGATCTCAAGATGCATCAACGCAAGATCACCAGCCGCAAGACACTGATGCGCCTCTTGTAGCACCACTCGTAAGGTAAGTAGTAGTGTTGCGATGTAGACGTTGCTGCAGTCATAGGATAAGAATTGTGGTTTGTTTTATTTTATTTTATTTGCTTTGTAATGTATTAGGTACTTGTTATTATTAATAAAATAAACCCTCAATGTGTGGACTACATTTTGTTTTTTGTTTTTTGAGGGTTTGTACAGTACATAGTACCAATTCAATTAACGTGAGGCAGAGGTATTTGGTAAGACTCAAAACAAGATTCTTAAGAATTCATCAAGCTAAAAATCTGTAAACGTCTCACATTTCAATTTCAAAACAACACTACCTCAAAACATCCACTTTACTCAAAACATACCAGCTCTGTATGTATACTGTCTCAAGAACTAACATAAGATTAAACATCCATCAAAATCCGATAAAACCACGAACAAAGTGAGTTAAAAAAAAGTGAAATACTTGTTGTCTGGTTATCTTCTCTCTGTCCATTTACACTTCTCCCTTCCCACAAGACTGACCTAGAAAGCTAAAGTGAAAACCCATCCATGACAAAATATAAAAAAAAAAAAAAAAACCCAAAGAGAGACTGTATATAAGTGAAGCGATGATACCGATAGTCACAATATTGTCCTCACAAACTCTTCTTGCTATCAGAATGTGACAATCTCCTATCCAATGCTTGCAGCTGACTTTTAAGATTTTGATTTTCCTCGAGCAACCGGTCATATTCTTGCAGAAAACCTTCCGACTGTTTCTTCAAAGCCGATGAATTGGTTTCAGCAGCACTCACCGCTTTGTTCTTCTCTTCTAGTTCTGATTCCAACTTTGTTATCTTGGCTTTCCATCCAGCCAATTCTTCCTCTAAAGCTTTTATTTCCTCAGCTAATCCACCTTTCCCATCCTCGAAAGCTGGTTTTTGCTTTTTTATAGCTTCCATGCTTTTCCTCCTTAGGCGTAGTTCCCTCATGTAATGGTGCAGTCTGTCGATCATTAGAGCAAGGAAAATGGAGAACCCTGTATAGAAACGTGTCAAAACCAAGGATAGCTGAAATACAGGAAGAAAGACAAGCAACGGGAACAAATGATGCATAAATAAATATTTATATGTGGCATTCGCTTTATAAAGCTTAAATTCACAAGCCATTTGACTGTTCTCAGGGGCAGAACAAACAGAAATGGTTTTCAAAGTAAAAATCTCAATGGGACACCATCAATATTCTCCTTGGCATTAATGTCTGGATCAATGGCAAAAACAACGATTTTGCATAATTGTTAGCTGTCCAAGACAGACTCCACACGGATAGAGTACTTGAAAAGTTGCAATGGGAACCATCAACAATCTGCAATTCTAATCATAAGCATTGTAGGACATCCCCTCAAATCAATCACCTTTTGGTAGAATTTATATCAAAACAACTGAAATTGGGGAAATACTCTCTGGAATGAAGATCAAAGGAACATTCCATACACAATAGATCATCTGTTTCAAAATTATACCTGAAGGGAAACCCATAATAGAGAATAAACAAGAGAAAACTAAGAAAAAGACAAGGTCAAAGATAAATACTCGTGCTGTGTACTACTACCATGGATAAAGATTTTCACCATAACCAACATATCCATCACTCACAATGAGTGGAATAATATTGCTAATGTATGTCTAAACTCTATCCAAGATACAAGTAATCCCCCAAACTTCTGAACACCTGTACCAATATTCACCATCATCAACATCCTGTATTTAATAGAGTGGATAAGAGGTTTTCACTAATTTCAATTTGGGGGAAATACACAACTGAAATTCAACCACCATGTAAAAGTTGAGTAAACTAAATCATAACTGAATTTTAATAGTAGTAATAACTAGCTAAGATTTGGGGTATGAGATAGTGATGGTGTCGCAACACCATTATCCACCAATAACTGCACCTATATGGGGGCACACAAAAAGAAGAAGAAGAAAAATCTCTACATATCCATCACAGTTTCCTATTAAGCACATACTATCTGCTAAGGATATTAGTAATACTAATCGTTGATTTCCATTTGGAGTCTGATGGAAGAACATGAAGCAGTAGTAAGCAATAATTATGATGATAATAAAAACATTTCCTAAAGCATAACCACAAACCAGAATGGCAACAGAAACTACAAAATACATACCCAGAATCCTGTAATCCCATACTAATAAGCTCGAAGCAAAACCACAAATCTAACGAATTCAATTTTACTTCCTTTTTGTTTGTATTCGTGTAATTCTACACAGCCTTAGAGTTTTATAAGTGCTAGTTTCTGCTGCTAGACTCTGTACCTCGGATGAAACGATTACAAATTATCGCTGCACAGAGGCCAATGGGGCTCGTTTACTACAGATGCAAATATGTAAATACTCACAAGAACACGAAAGAGATAAAAGTTCCCATGGACAAACACTGAATCTACCTCGCTAGTACACATCTACCAAAGTGAGGGGCAGGAATTCTCAAGAAGCCGACAAATTCATAATTTTGTCTAATCAAAACCAAAAGTGAATTTGGGAGGGTTTCGCATAGCTTTACATATCGTGCTGGTCAGAGTTCGATCTGTGTCTCTATGTACACGGCGTCTCAGATCAACTCATCAAACATCATCACTTAAACAAAAGCTGAAGCTCACAGAATTAAAACGTCTAGATGCAAAATTTTACCCATAAGTGAAGCCTCTAGAAGATGCTGAGCAAAAAGAATCTGATCGGTAGGGCTAATCTCTCCCTCTTCAGACCAATGCCTGTAGATCGTGGATGCATTATAAGCGCTGGACAGCATCACGACGGAGACGGTGCCGGCGACAGCCTTCACCACAAGAGGACCTCGACCCCTCTTGATCTGGTCCAAACCAAGAATCACCAGCTTCCTTAAGGGAGTCTTGAAAACGAAGACAACGATCAACGCCATCTCTGCAAATATTATACCGAACAGTAGTTGAATCATTTTTGCAGGATTTTCTGATTTCCAATCTTTGTTCAATACTTTTGATTTTGATCTGAAGCGTTTGGGAATTAATGGAGGAGAGGTTTAAGTACAGTTTCAATTGAAATTCAATAGAAGGAGATACCTATCTGTTTTCTGCCGACTAAAAAGTGTAAAACCACACCTAAAAAAAGTGTAAAATAAAAAAAAAAAAAAGAATTTAAATATTCCAATTTAATTATTCATTTTCTGTCTTCTGCCGACTAAAAGTACTATTCCAATCTAAACACTTCAAATATTCTTTAGTAAAATAACAAAAACACATTTCCAATTTTCCAATTTCATTTGGAGAGGAATGGAACATAAGCTGCAAACGAGGGGTAGTTTTGTCATTCACATTAAATCCTAATTTTTAATTTCTTTGAAAAGGGCTCTCCGATGCAAAGCACCATTTAGACAACAAACTTTGAAAAAAATACCAACCAGGTAATTTCGTCTTGTTTTAATATGCATGAATCTCCTTAAAGTGGTTAAAGATTTTTTTAAAGGCCATCATACTCTATTCACCCCTCTAGAGTATTGTTTGCGCATTTTCGATCCTACACCTACCGATACAAAGATACAAATTCATCTCGTACCAGGCTTGAATCAGATTCATATCTGTGAAAATCCTCCGATTTTACTCGATGTAATGCAATATCGGTTAAACTCGACACATTTTTGCCGATTTGTATCAGATTGATGCGGGAACATTAAGAAGGAAACATAAGAACAAAAAACATAACGATAAAAGCATTTATCTCCTCCAAAAGCTCTGATTAATTCTTTGATGACCTTGAATCATCTTAAAAATTCGTCTTTAAAGGCTTCGATTGAATCGTCCATTGAGCTCTTCATTCCCCTTCAAGATTCACAACATATTTAATTCGATTTTTGACCCGTAAGAACACTATTCGATTTCAGATTAGCACCAGATGAATCTTCAATTTGGATTCAGGCCCCTTTGAATTTCTCAAATCACTGTTGATCTCTCCATTCTCAGCTTTCCGAGATCGATTACCCATGTTCTCTGCTTTTTCTCTGGTAGACTCTTTGAGGACCTTGACAATCTCTCTAGCTTTTCTTTTCATTTTTCAAAATTTTATTTTATTTTATTTAATGATCTAATGAATGAATCAGTCCAACAAAAAAAAAAAAGGATAATGTTGGTGATGTATATACTTTGAGTATATCCTTCAATAATCCGTTTGTTACATTGTTATATTATATTGAACGACTCGTGTGACATGTAAATAAGTGTAATTGATAGATCCACTATATATGTACAAAGATTACGTTCGTCTTTATCACAATTAATTAAAAATGATGAAGAACTTAACATTTTCTTATAAAAAGGATGGCACGGTCACATATAATGTGATAGTATAATAATGATATATAACAACATTATTTTTTTATTTGAGAATGCATTATTATAAAAATCATCTTCCTCAAAAAAAAAAAAAAAAAAAAAAAAAAAAAACACATATCATGTTTTATTGGAAAATTGTAATGCGACAGTGTATATGTTGTTGCATTTATTAGAATGTTTATGACATTTTGGTGTTGTTTTAAGTTGTTCATATTTTTTTTTAACTTTTTTGTTTTTTGTATTGTTCAGATTTTTTGCAATTTTCTTTAAGCATTTTATATGTGGAAAAGCCGCCTCGTACCAAACAATACTGACACGCAACGGTATATGTGTCTCAATGATCTCCGAAATGGCCATCGCTGATCATGCATTTTGAACCATGTGTCCAACATGGCCACACACACACAAAAAAAAAAAAAAAAAAAAAAAGGAAAGAAAAAAGCAGGAGGGGAGACGCTCGTATTGGAACAATGCTTTCAATGGTTTTGAGTCTCGCAGAATAAGGCTAAGAAGTTGGGGTAGAGGCATACCGATATTGATTGCAGCTTTTAATCTGAATAGAAATTGATTAGTACTAATATTCTCCCTAATTTGGATGAAAGAGCATTTTTGTAGATCCTTGCCTTTTTTTCTTTTTTTTTTTTTCGGTTTCTTCCCTCTTGTATGAGGGCATTACAGAAACTCTTCACTTTCAACAGTCAGCTCCAGCTTCCACCGCGCTTAAGAACCAGTAAAGTATTATGAAAGCACCAAGTACCATCATTTCCAGATCTTCAACTTCTTCTTCAAATTAAATAGGAACTGATAAATAGTAGTAGTTCCTAGTATAGCTTTATGCACTTAAACTTGGTTGTAGCTAGCCCAAGATTTTTCCATATATAGTTGGTTTGTAGTTTTTTTTGTGCCTGAATGTCTTTTTGTTGATATGAATTTTCCTATATATATAGCAGAGACTGTTATTACGTACTTTGCTGAACCCCCTCCCCTTTGCTTGCTTACAAATGTTGGTTGCTGTGGATTTGAAGACCTTGCAGTTGCAGGGTGAGGAGACCCATTTAATTATGCATTCTTTTGTCACCCCGTTCACACACCCTCTCAAATACAATTATACAAATACATCTTCCCGGCCTCAAGTAATTAATTCCATTCCACCACTTCCTATAGTCAAATCTCATGTAAAAAAGTTTGACATTTTTAATTTCGTGTGTGTACTCTAAATAACTATATATTCCTTTTGCCTTTCCTTTCATAACACAACAAAAGCCAAACAAAAATTGTCAACCATCGTATTCAACTCACCAAACCAAAAATATATATAAAAATGAACAGCACCGCCGCCGCCTCCGATGGTCTTCTTGGTTCCGATCATATCAGCGTTTTGGGCTACGGCATCCGCGTATCACTCGGAATCCTCTTACTAATCACCACCGTTTCCTTAGCATCCTACTTTTGCACCAGAAAGCAAACAACAGCCGTTTCACCACATCACGAAATCCACCGTCAACATCAGCTGTCCGATGATTCTCATATTGTGGAGGTAATTGGGCTAGACGAAGAAACTCTACTGAGTTATCCCCAGTTGTTGTACTCGGAAGCTAAACTCAACAACAGAGATTCTACCGCTGCTACGTGTTGTTGTTCCATTTGTTTAGGTGATTATAAAGATAGTGATTTGCTACGGTTGTTGCCTGATTGTAGTCATTTGTTTCATGTTATTTGTGTTGATCCTTGGTTAAGGATGCACCCTACTTGCCCCGTTTGCAGAACGTCGCCTTTGCCGCCGACACCGCTTCCAACGCCGGTCACCGAGGTCGTTCCCCTGGCTTATCTCGGTTAAGTACAAAAATGTTAGAAATATCTCTGGTATTTTTTTTTTTTTTATTTTAAATTTTTTTCAGAAATGCACCTCCATCCCTTCAAAAAAAAAAAAAAAAAAAGAAAAAAAAAGAAAAGAGGAATGCACCTCCAACCCGGGTTAAGTAACCATAATAATTATCGTTGAGTCAATATCTCGTTGGCTCTCTTCTACTATAGACTTATTCATACGTCAATTTTTTTTTTTACAAAATAAGGATGTGTAGAATTGTAGGATTGTCCCTAAAAAAAAAGAATGGTAGGATTGATAATGAATAATAAATGTCGCTTCCAATTTCATTGAGAAGGATTGAAATTTTATATAATCTAGTACCTGTAATATGGACAATCATATCATAAAATCCGATTTGGTTACTATACTGTTGTGGTGTGTTTTCAACGAGGCTTATCAAGCGGAGCCTTTAGGACTATGAGGTCCTGAGCCGTGGCGGATAAAAAAAAAAAAAATAATAGCTGTCAAAGCAAATTCGAAAATCCAACTAGTAGTGATTTTTTTTAATAACAATACTATATCATTTAATATAAAATAATTTTCTTTTCGGATCTCGGTGGGGAATTGGCCTCCTCCCCATTGCATGTGGGTCCGATAATGGTCCCGGATTGAAGTCTCGGTATCTCACCGCGTGTATGTGTGGGTTATTTATATCAATTTATATTGTAATTTTGTCTTGTAAAAAAGAAAGAAAAAAAATACACTTCAACCGTCCTGAAATATAAGTAATTGTATTAGTTTTACATAGATTAAAAAATTGGATGAATATTCATTACCGTATCGGTTACTTTATGTTATTTTATGTGCTGCATGATGCATTTATTTATTTTTATGTCGAGGACTATACGATAAGGGATTAGGGCACATAATATAAGCACATAAATTTCATGTCATTGATTTTTAACCATACAATGAAACTTTAAAAGAAAACAAAAAAAAACCTGAAAATTTTGAACCACATGATCACAATTCGGGGGATGGGTGTACTAAACAGATATGCATGAATATACATCTATGTAGATAGATTAATATAACGTATATCTATGTCGATGGATATGTAAGATGCATGATACCAAATTTAATTTTTTTTGATTAAATACTCCCACTGAATAAAAATTAAGTTTAACTAAAAAAAAAAAAAAAAATTTAAAAAGTCAATAATTTGTCTCCTACATTATAATGAAGGTGAAGACCGAAGAGCCATTGTTCGGATCTTATCCGTCAACCATATCTTGTATCTTGTGGTTGTCTTGTCTTGGGTATATCTAAAATAATTGTGAGGTATGATTGTCTTGTGTTTTCAAAAATGTTGGGTTATGACTTATCTAAAGTTACTTGGTCATCGGCCACAGCATGATCGCTTAGTTTTTTGAGACAAGGGTTAATTAGATGTGTAGTGTCAAGCAGTTGACAGATCAACCACCAAGAGACGCATGCCTTACCTACTCATCGAAACTATTTTCGGTCACTAAATATTTTTGAAAATTGTCGTAAGACAGTTCAGGAGTAGTTAACTAGCGTCTAGCGGGAGCCAAATCGATTTAAAAGACCATTTTGATTTTGCATGTATAAACAACACTTTGAATTATGTGTAGTAAATCTTATACAAACTTTTATTTCTATGTTTTTATTCTCGGTACGTTGTTAAATAAAACCAAACTATAAATTAATGACCGTTACTGTGTGATTGACACTGGCAAACAAAAACCAAACTGGAGCAGCAACAAAAACTTCTTCACTAGGTGTTATTAAAACAGCATAAGAAAATGAAATTAACTAACTACTTTCACTCTTCATGAAGATGAAGGGCGCTTCCAAGTATGATGAATTTCTCGGCCAAGGGAATGAAAGGGAATAGAACAACATGTTTGCAGGTCTTAATAAGAATGAATGAGTGCTTCCCAAGTGTATTTGCATTTGCTAGAATTCAACATTTCTTAATCATTATGGAGGGAAGCTAGAGGGTATCTCTCTTTAGGTACATCCCTAGGTCCTCTGGAATTTGGTGAGCAGACAAAATCTTGGATTCCTAAGGGCATTCGTAGCAGAAACCCTATATGATGTTCTATCCCTAACTGATTTACCTGTGGTGGTTGCTAAAGATGATTTGCTCATGTCCTAATGATAAGTTAGAATGATTTTGCCGATTTCAAGTTATTTATAGTACTCCTTCGGTCTCAAAAAATATTATGCATTTCAGCCTAGTCATGCATATGTATATATATTAGGAAGTTACTAAATGGAACTATTTTGTAGCAATTTAGAACTAAAATAACCTTCATCATTAAATGAGTTTTACCTATTAGAATAGTAGGAATAAGGGTGAAAGAGGAAACGATGCATTAACATTTGTGAAAATAACTTGTAATATGAAACAAAATTGAAAAACTAAAATGTCTACATTTTTGGAAAGAATATATATTAACTCAGAACTTTAATGTCATGCTTCTCACATGAACATAAGGTTGCAACTTTGCATATTCATTACTTATTATTACAAGAAGAATTGAAGTTGGTTTCTTCAATAGAACTAAATTGTCCCCAACTTCTTTCACAAATATGGCACAATGATTACCCTATATGTCACATTTTGTAGTTGATATAATTTTCCTAATTATCCATAATGTGGACTTATCAATCACTAAACAATTGTTAAAACAGTACAATTTGGAACAAAGCACAAGGGAGAAATATATCATCATTATCCCAGAACAAGAGGTAGAAGATCACATATTTCATCTTCAGCCTCAGCCTCAGCCTCAGCCTTTAATCAAAGCCACGGACGACCTTGCGCGTAAATTCAAAAATATTCCCCTGAAAAGTGGCCAATATTAAGTAATCAATACTTTTTGGTGAAAGACCATCTCTCCCAATAGCTTAAGCTGATGGGAAGGTGTCGATAATTAGAAGGTAGATAATTAACATGACAATTAGGAGGTAGATAATTAACATGACAATATATTCAAAGTGTGATTGTGCTTGGAGTGGGGTTTGAACCCAAGACCTCTATGTTGAACTTCTCTCAAAAACTTAAACTGATGGGAGGTAGATAATTAATATTTTATATATTCAACACTTTCGATTTTTGTTTGGATTTGAAAAACAAATCAGTTTCCAAACAGAGAGAAAACAAAACAAAACACTTACCAGCCGAACGCCACAAAGCTATGGAAGATAACCCTGAGCTGCAGTGGCACATACTGGTGATTTATCCATCCAACAACCGGCCAAAACTGCATACAATGTTCATTTGTGAAATTTCGACGTTTTACATTCGTGAAAACATTGTTTAGTTTTTTTTTATTTACAAAAAGAGGCTTTAACATAGTACAGTTCAAGTTACATACTGTCCATGCAGCGTACTGAACGGCTGGATATTCCTTCTTCAGTTTAGATTTCACTTGGTACCATGGTCTTCCTTCAAAAGTCACAGAGGTTTGTTTAACAAAAACATTCAGCAAAATTAAAAAACTGTCCAATGGTACGTCATCATTGTCAGCAGGACTTTTCAAGGAGAGAATATGCATACTGATGCCATGATAGATCAAATGAAGACACTTACTGCTCAGTTTTGTTACTATAGAGAACATGGTTTCAATGGCGCTTTAATAGAAGCACAAGTTCGATAAATGAATATTGAGTCGTTTTTCTTTGATAAAAGGCAAATATTTATGTGAAGAAACCATGCTTCTCCTCAAGAGAGTTTCAGGTTAGAGTACTTCATGTATATAGTTGACAAAGCACTTGTCTTATTATATGAAAGATTTGAGCAATCCCATGTGTATTAAGGATATTTTGGCTTCTTGTTTGATTTGAAGGAGTGCCCAGAAAAAGAAAAAGTTCGAAGAGTTCTTGTGAGAATCTTTCAAACATTTTCACATATAATGTACAAGTTGACGTTGACAAGAAGGATTGGTTTAGGGGGGGGTGCGATTTGTTAAACATATTTTGCCATCATATGTAAGAAGACATCCAAGTCTTGAATTATTTGAAATGGAATAATGGTTTTTTCAAACACATAGATTGCTTACCGGATTTGTTAAATAATCCGGATACAGTTGCGTATAAAGAAAGAAGTTCTCAAAAGTAGAAGTTGATAAAGAACTATATTTGAAGCACAATGCCTCAAGAACGTTTGATTGATCTAGCTATGATATCTATTGAGAAGAATATGGTTGAAAAAGTAGATTATTCTGCTTTGAACGTTAGTTTTGTTTCAAAATATGATAGAAGAGCGATGTTTAAATAGTTTATGCTTATGCATTTGAAATGAAATATTTTTGTTTAGTATTTTTATAGTTGTTTCTCCAATTTTCAAGAATACAACTAAACTTTAAACATGAATGTCTGTGTAACAAACTGGCCTAGCACCCCGAACCCGACAGGACCGGACTTGATTTATGCTTACCTTCAATGACTGATCCGAAATAAAGCATGAAAAGCAAGTTGTTCAATGGAGAAACTGTAACTTGTTCCACTACAACCTGAAGAAAAATACATACCAGGTGCATTAAGTACCAATTGAATCTAGGACCAAAATATCAACACAACTAAGAAAATTTCCTAGATGCAAAGTTAAATTAATTGACAAATAAAATAAAAGTTCACACTCATAGAAAACAGAAAAGCAGCCACTCACTCTCAGATATATCACTGTTAACAGAACAAGATATTGAACTTTACAGTCATGAAAATAGGGGAGACCTGTAGTTTGGGCCCGAAACCTTTTAATCCCTAGATTTTACTTTTCAACCTTTTAGTCCTTTATCTTTCAAGACAAAGGGGTTCTGGCAGAATATTTCCACAGCGGTCAGCGGCTAAAAGGCAAATTTTATAATTTTCAATGAAACTCACTTTGTCCTGCACTGGTCTTTTTCACTCTTTATTTGCATCTCATGATATAAGGTATTTTAGAATACCAATAGAGCATTTACTACATTTTTATTCATCATACCTCTGATTTATTATCAATCCAACTACTTTTCATTACTTTGTAACTATAACATTAATGATAGTCAAAGGGTATTCTATCGATTTCTTAAGTTGTGTGAAAACCTCCCAAAAGACCTATAATTTGGAGCGGAGTGAGTAGTTTTCATAGTTCTAAAAGAAAAACTGGATTCAGGAAGAAAAAAGAAATACCTTCTTGGCAATTGTTTTAGGATCCTTCTTTCCTTTGAAAATTTTGTCCAGAAACATGTGGAAAAAGTGCCCAAGCGGTCCAAGATAAGCAGCACCAAAAAGCTAAGGCCAAACATTAGAAAAGAAAAGAAAACCATTTAAACAAGAATTCGATCTTTATAATTAGCTGAGATGTGTTAAGCTGTTAGCACTTAGTGTGAAACCTAGCAATATAGCACTGAAATGAGTTTGATGAAGCCAGAAAACTAAGCAAATGAAGAAATGAAGTAACTTTAAAGGAACTGGTTTAGATCTTATGAGTTGTAAGCTTCCAACAACCCCACACCATAAAGCAAATAATCTGACTCAGCTTATCCTTAGTCAATTCATATGGCACCACCAACTAGATAAAAGTGTTAACCACTAAGGAACGTACATCAGTATAAAATATGATCCACAGGCAAAGATTAGCAAAACACACACGAGCAAAATGAAAGCATCTTGCTTTATACTCTCAATAGTCATGCTTTTTTCTTCCATGGACATGGAGGATGGAAAAGTAACTTACTACATCGAAAGGCCTACGTCTCTTGGTATAACTTGTAGAACAGTATTTTCTTGCAATTAGTCGAATGTGGGGATGACTTATACACTTTGAACAGAAAAGGTCCGATGTTTTTGGGCTAGTACCACTCAAACATATTGTGATGGTTCACCCCAAAAAAGATGCTTGCCGTAATTGTTCAGAGAGTTCACATTGACCGTAAAATATAAACATCCACTTTAACAGTAGGTCTCAAGCGCATACTGAATCTAGTGCCACTTTAACAGTACGTCTCAACAGAGGATAATTATGAAGCAATGTTCAATATGTAAATCTCATAGTACAAAGTAAAAAATTCATCTGTCACATATATGAAAATATGGAGAGGACTATTTGTGCAAAAAGGGATTTCCAATTACAAGGCTGTCCAACCTAAGGTAACCTCAGCTTAGCATTATGGGAACCTTTTCTATCAAATGGGAAGAATTTCACCATAATAAATCGTACTCATATTTGCCCCATAGATCCTATCTATCTGTAAGAATACCAAATCATGCCAACAAGGGAAACTACATGCGTTGCTTACGTACTCAGGAAGCACTATGGAGAAATTCACGATCAACATTAGCTGGCTAGGTAGGATGACTGGACCATACAGCTCCATCCAGTCATCATACAAAGCAAGAAAGAAGGGGAAAATCAGCAGATTTTCAGTTATATGAATTATGAATTACGGGACCCTCAGGCGCAGCTCTATGAATTATGAAATACGGGTTGGAAATTTGTCAGTTATATTTATGCTTGTACATTATTATATGGGGTCAATACATAAAAAAAAACTGGATCAATACTGGATCAAATTCACATATATATGTATAGATAGATAAAAACATATATTGTGGTAGTTTTTGTACCAGGTCGGTTGCCTGTTATGTCACTTTCAAAAAGTCACTTATGCTCAATCAACTCTTTAAAAATCGAATACAGACTACTTTAGAAAAGTTGATTCTTGTGGAGTTGTTGTGGTCAATAGATGTGATGCCAAAGTAGGTTCAACGTCTTACATCTTAAGAGTTAGACCCCTCTTCCTCTTCGAAACGTTTGATTCACCCATGTGAATCGATATTACAGGTGGAAAGTTGAATCTTCAAATGGAAGATTGATTTTGAGATGCAAAATCAATCATTATAGGGCCACTGATAGATACTATTTCCTTATTCCAGTTCCCTACTCTTCGACAAAGTTGTGAATCATCAACATACTAAAATCAAACAATATCAACTGCCCAGTGCATAAACAGAAAGAAGCAGCAAGAATTGTACCACTTTGAGAAGAATGCGTCTGAGCTGAAGCTTCTGAATGCCGGATAGCTTTTGAGACACTATATCACTAATGGCTGACAACGTTCCAGCAGTGATCATCTTTAATCCAGAAAAAAAAAATCAGCAATCCAGATCATGAATTAACTTCACCAATCAAGAAAAACAACCATGCGCAGTAAATTCTACTAAAAGACGAAGAATTGAGCAAAGATTGGACCTTTGTCCTTAAGGGGTGCTTTTGAAGCTGAAACATATACCGTTGCAGACCATTTTTCGCAACTGATCCCATCTTTGACTTTTAGCTCCAAAGCAAAACTTCGTAAATCTGGTGTTCTAACAGTCGTCTCAAGTCTCCTCCTGTTTGATCCGAAGGCGACTGCCCAGCAAATATATCTAACGATCCGTATAGTACTGGATTTCTTAACTAATTAATGTAATTTAGTTTTTTTCTTTTTTGAGGAAGGTAATTTAGTTTATTAGATTAATGTAAATCATTTAAACCGTCTTTGGTAATAAATAATTTTCATTCATTTCACCGAAAAGAAAGAAATAAAAAAGTATTCCTCGTATGAGTAACAGTTTTTTTAGGGAGAATATAACAGTTTTAACAATACATTACTTCCCTCAAAAATGGAAAAAAAAAAAAAAAAAAAAAAAAAAAAAAAAATACATTGCATTCTATTTTTTTTTTTTTATTAAGAAACATTACATTCTATCTATTAAACAAGTATTAGATTTTTAACAGATTGTCATAACGGATTGACACAACAATCATCCACACCATTTATTATTGTGGGACCTAGATCAATCAATATAAGTCCCACAACAATGAATGGTGTAGATGATTGTTGTGTCAATCTGTTGTGATAATCCGTCGTGTCTCTATAATTTCCCAATTATATAAACTCGAAAATATAGTATTTAAAACTATAAACAATATGTTTTAAAAATAAAAAATAAACAATAAACAATATTTGATGTAAATGATGCGGGTAAGAAATTTAATACGTACATCCCCATTCATTATTCTATATAATTTCTACCCAAGATGAAATACTTCATTTTTTAAAAGAGAATGTGAATGAATACCTTAAATGTAAAAGAAATTATTCTGACTAATTAGAGTCAGAAAACGATGATTATTCCAACTCAATTCAAGTCAGTATTTTAAATGTTTCTCATACACAATACTGATCATAAAGATTTTCTGATTAAAACTAAGTCAGGAAAACTTTCAACATTATACCTGAAATTCGGCCAGAATCAACGAGTCCAGAAAAACATAAATTTAAAGGGTAAAATAGAGCATCTAATACATTTGTTATTTTCCCTTCCCTTCTTAAAATCTTTAAAATACAATTTTCAAAACATGTACACCATTCTTTTTTTTTCTTGACGAAAGACACACACATCTATTTTAAACTACGCCTCAAGGAGGTTCGAACTCTGATCTTCCCACTGGGTAGCCAGGGTAGACCCTAGTGTATACCACTAGGTCAATATACCAAATACATTCAAGATTTTATAACATGCCTTGCAATTTTATCTATTACATACATGTATTGTCAATTAGATCATAAATAAAATTATTAAGGTGGGAAATCTCACCTTCATAATCCTATGATATTCATTTGGTAATCAAAGATATAGACATCTGATAATATAAAATTGACTAATAACTCAGGACACACATTATATTAAAGGATATTTTAGTCATTAAACTTGAAAATATCGTATTATTTAATCACCTTCTTATTTACATGCTTCAAATTGTCTAACCGCGAGAGAGGGAATGAGCAGGGGCGTCCCTGGACACGGGCCAACAAGGCCACGGCCCTCCTTAATAATAATATATTTAGGGTCCGTTTTTATATATTTGTAGTGAATTTTAGATGTATTTTTATTCTACTTAAATTTAACAAAAACAAAAAAACAACTTGGTAATACTCAAATCAATATACATATTTAATCAAAAAGACGTTTAACCAACTTATATACCCTTTCATACACCTGTGAATTTAGTTTAGCCTAAAAACAATTGTTGCATTGTAATCGTATACACGGTCTGGAGCCCTAAAACAAAACTTTGACTTAGAGCCCCAACTGCAGAAGGAGACACTCCTAGAATGAGTAATCAATATAGTGCCTAAGATACCTAACATATACTACATACCTAACATAAGCAGCATTGTAGTATTATAATTAAATAGTTAGGTGAATTGTTCGCATTCCAATTAATCAATTTAAAATAGTCGCGTTTCACGTACAAAATTCAAATTTTCAAAAGTTCATTCTTTTTTAGTTTGTCGTAAAAAAGTTCGTATACTTCATCAACCTAGATGGGTTGGGTTTGCGAATGTGTTAGCTTTGTGGATATTTAGAGGAGGACCTAAAGCATGCGCTCATTGTACGGTACCAATGGAAGTTTGGATCCGGTTGAGAAGGATTGAATGAGTGTAGCCCTTCAACGGTCTTCTGATTTCCCGTGTCTTTTGCAGGCACTTTGTGACATGTGTGATATGATTCAGAGGAACTAGCTGTGTTTTTCATGACTGTCTGGTGTATTTGGAAGGTTAGGTGCACATGGTTATATGACAATAGGCCTGTAGATTTCAATGGCTTGATAGCACATGCACATCGACTACATTCACTCCATGCAAACTACCCTGATGTGTGTGCCTAAGGCCACTTGGCCGGCTTCTTGGTTCCCACCCCCTCATTGTGTGGTTAAAATCAATACAAATACGGCTATTGCAAGTGGGGCCAGCTTTCAGAGTTATTTCTGTGATTGTGACGGGCAGATTCTCCACCGTATTTCACAGAGGATTTTGGGCGCTCTGGATGTTGATGTTTTGGAGTTTATGGAAATCCTCTAGGCACTCTTCTTGGCTTCATCACGTGGTTGTCAGCGGATAATAGTAGAGATAGATTCCTTTGCTTGCGTTCATCGTCTACAAAAATGGGCACCATGCCTTTCTTCATTGGGGTGTTTAGTTTCAAATTGTTTGAGTCATGTTAGGGTCTTTATGTCCTGTATTTTTTCTTTTATTCGACGTTTTGACTATATGCCAGCTCATTGTCTTGCCCAAGCAGGTTTGTCTATAGTTGGTTTATTTAATTGGGGACTACTGATGTACTTGATGCTTGTGTTTCTTATTTGAGTTAATAAAATGGTGCTCTCTTTCCGTCCCGTAATATATGGTATTTTAGCTTTTTAGTTTTGTCTCATAATATAAGATATTCTCACATCCCAAGTCAATATTAAATACATTGTTTTTTTCACATTAAACAATGCAATATTCGAAGTCACTCGCAAATAATAATGCAGTATTTTATCTTGAAATATTAAAAATAATTTATTTATAAGTTTTTCTTAAACTGTGTGAAAAATCAAAAGGCCTTATAACATGTGACGGAGGGAGTACCTTTTAAAAAAAAAATTAGTTCGTATAATTCATATCCCGATTTCTTTTAGGCATAAGAATCCGCCATTTAATCAAAATATGCCATTATTCTCCTTAGTTCTTAATATCAAAATTCGATTTTTGGCTTTTGCAGCACTAGGATAAATTGCTATGGTCTTCAAGTTCCATTTTTTTTTGTTCTTTTCTAACGTAGATAAGTTTAAAAGACTCAAAAGATGAGAAGTCAAATAAGATAAATAGTCTATTTGCACCTTTTATATATATATATATATATATATATATATATATATATATATATATATCCAAGGGATTAACGAAGGATTGCAGATACAAGATAAACAATAATAACACAAAGGATTGATAATAATGGATTGCAGATAGTGATAAAATAATAGAATATGGACGACAATGAAATAATGTAAAATAATGCTCAAAATAACATATAAAAATTGTAAAGCTCTAACGTAAGAAACATGTAAAACTTTTATACCTTAATTAAAGGGTTATGAATATGAGATACAAATTGTTGAAGTTGAAGATACAAATGTTGGAAGAGAAGAGTCTATACTCCCTTCTTGCCATCTTTGATTTTGCTAATGAATAAAATAAAACTTTGTAACTACTTTGCAGAGACTTTGCAGAAAATAAAAACTTTGTAAATGGTATTCTGAAAGTCTGCCTCTCTCCCTTCTCTGCCTTGTTCTTTATAGGAATTTTGGAATAATTGCAAGTGGTCTAATAATTTAAAGTCTTGTCTTCTTTTGTGAGTGATGTCTTTTTGTAAGTGGTGTCTTCTTTTGTGAGTGGTGTCTGCCATATTGTTTTTGCTGAGTTGTTTGGTTGTCGTCTTGTGGTAAGTGATGCCTATTATTTGTTAGTGGTGTCTTGTCTTGTCTGCCATTTGTAGTGGAGTACCTTTGCTGAGTCTTCTTTTGTCGTTTTGTGATAAATGAACTCCTTTTAATTTTAGTGATGTATTGTCATGTCTGCCATGTTGATTTTCGCAGAGCTATGTGTTGTCGTCATGTGGTAAGTGTTGTAGTGTAGTCTTTACTGAGTCATGATTTGTCGTTTTGATCTATCTTGTATTCAAAGCGTATATTTTTTTTGTATAATTGTGTGTGTTTACATACGTGTGTATATATATATATATATATATATAAACATATAAGTTTTGTATATATCTGTGTGTGTAGATACATATATATTTTTATATATGTATATGTATTTGGTGAAAAGCATCTTGCAAGTGTATTTTGTGTATATCTGAGTGTGTATAGATACATATTTTTATTGTGCAAGTGTGTTGTTTGGCAAAAGAAACCAACAATTAGTGTTGCAGGTAAGCTTTCAAACATTGGTTGATTTAGTAAGTGCAAAAACAATTTCCACTATATTAGATTCAATCTCTAAGTATGTGTATTGGAAATGTATTTTTTTATTGGAGATGTAAATGTTTTGTTGGTAAATGAGCTTTTAGTATTGGAATTGTGTTTTTTTTATTGGAGATATAATATTTTGTTGTAAAGAAAGGAAAAAATAATAAAAATCTTGATTGGAAATATAAAATGATGAGATAAATAAAAAACGATAAAAGCGTAATAATGATATAAAAAAACCGGAGGGAGTACTATATAAATTAGCATAATATAACGTACTTTTGATACGCGTGTATTTAATACTCATACTGTTTCCGTTTTTTATGCTAAAATTTTTAATCTTTTTTAATTTTTCTTTTATTTTTTTTTTATTTTGTAGAAAAACATGTAGGCTCCGTTTGTTTTGGCCGGAGTTTTTTTGGGCGTTTTTTTTACATCACATCACCAATCATTTCTTACAATTCTCTCACCAATCAAATCTTCAACTACAAATAAAAAATATTAAATCATCTCTCATCATTTCACTTTATCAACTTTATTACATTTTTTACCATTATTTTATTCATTATTCTACTTTATTTCACTAATCATTTCATAATCTACACCAATCATTATTCTACTTTATTTTACCCATTCAACTTTCTAATCATTACTTCAATCACTTTATAAAAAAAACTCCACAAAAAACTCCCAAAAAAACTCCAACCCAAAACAAACACAACCGTATTGTATTGTATGTGTGTGTATTAACAGTAGGGTATAATTTACGTACCGAATTTACCAATTGGTCATCAATTTTTATCAAATGCACGCATTAATTGCACACTTCGCACCCATCAAAAAAGATAATAGTAAAAATTACACACTTTGCACAAGATTTGGCAAGCATTAAATTTTAAAATACAACCGTCGTAGGAACACCATCAATCAATAATTACAATATTTATAGCAACATTAATACATTAGTATCAATGTTTTCCACAACTTAGTATTCTTCATAATAGTTTCCGTAACTCATAATATAGTTTCCATAACTCGTAATTCCGTAATACTTTATGTTATGAGTTTACATAGCTTTATTACTTCACTTGCTGTGTATCTCCAACAGCAAACCATAATGATCACTAGCCAAAACAGGTAGCTCCAATTCCTGCATCCTATTTCTAACTCTCTTTTCTTTCCAGTATTTGAGCCCCGGAATCGCCTCTGTCCCAATCATCTTGATATCACCAACCACAAAGCCATCCATTTTGCACACAAATCTGTCTAACCTCTTCTGCAAAGGTCTGTTAGCAACCAGCATCTGATTAGACTTAGTATCATATGTCCATCCATTTTCCCTAGGCCTTAGCTCGGTCCAAGCATCGAACCATCCTTCAACCAACGGGAATCTACCATCTGTCGCCTCGTCCCAGTTCATGTCGCCACAGAAGATCACATTGGGATACCTCTGCAGATGATTCAAAGCTTCTTTTGCTTGAGCGACTCGTTCCGCGCTGTTCATTTGATCATAAGCGGGAGGTGCAGGTGTTGGACTCTCAAGATGACTTGTTGCAATGATCAATGAATTAGTACTTGTTTTTTTACTAAGGACTTCAATGTCAGCAATGCATAGTTCTCTTCCCATTCTTGTGTTTCTGAAAGGCCTATTGCTGAATGATTTTACTGGTAGTCTGCTTAACTGTGTGAATAATTGAAAGGGTAATCAGATTTAGTAAATTTATGCAGATGAATTATCAAAAAGAAAAGGAAAAAAAAACTACCTGTATGCAAAAGTAGGAACGACCCCGGGTTTCCTGAAGGGAGAGGGAGCATTTGTAGTCCTTCCACCACTTGGATTGGCTGAAAATGCTGTAAATATCTGAGGTGACCTCCTATATATGATCATACAAATCTTGTAATCAAACTGATTATTATCAATTATATCGAGTAATGATAAAGTTGTGATTTTTATACACGAAAGAAAGAAAAAATCCGACCTGGAAGCAAATGACATCAGGTGAATGTAGCAGGATAAGGCTGCCTAAAGCATCCATCCTCTTATGCATCTCCAGGTCCCAAAAGCAAACATTGTAACTTAGAATTCTCACTGTTGCTGATTCTTTACCTGAATGAGAACATTCTGGCACAAACAAACTTATGATCCTAGGTTCTTTTGCCTAATGACTAAGGAACCATCATAACATGTTTCTTAACATGTTTGAAACAAAAGCAACAAAGTAACAGGAACAACACGGAAACTGTGTGAAAATGTCCTCTAAATAAGAGACATCTACAAGGGGACAAGGTGAATAGCTTTGTTAATTCTTGTTGCCACCAACAATCACTACATTAATCGAACAAAAAGCATATCCTTAACAGAATATTTACTCGGATTTTTGTTAAATACTACCAAGCCTCTAATACATAATCTCTATTCGAATTATGGGCTATAAAGATTCTGATTCGTTTCTTTAAGATTTTAAAAAAAAAAAAAAAAATTGGGGGAAGAAGATGAAGAAAAGGAAGCTAACCAGAGGCAGCAAACTGATCAGAAAGTGCCCAAGAAGCCCCAGCAATAGCAAGTGAAGCAGCTGCGAATTTCGCCACATTCCCAAACACACCCTTATTAGAGAAATGATCAGATTCTTGATTCTCTTTTGATTTCATTGAAAGAGAGGAAAACTTGTACAAAGCTGCATCATCTTTGTCAACTGTAAGTTTTCTTTCCTCAGTCTTGACCAGATTGACAGCTTCCTCAAGAGAAGGAGCAAAGAATCTACCAAGCAACTGCTTTCTGATGGGGTTGAATTCGTCACGAAGAGCTAAGAGAAAGTGTACAAGACGATTTTGCTCTTGAAGTTTTTTGTAATCGGTCATCTCTCTCAAAGAAAAGGGCTCTAGTTTTGACATTTGATCCCATAATCCAACCATTACATCATACAGTTCATCTACACTTTTATCTCCCTGTTTAGTGGCCCTGATTTTAGCCTCCAGCTTGAATTTCTTGGAAAGAATGGACTCATCATCATCATCTGGCATATATTCATAATCCATTTTTTTTTTTCTTTTTCTCCTTCAAGATTTATGATGCAAAGCAGGTAATTAAGATCAAAAGGAGCAGAATGTAATAGAGAAAGTGAACAATCAAAGGAAGAAAAAGGCACACAGCCTAGTGGGCTTGCATTGCATACGAGAATGCTTTTGTCTACTTTTGGTAAAGGAGAAGCGTCTGGAACTAGTGCATTTGGCTTTGGAAATTATTTGATTGATTTCCAATGGGCGAACATTACCGCCAGGGCACGAAAAATTTTGCCGGGGCAAATTTAAAAGACTTTTGTGTTTTGGACAAGTTAATATATAAAAGTAATCTTTATATTTAATAAAAACAAATTAGTTGGAAAAAATACTTTTTTAGGAAAACACTTACGGAAAACACGTAAACATTTCTAGTATTTTTTAATTTTATAAGTTATGATCGATACATCAAGTTTGATAGTGATATAATATAATATGTATTATATTAACGTGTATCAATGTGTGTTTTTTTTTCCTTGAATAATTATTCTAATCTAATTTGCTTTAACTTCAAAAAAAATCTAAATCTCGAAGATAGAATTTCACTTCGAATATCAAAAGTAAATTTTAATGATAAAGTTTAGATTTAGTTTCACGATTTATCTTCTATATTGTAAACAAGATAATTTTTAAATAAATTAAATATTATATTTTCTCAAAAATGGTATGTGAAAATTACTTTACTAATTAATAATTCATATAAATGTGAATTTTGTTGGTACGACGGTCGTAGGAAGGTTGTATCGAATGACATATATTAGAGTCTCTCATTTTCACTCTCTTTTCAATAATACACTTTTATATCGTACACAAGTTAGAAATAAATCAATAGATATATATGTTATTTGGTACAATCTTCATATAATGGTTGTGTGTTTTTTTCCTGGAGTAGTTAAGGGGATATTGTTTTTGTAAGGAAATCTTAAATTTTTATATTAACGTGTGTGGGAAGACAATTAAGGAGGATTTTGTTTTAGGAAGGAAATCTTAAATTTTATATTAACGTGTGTTTTTTTCCCTTGAATAACGTCATGGAAATCTTAACTTTTATATTAACGTGTGTTTTTTCTCTTGAATAACGGTTTTTTTTAAATTGGAGAAAACACTTTCTAAGGAAAACACTTACGGAAAACACGTAACACTTTTAGTATTTTTTCAATTTTATAATTTGGATAATGATCAATACATCAAGTTTGTTAATGATATAGTATAATATCTATTATATTAACGTGTATCAACGTGTGTTTTTTTTTTTCCCTTGAATAATTATTCTAATCTAATTTGCTTTGATTATTAATAGTATTATATTTATTTTACATTTTTTACAATGGATTTTATGGTGTGTTTGTTGGTACGACGGTTGTATCGAGTGACATATATTAGAGCCTCTTATTTTCACTATCTTTCATATAATATACTTTTATCGTGTGTCACAGGTTAGAAATAAATAGTTATAATATATGTTATTTGATATAACCTTCATACAATAGTTGTATTATAAAATTTTCCGTGTTTTTTTCCTTGAGTAATTATTCTAATTTGCTTTGATTATGTTAATAGCATTACATTTATTTTTGTGGGAAAACAATTAGGGGTATTGTTTTTGGAGGGAAATCTTAAATTTTATACTAACGTGTTTTTTTTCCCTTGAATAATGTCAAGGAAATCTTAAATTTTATTATTAACGTGTGTTTTGGTCGTTAAAAACTCATAACTAATCCCAAAATCATGCACAATAATTAATCCCCTTAAAGAGAAAAAGAATCGACTAAAACTTGGAACTTAGTCCTTAGATTTCATACTCCCTCCGTCCCACTTTATTTGTCATGTTTGACTTTTCAAAGACATTTTGACTAGTGTATTTAATGCTTTGAATCTCATTCATGTTACTTAAACGACATAAATGTAAAAATATTGGATTATTTAATGAGATTCAAAGCATTAAATACGCCAGTCAAAATCTCTTTGAAAAGTCAATCAGGACAAATAAAATAAGACAGAGGGATTATATTTTTAAAGGGTTCAAACTAAACTAGAATGCAAATCCAAAAGAAAGTCAAAATCAAGATGAATCAACACAATTCATAAACATTTTCACAACACGTTATTAGTATATAGACTGGAGAAATCGTCACAAACATACATCACTCGTCGACACAAGAGCTAGGTCAAAATTCAACATGCAGGTTTAAATCGAGCCGAATTGATCTCAAGAGACTGACGAGTAGCACGCTTACAACCCTAGTTCGAGACGCTCAATGCCAAACAAGAAAATAAAAATAAAAAATAATAATAATTAAAAAGGCCCAAAGTCATCTTTGACAGCAGGTATGAGCAGTAAACTGAATATGCAGATTACTATTGTTCATTTCTTTCCTCTCCACTTTCTCTACTATATAGAAGTAAGACTCTAAAAAAAGAGTCTTGAAGTAAGACTCTTGAACATCAATGAGTTGCAATAATTTAAACATTGAAGCTAAACCACCAATAACACTTATGCTTAACAAAACATCGGGACATCCAACACTATCTTCAAGACATCTTCTCCCACAATGCCCCAAAACTTCTGTAAAAAACGACGTGCATACCATCGGGTCCAGGCAACTTCCTCCCTGGCAGCTGCTTTAAGGCAAAACAAACTTTCTCTCTCGTAAAGGGCGCAACTAAATGTTGTTGTTGCGCACCCTCAATCTCAGCAAACTGCAACCCATCTAAATCAACAACAGCCCATTAGATGAGTAAATGTCCCAGAAATAGTCTATTGCAACACCCTCCATGTCCGCAGGCTCGTGGCATGCAACCCCTTGAGAGTCATACAACAAATGGATGCTGCTTCGTTTTCTCCGTGTCGCCGCCTTGTAGTGAAAATAGCTCGTATAAATTGGCGGATAAGCGAAAAAAATAAAAGCGCAAATGATACAAAGATCAAAACTTTGTAAACAAAAAAGCATCAGTAATTTTCAAAGCAAAATGATGGATCATCATAGGTGACATCACTTCAAAATAGCTGTTTTGGCAGCGCCACTTTTCCATGTTTTTACCGATACACATAAACATAAAACAAGGTTTTGACTTGCAAAAAAAAAAAAAAAAAAAACCAAGAACCTTAAAAGCCACTACGTCCAATTTACCGTGACACCAGGCGCCACTCACTCTTTTCATTATTTCAGAGAGATTGTTAAGAGCAAGCCATAATGGTCACTTGGTAAAACCGGAAGCATTATTTGCTTAACTTGGCCCTTTACTTTCTTTTCTTTGCAATACGATAAACCTGGAATTTCTTCAGTCCCAATCATCTCAATCTCACTTAACTTGAAATCCTTCAAACTGCAGATAAACCGATCCAGACGTTTTCTCAGAGTCCGATTTGCACTCAACATCTTGTTCAACTTTGTATCATATGTCCAACCTTCTTCTTGAGGCCGGAGTTTCATCCACGCATCAAACCATCCATCAGGCATTGGAAATTGACCATCCAATTTATCATCCCAGTTCATATCACCACAAAAGATAACATTCGGATGTTTCTCGAGAAGTTTTATAGCCTCTTTGGCCTGACCGACACGCTCCTTACTAAACATCTGATCCCATGTAGGTGGACCTGGACAAGGACTCTCGAGATGGCTAGTTGCAACAACTAAGGTCTTATCAGACTGAACATCAACTTCAGCAACACATAGTTCTCTTCCCATGGCTGAATCAGAAAAAGGTTTGCAGCTGTAGCGTTTCACCGGAAGCTTGCATAGCTGCACATGTTTAGAATACATAAGGGGAAGGAAAATACAGGCACCCCATAAGTCTATTTACGAGCATGTAGGTTGCACAGGTGTGGATACACAGGTATGGGGACCAAATTGTACATGAATAACTATAAAGACCAAACTATATACAATAAAAATCATAAAATAAAACAATTTTTAGCGGCTTTTCTTCAAGTCTCAGCATGGCTTCTTCATTTCACGTATCCGAGGCAAGGATATGCATATTCGGATCCTATATCCATATTTTGAAAAATTGCAAATTTTCCTGGGGCGTGTTTCCTAACTATCCGGTGCGTATCAAAGTTAGATGTGAAACGGATTATGGACACGCTACAAAACAGAAGCAATAACAAACAAACGCAACGACTTAGAGAACTGTGATAGTGAACTGCTGATTCGAAATACTCGTATTACATTGTGAATATGGAAGCATACAATAGAGAATTTTCTTAAAGACATAACTTTGGACCGAAGAAATTCATAGCAAAGCAATTTTCACACCTAAAACCAATGTCCAAGAGCACATGCATACTAAGACTAGTTATTACTTTAAGGAGTCCATGGTAATGCATTGAATAAAAATTAGCCTCAAAAGAATTCATAAACATATGGTAATATTCACCTGTATACAGAAATAAGGATGTACAATTTCCATCTCATTTGACACCGAACACTGATACAGCTTCCACCAACTCGATTTTCGAAACATCTCATAGGAATCTGGAGTAACCTCCTGCAAAATTAAGTGGTAATTCTAAAGACAACAGCTAAATCTGGACAAGGACTTCAGGTTAGTGAACTTCTTTTGCTTTTCTAAGGGGTTCAGATTAGGCTACCTGGAAACACATGATATCAGGGGTGTGTTGCCAGATAAGTTCACCTAGAGCATCCATTCTAGCCTGCATCTCTAGATCCTCACGAAACCAGATGTTATAACTCAATATCTTCAACGACCGAGTGCTCTTACTGGGGCCATCTTTAGCAGTTGAACATTCTATCAACATGCAAATTACCGGTTCACGGAACTGATGCAGTTATTAAATAAAACACATGGGAAAAGATAAAAATATAGAAAAGACAAATGACACTGGAGCTTCAAGTAATTAAGCCACATAAAAATCTCCCAGCCTGATTTTACAGGTAGAAAACAAGTAACACCATTTTCATAAAAATGAACTTGAAACACACTTGGCTTGCTGTCTGATATGACCTACAAGGTATCAGTGTTAGATGAATTTGGAATTACAAAAGTAACCTAGGCTAGCACATGATTTTCTGTCTCCTAACTCAATTGATGCACGAGTGTAAACGTACGAGAATACACAATTAATGTTGTTAGACTCTAAAGAGACACCTTACATATGAGGAAAGACGAGACTGTATCATGGCTGTTGAAACTAACTCGTTTCTCATCATGAATATTGAATACAAACTCCAACATGCTGAATCTCATTCGCAAGACATCTACATAATGAACTGTCTTTAGAAAAAGTAAATTCATTAATCAAGTTCCAAGAGTTCAATATCTGATCCTTGTGACAATAAAAATGTACAATGATTTTGAACTTTGTACAATAAATGAAGGTATATTTTGCCTCTTCATTAATAGGTCAGAACAAAAGGTTTGAGTTCATGAAGGCCAATGAGGAACCAAACAATCAATACCCTAAGCTAATAGGCCTCAATATTTGACATATAATAAGCAAAGCAAGTGTTTTTCTTTCTGGAAAACGAAAAGATTCTTCCAATAAGTAAAGGATTACAAAAATAAGCAGGGCAAAACGAAAAGTTCAAAATAATGTTAAAAGTTATGATAGAAAAAGTGACCAGAAAGTTAAACCTCCTGCAAAAGAAACGATCTTTTCCACATCCATAATGCAGTGAAGGCAAATGGATAAAAATTAGGGGACCACGACATCAAAAATCAAGAAATTAACAAACAAACAACTTCAGAGGTCAACAAGAAAAGGGATATAAAAGAAGAATCATACCAACTGATATAACCTCCTTGTTTGAAGCCTTAAGACCCCGGAAACCACCTCCGGAATCACTAAAGTCAACATCATCCCCATCGGAAATTTCCCTAGTTTTTCTTTTATTTTGACTATTACTGCTGCTGCAAGCCCTCAAAGGAAAGAAAACATCTCCGACGGAAGAACCCAATTCATCAAGATCATCATCGTTGGCCAGGCTCGAAAGTAAAGAAGCAGACGCTCTGGTGCCGCAAGTTTCACAATTGTCTTCACCAAATTTGTTCAAGAATGTGCAAGCTTGGCAAGACCACTTGGGCTTTGTAATAAGAGTGGGCGAATTCGATTTTGACTGCGCTGACATGCACATTTGGCAAGCATCTTTTTGGGATGAAGGGTTCATGAAAGTGCATTTTGAGCAAGCCCATGACGACATTTTTGGTCCGAAAGGGAGGGTTTTGCAGGTTGGAGGGATTTGTAGAGGAGTAAAGAAGATTGCTTTTGATTTGATTTTGTTTAGCAACCCAAGTGCCATTTTGAATGAATGAAAGGAAAAGGTTGCGCATTTTTGCCGCTATTTGGGGGCATTAGGATTCTTCCCTCTCCTCATTGCACCGTAAAAAGTAACGTATAGCTTCGAAACGACACTAGTTTGGCCATTCATTCTTTATAATTCCCGTACTTTTTATAAGTGTCGAGCATTTAGAGTATCCTTGTTAGCCGGAAGTTAACAAGGAGTATGAAAAGCTGGAGGACTTTGTACCATCCATTCCGGTGAACTGACTAATCCTAAGTCAAAGGATCGAGAAACTCAGCTTATAGCATCACGCAGCCATTGGGAGAGGGCTTCCTTCGATAAGAGATCGGACTATTCTACCGCTACTGACTGACTGGATTGGAATGGAGTGAATTCTCTAGATTAATCTTTGCTTTGTCTTTTTGAGCGGCAATGCGCGGGGTGCTGGTTCAGAAGCAGTTAGTCAATTCGTACCTCTGGCGTTAGGAAGCGGAGATCGCACCAACATTATGATTATGCGAAAAGCAAGAAAAATGTTGGGATGACTGTCTAGCTCGTGCAATCGGGGAAGCACTCTCTTTTGTCTTTTTGCCCAAGGTCGCCAATGAGTGCATCTCTCAAGTAAGGGTTGAGTGGCTTAGATAAGTAGTTCTTTGATTTTTGGTCTCAGTTCGCGCTGCGCGGCTCTTGTCGTATCCGTTGTTGGTGTAAGTGTTTATGGTCTTGTTTGCGTATCAGCTCAAGCAGTTGCTGCGGGTAAGATACCCCAGCTTGTGCTATGCGGCTGACGATACCCTCTTTTAGGTATGTGCCTCAGGAGAAAAGCTGCTATCCTAACCGGTACCGGCGGTGGTGTCATAGAAGTAAGCGCTGTTGTCGGGAGGACTAAATGCCCAGAGTCAAATAGATTAGTCATTTAATTGTTAGTCATCAAAAACGTCATTATTGTGTTAAAACTATAACAAACAAAAAACAAAACAAAAAAAAAAAATCAAAGAGATTGATGTGATGCGTGATCGAATCAGATCCGAAAATGCCCGAGGACTTGACTGAAGGCACCAATAAGATGAGCACCGCGACCCTTGACTAACCCGTAGCAAAAAATCTTGGTATAATGGACACCCGCGAGTTCATTTCACAACCTCGATAAGTCCGTTTGGAATCCACCAAACAACGATTTGGAATCCACTAAAACCAACGCGTGAAACTCACCAAAGCCTAAAAACTTCAAATATAATATATATCAAAATTTGTCTGTCTTAAAAGATTACAACCAAAGCCTTTTATAAGGCTAGAATAAAAGACTAAACTACTCCCAAAGCGATGTGGGACAAAAGTTATTTAACAAAAATTAAAATTAAAATAAAAGAAATAAATACTAGTAAAATTCTAGAAAATAAGTCAAAATTGCAATGTGGGATAAATGATCAAATAAATAGTCTCCAAGCCAAAACGTATCGCATCAGAGATACAAGACAAGGAAGTTGAGAAGATGGAAGATAGGTTTGAAAGTAAAGGTGATGAGAAAATGGCCATGTTTGGTTTCGGGTTGGATTGTGGTTAAATGGATTCATAGAAAAAGAAATTAAAATAAAATATATTAAAATAATAATTATAAAGTTGAAATGTTAAATTTGTGTAGTTGAAGAAATGATTGATGAGAGAAATTTTAATAAAATATTATATTCAAAAAGTAATGATTAAATAGTGTAGTGGGTGAATAAAGTGAATTGATTAATATTATTTTATTTGTTGATGTTGAATGATTGCTGAGAGAGTTTATAATAAAAATAGAATTAATAAAATATGATAAATAAGATAATGAAGTGAATAAAATATTGAGTTGGATCCAACCCCACCCGAAACCAAAAAAGAGAAGTGTTTTGACCTTTAATATACTACCTCCGTTCCATAAAAAGTGCCCACATTTTCCCATAAAAAATGTCAATTTAGAAAATCAATACACATTTAATGTAATTTTTTTCAAACATATCTCTATCATAGCATTTAATGTTTACGTATTCTATGGGAGCCGTTTTTGCTTTTTTTGCAGGATTTCACTATTGGGTAGGTAAAATCTTTGGTCGGACATACCCCGAAACTTTAGGTAAAATCCATTTTTGGATCACCTTTTTCGGGGTTAATCTGACCTTCTTTCCCATGCATTTCTTAGGGCTTTCGGATATGCCACGTCGCATTCCAGATTATCCAGATGCTTCATTTTATATTCCAAATAATCATTTATTATTTGATAGGGTATATATATCCATCACTATGGAAAATATAACACATTAATTATTTTTTAATCTGTGTGCACACAAAAAATAGACACTTTTATAAAACGGTGGCAGTACATAAGATTAATGATGAGGTAAGACGTTTAAATCATCACAGTATACATTAGGCGGGTGCCAAAGTGAAATACCAAGATCCCGTAAAAGAATGGGCGCGGCTCCTCTGCTGTGAAATGGTCACAAGAGACGGTTCTTATGGAAAACGACGCAGTTTTGTTTCGAAAAAAAAAAAAAAAAAAAAAACAATCGCAACGACGTCGTTTGTGTCCGAAACGACGTCGTTTCGGACTCACAGCATGGGCACGGCAGAGGATCCCAACTCTAAACGAATGGGAGATCCACTTAATTTTTGCAATAGTGGAGGCCATTGTTTGAAATTCGGCATCTGAGCTACATCGTGCAGCGGTTGGCTACTTCTTGGAGCGTCAAGAAATGCAATCAGCTCCCAAATATACACAATCCACTCATAATTTCATAATTACAATATTTTTTTAATATGTGTAATTTTGACGGTTTTTGAAATTAAATAAGAATTCATATAATACAGTATAGTTTATTATTAACTAGAATCCAAAAATCTAAAATTGTAGAGGAAAAAAAAAAACATACGATCCAAAATAAAGCACCTATTGCTAATTACCTTCCGGCCATTGATTTTGTTCAGCACTTTACATGTGGCAGTAGCTCACGGCGCCGTGTCGTTAGCTTTAGCAGCTTACAGTATTTAATGGCAGAATTCTCTTGAGCGTACACTGGAAACGTTTCACTTTCTTACTTGATCACATAGTCCCTTCTCTGGTAATCTCTTTCTTCTCTATCCAATATTCTGCATCCTTAATTCTCTTAAGTTGGAGTAATACGATGTAAATCCACCTTTTGCAGTTGTTTACGAGATTTTTCCTGTATATTTTTCTTCGTTTTTTATTTTCATTTTGTTTTTGTCTGCTGGGCTCCTTGCTCTATACTGTGTTTTAGTTTTCTCACGGTTTCAACAATTTTGGTTGTTAAAAACAAGAAAAAATTTATATAGAAGCAGCTATGCGGATAAAATTTTGTTATTTTATCTGTTTTTTGTTTTGTGTTTTGATCCTCGAATTTAGATTGTGTGCGTCTGTTGTGTTGTGTTGTGTTTTTTTTTTTTTGTTAAGGAAAATCGTGATGTTTAGGTATATGAATGTAGGCTTGATTCCTCCCATATCATTTGGAGAAATTAAGTGTCATCGTTCTGTGTAAAACCTCCATTATCATGAGATCTGAGTACTGTACATATTTAAGTTTGTTGAGTTGTCTTCCCCTTTTGATATTCAGAGATGACACGTCTTGCTGGTTAATTTAATACTGAGGTGCCAATGAGACCTTCAAAGTGGCACTTCATCATACAACTTCTAGGAATATATGCAGGGAAATACTCATACATACATGAGTATGATTGATACCAGGATTGATTGATTGATGGAATAGGGCCATTTTTTTTCGGTGCTTTTTTGTGGGGGTGGGAATATGCTTTATTTGTTATCTTTTGGGAAAGCAGTAGTTAATGACATTTTATGGCAATATTACGCAGAGAACAGGAAGATCATGGCTGGCACTGATTCACCAGTTGTCCCAAGCGAAGGAGTGCTGGAATGGGCGAAAAAGGATAACCGCCGCTTTCTACATGCCGTGTATCGTGTTGGTGATCTGGATAAGACAATTAAGTATGCCATTCACTACTTTGACACCAGTTGATGATGGAAGTTGGTTGTTTCTCATGTTGCAATGATTCTTTTACTTTGGTCACAGGTTCTATACGGAATCCCTTGGTATGCAGCTTTTGAGGAAGAGAGATATTCCTGATGAAAAGTACTCTAATGCTTTTCTTGGTTTTGGTCCAGAACAGTCTCACTTTGTTGTGGAATTGACATACAGTACGTTATTCTTTTCATTGAAATTTCCATCTAGTAGAGGAGGCTGCTGTATAGGGCAATACACTTCTCCAGTTGTTCAATATCTCACTGTTTTATTAACATGTCAGTTTTTGGTTTCAAACGATGCTTCTGTTTTCTGCTCCAAAGTGGATTTAGCGGATCATTTCATTTATTGTACTGATTGTTAAGTGTAACAGTTCTTATTGATTCTTGAGCCACTGAAACTGGTTATTGTCTAGGAAGGAATGTAGTATAGAGCCAATTTTGAATAATCTTTGTTGACACGGTAGTGTAAATTTGAAGTATAATGTTTTTATTTTATTTTATGATATTGTCACAAAATTTGCTTTTCTGCTTTGCTCAGATTATGGGGTGGACAAATATGATATCGGGACAGGATTTGGACATTTTGCTATTGCTACACAAGATGTAATCATATTCTCTGTTGAGCATTTTTTGACTTGGAGTTCTTTAGTCTGATCTTTGACTTGAACTCATTATTTAAGGTACACAAATTGGTTGAAAACATTAAGGCTAAGGGTGTTGGAACTGTCACTCGGGAGCCTGGTCCTGTTAAAGGTGGTAATAGTGTCATTGCTTTTGCCAAGGATCCCGATGGCTATCTTTTTGAGCTTATCCAGCGTGAACCTACACCTGAGCCCCTTTGCCAAGTGATGCTTCGTGTTGGTGATCTTGATCGCTCTATCAAGTTTTATGAAAAGGTTTCTTCTCCTAAAGACATTTACTTATTGCTACTGCATTATTTCAGTGATATGCATTCTGTCCACAATATGTAGAGACATGTTCAAGTTCTCTTACTTCTGTGATGTATGATTTGTTTGGTTTGCTTTTTGTGTAGGCATTGGGCATGAAGCTGCTTAGGAAGATCGATAGACCTGAGCAAAAGGTGTTAATATCTTTCCTTTTCTTTCCCCCCTCTTTGTAAAGTACTGTTGTTTAGGTATTATTCATTTAGTGATTTTATGCTCTGATTCTTCAAAATATATACAGTACACATTAGCGATGCTGGGATATGCCGAAGAGAAGGAAACAACCGTATTGGAGCTGACATATAATTATGGTGTGACGGAATACACCAAGGGAAATGCATATGCTCAGGTTTGTGTCCGGTGCACAAGTGTATCGTTTAGTTCAATCGTTTATTTAATATCAAAGTTTTAGTTGAGTAACCTGATTTTCTATAGGTTGCAATAAGTACCGATGATGTATACAAAAGTGCTGAAGCTGTAAATCATGTGATTCAAGAGCTTGGTGGGAAGATCACCAGGCAACCCGGACCACTTCCAGGGATCAATACCAAGATTGTCGCTTTCGTAGACCCTGATGGCTGGAAAACTGTAAGTTGCATTGGAATAGATCTTAAACGTTAACAAAGAAGTTTGTTAGAATGGCTATGCATATTTTTGCCTGTAGCAAGATAAACGCTATTGGAAGTTCATGGACCATGGTACGCATTTGAGTTATTTGTTGGACTTGTCGAACCAGCCTTGTTGGTTTTATCATGGTACTGGTTGCTAGCTGAAACATTGGAATGACATGAAGACATATAGTACTTGGCTTTTGGCATTACTAACTGATTTCTTGCATTTGGTTCTCATTTCCATTAGCTGAACTCATCTCGAGATTAATTTTAAAATCGAAAATATTATGTGGAAATGTTTAACACATTGGGATTTTGGTTACCCCTCCTAAAATGTGTACAGTTTTTCTCTCTTCCCTTATCTGTGTGACATTCTTCATCAGGCAGGTGATTGTTTGTCTTAGTTTGTCTGTTAGTATTCTCTTTTTACGCTTTAGTCACGTCTTAGAATATACAAACCTGGCTGATTTTTAATTTTGCAGTAGTATGTTTATGATATGGACTATCATCATTCTCCATTGTAGTATGTCTCAATAATGGTGGCTTTTATTTTGGCAGGTTCTTGTCGATAACGCAGATTTTCTAAAGGAGCTAGAGAAGAAAGAAGATTAAGCTTACCAGGATGCATTTCTGCTATGAATGCATCAACTTTGTTTTGTTTCCTACATATATATCAGTGTTCTCCTTTAGAACTTAGCAAACTCTCAAGTAGACTTGTACTAAAATAAATGCCATTATTGGCTAATGGTTTGTGCTGTGCTGTGATGATATTTTGCTTTTGGTCTGATATGTTCTTGATAATGATAGTATCCTATTCCTACAAATGAAGCAGTGGCATTATGCTGATCTTTTTTCTTTACTTTGATTTGTATTCACAAAAGGCCTCATTTTTGTGATCATTTTATGTTTGCCTCTTATTATTAAAATGAGCATTGTTATTGGCATCACGCTGAATCTACCTAGGCTCTACATTTCGGGGCACCATGAGCTCGACTATGGAGAGCTTGCATGTCATTGTGGTGTCCCGAAAATAGATTCGATGTGTTGTCAATAACAAGGCCCTAGAAAAATTGCTGCAAAGCTTATTTGAGGATATACGCATACCTCAATACCTCTTCATCACAATGTGGTTTATAGATTCATCATTTACAAACATAATATGTGATGTCTTTAGTAGCCACTTATTATTTAGATTGCTACAGTGTCCTATATAGAAAAAATAAGGTGTATTTAAAGGCCCTAAAGGAAGGGGTTTTTTTTTTTTTAGCCACCATGACACTATCGGTATACCACAATACCTCTTCATCACAACAATAGAATCGACTTTCACAAGGTCGATCTGTGAAAAAAGATGGTACTCCGGTAGGTGGGATGCAGCGGGATAGAACGATTTGTTGTACTCAAGACAAAAAGGGATTTGATTTGCTAGTAATCATTTATAACCATTGAATATTGGTGAGAGACAAACTTGAATGCTTCAGAACAATGACA
This sequence comes from Gentiana macrophylla, assembly GCA_026214975.1. Taxonomy (NCBI): domain Eukaryota; kingdom Viridiplantae; phylum Streptophyta; class Magnoliopsida; order Gentianales; family Gentianaceae; genus Gentiana; species Gentiana macrophylla. The sequence goes on from CM047806.1 coordinate 25,707,076, forward strand.
ATTCAAACACATCCAGGCCCTTCAATTTTAATCATGATTGTCCAACGCATAAAATGACAATAATTTAAAAAAAAAAAAAAAAAAAAAATGGACTGCAGAAATAATGCATGTGTAAAGGTGAATGTAAAAGCGCAATGGATTTACACTTTGTGTCCTATCTCTATATATACACACACACACACAAACTCCAGTTGCTTCAAGGCACAACTTTGTTCAAGAAACAACTGTTTTACTAAGTGGATGAACACGATGTAACAATATTTACCCTCCTTCATATAGTAAAAATGATATTTACTCTTCCTTCGTATAGTACGAATGTGTAGGGTAAGTTTGATGCATCATGTTTTATCCACACTCAGTATAATAAATACAGTTGTTACCATCAGCTTTCTTTTGCAACTAACTAAGGGATGAACCCAAATGTGCTCTCCCCATTGTAAGTCATGTATAAAAACCCATCTTCATCCTTGTATTCCTCGTATATCGCTGACATCATGGAAGCTGCCATATACATACATACATTCATACATGATACGAAATTTAACATTTTACGTATGTACATAGTCGTCATAGATAGTATTAGTATATATAACCACATGCAGTTTGGAAGAATAAAAAAGAACTCACCAGATGGCGGCAGTGTATTCTTGACAAAAACAAATATAGCTTTCTCAGAATTCAGCTCCATCCTCTTTCGAACCACGTAAACAAACTGACCAACGGTCAAATCTGCTGGGACCAGATATCTGTATCAAAAGAGACTTGAATTGATGTGATGCCCACAAAAGGCTTTTAACAAGATTTACGCAGCTAGTAGCTACAACCTATGATGAAACTTTCAGAAATTAAATTCTGCTTATAATGTTTAAAGAAGAAACATCGAATCCAGGCTTGTACAATGGAAATAGAACAGGTTTCATCTTCACATAACTATTAACACATTCATAATTATTAAACACAAAGAAAGAGCTGACTTACTTCTTTTTATCAAGGTCTGGAACATCACTCCTTTCTGCTTTCTCAACAATCACCTACATAGACAAATTTGAACGTGATAATGTTGCTAACGATGTATATTGCCATGAATTATGCACATAATCATTTTAAGTTAGCCAGAATGCATAAAGGGCACTTTACTGGTATTCTTTCAGGATACTTCTCTCTCATACGACTTGCTTCTGCCTGCCTCTTCTCTGACAAAGAAAGTAAAAAAAACCATTAATAGCTAGTCCCATGCTGATATCTAAACAGGTTTCAGCAAGCAATGACTTGAAGAGTTGAGCGTTACAAAGTCCAGATAAACGATGCATAAACTACGGCATATGAGACATGATATCTATAACAGCTTCCCTAACAAGAGTCCGTTTCAACGACTGAAACACACTCTTTTCTAAATGTTTTTTTGTTTTTTGATGAAGGGTGAAATGTTCAGTGTTTACTGCTAACCACTTTTGGCCTCAGGTCTTCGAAGTTGTTGTTTTTTTTTTTTTTTTTAAGGTTCCATCAAACGAGATGATTTTCTACCTACTTTTTTTATTTGAGAAAGATCATATCCTGTTCAGGTGTAAAAAACAAACCAAGCTGGAGGGAACAACGAGCCTTATTTATCATATGTTGGTTGCAATTCCTATCCAAGAACGTATTTATGAACTAATCGCATACATGTAAGCTGCACATAGGCATACTCATTGGATCAAGCAAGCCCAGACTTCCAAGAACCACTTGGAGTATATTAGAAAACATTGAAATCTATGTGGCTAACCAAGTGCAACCAATATTTACAAACAAAAACGGTTATCTTCAATAGCTGAAATATCTGTGCAGTATTCGTCGTCTTATGTTAGAACCGGATTCTTGCAGTGTTAAGTGTTCTAAGGTTCAAAGTTGCTTTTTCCAAAGTTGCTTTTTCCAGTTTCAAAGTTGCACCAGGTATTCAAAGTTGCTTTTTCCACTTAGAAGTTAGTTTCTCCAAGAACGTATTAATGAACTAATCGCATACTTGTAAGCTGCACATAGGCATACTCATTGGATCAAGCAAGCCCATACTTCCAAGAACCACTTGGAGTATATTAGAAAACATTGAAATCTATGTGGCTAACCAAGTGCAACCAATATTTACAAACAAAAATGGTTATCTTCAATAGCTGAAATATCTGTGCAGTATTAGGAATTTAGTATTCGTCGTCTTATGTTAGAACTAGATTCTTGCAGTGTTAAGTGTTCTAAGGTTCAAGAGGATTTCCACATGAAACTATGAGAGGGAAATTTGAAGGGAACAACAGGAGAGCGTTAAACCATGCCGTATACACCTAACAAACACTAGATCACAACTTGATCAACCATGATTTACCCTTTTCAAACCAGTGGTCATTATGACACCATAGATGAAAAACTAGGGTGGAAGAGCACTCTTTTTCAACATGGCGTTCGAGCAAAACCCGCATTATAAATTCTATACTTAACATCAAACATAAATAACAACGAAATCACCTCCATTACTAATCCTGTCAGCTCATCACAGCACCCACATGACTTGGATATATCAGTGATACACTGTGATCTCACAAGAAGAGATTCATCCCTAAAAAGCTAACATGGCCCTAAACAGAGAATTGAACCATAATCATTAAAAGGGAGTTGAACCACAATCTTTTACATGTTTTTTCATCATGGATTTTAATCAATTTAGCCAAAATTTAGTAACAACAATAGTAAAAACATAATAAACTCTGCAAACCAAACAACAACAAAAAAAAAAAAGTTTCAGTTAAAGGAATAGATTGAAGTACCCAAGGGATGTTCAAGCTTGAAGTTACTCTTAGTCATGGCAAGATTCGAGCTTTGATTTCTTGCTGCAAATTTCAAACAACTGCAAATCATTATGAGCCCATAAAACTTTTCCAATTATACACAAACAAACACTAGCAGTTTAATGTTGGAAAAATACAGGCATATATATGCTTAATAAGTTTCAACCAAGGCGGATAATCATCAATGATTTGATCTCAAGTTTTATTATTTTCAAGAGAAAAAGACGAAACAAAACGATTACGTAAACGGGTTTATTACCAAAGAAGAAACAAAAGGATGCTTCGACTGAGACAGACATGCGTGATTTTTTTTTTTTTGCAGGTATTATTATATTTTTTTTTGTTTGGAAAAAAAGTATTATTATATTCAATTAGAGACTTTTAACATATTTTATTTAGCGATCGCCCATACCTGAAAGGATTAATGCAACAATTACACAAAAAAAACAAATAAGCATAAACATATGAGCAAGAAATATAAAGGTATTTATTAAAAAATTGAGTATATAAAGGGTTTGCCAAAGACACGTGGAGCTACCCAATTTTGACCGATTCCCGCACGAAATCGAATTGAATGGACAGGTTTGTGTGTTTGGTTTTTTTGACTAATTTTAAACTAGATAGGTTATGCTTATGGTTATACCAAACGATAAGCAGAAACGCCACGAAAAGAGCATTACCGTCTAATATATGTGAGCAAGGACTTATGTGTATTAAGGGCTAAGCCCATCCGATGAAAAAAATTACTACACGAAAAAACTTATATAATCCAACTAAATTCACCAAAACATCTCACTCTAGCTCACCCGATTGTTCTAATATAATCCACTAACTCATCCAAAATTCATCAACATATCTTTCTTTCATCCCAATTCTTCAATTTCTCCACTTCGCCAACGCCACCACAAGAGAGGCGAGGAATAAGGTAAGGAGATCTTTATAGCGTCGTCCTCCACTTGTCAGCTTTCGTCTCAGCTGCAGTTGTTCTCTGGCAGGGACTTCGAGCGGAATACTTGTAGCGAGTGATGTACTAGCGAGTGACTCTGCGAGTGATAGCGTAGTAGAGCTACCGAAGGTAGAAGATCTTAGTTCTACTGATAGTGACTCTACGAGTCTTACAACTACTACTAGTGAGAGTTCTACTACTACTACTAATAGTGATCGATAATAGTAAGTCGTCGTAGTAGTCTATGCTTCAAAACGATTATAGGAACTCTTGGGACTCTTCTTTTATACAGGGACACTACGAAGAAGGTTTATGCTCCGTCATTGTATGTGAGATTGATCACTATACACGTGACACTTATCAGGCCGCACAAAGAGTGATAAAGGCTATTTCAGCATCTGGGCCGGCATGAGTTCAACTCGATAACGGGTCTCTAAGAGAAAGGTCCATCTCCAGCATATCGCATGTCGCTCTTGTAACCGGCCAACCGACATCACTCATGTCGTCCTTTGTTTGACGTGGCGCAAATCGCCCCAATATATACATAGCACATAGCCAGCATGATGAACGACATCTACGGTCTTTTATTACCGACATGATGCAGACCACCTCGGTCAGTTATATGACGTAAGCCGTCTCCAGTCTCTAGACATTACGCAGATGACGATGCTGGGTATCATCTCTTTAATAATCCAGGCCAATTAAACTCTTACAACGATTCACCAAGAACAACAAACAAAGAATATGGTGGTTTGGAGTTGTTTTAGACTGAACCTGAGAGTTATTTCTCTCAAGTTGCCTATGTATCCAATATAAGTGATTGGAATCAAGTCTTTCGTAGTTCCTTAGGGTTTATTTATATAGGAGGCGTCTCACCCTATTTCTTGTCCTGCAAGTCTTAGGATTATTTCCTAACCCTAAGGATTAACTCGTGCAAATCCCTTTATTTTAGGGATAATTAAGACTACATTTAAATCACAGGATCAGTGCCCTATAATCACGGGATTCTTCCGTGTCTATCATATTATTTAGGCACATGTGTGAATACCAACATAAGGTAAGCCCCAGACATCCCAAGATTGGGCTCTCCAGTCGTCGTCTCGACACAGGTTGCATCTTTGCCCTCCGTTATGACCGACGCCGCCCGCGGTGGTCTAGTCGGGAAGAACAGGCAAGCCTCCTTTGAGGGTGCAGTCCGCTCTACCAATGGGACCTCTAGCCTTTAGACTTGTTATTTATTATTACTCTCACTCTTAATCAATTGTGTAGCCATTCTCTGAATGGCACGTGGCCAAGGCTAATCCTGCCCACATCAGCAGACAATGAACCATTACTGTAATTGTTCGTATAATGGCTCTGAGATCGTCGCTCCACTGCTTCACTAAGATAGGTTCAAGATCAGAAACTACCTCTCGTGATGCAATATTTTTTCCGTCTGACTTTGCATTTGCACAAATTCTCATTTATGTGAAAGATTGTTGGAGAATTGGCCACGAAATTTGCATTGGTTAAGTGTTGAACAGTCAACTTTAGAACTAATTTCATATAGACTCCAATGTGTATCGTCGACAGCTTATGGTATCATTAAATACTAAGTAATGAGTAGTTGATGATAATATTTTGAATTACTCGACTCAGATATCGGATAAATGACAAATTAATACCTAAACTTGGAAAAAAATGTTTTTATGTTTGTGGGTGATGAGTTGAAGGGAGTACCTAAACCGTGATTGAGGAGCTTGTGCTATACATTGAAGGGCAAAGTTGGCATCTTAGGATGTGACCCAAGGGGCAAAAGCACTTTCGCATGAGAAGGAAAACTCAAAAGGCTCTTGGTTCTTAACACATGTGCTGCCGTCTGGTCGACTAGTTGAACTAACACTTAATAAGACAGTTGAACTCAATGTTCTGGACACATGTGGGAACAGGGAAAACGTGATTTAATTAAGGACGGTTATGTCAGTTTCTTTTCTTACTGGAAAAGAAGATTAAGGTCAGCCCAATTAAATTAAAGCGACCTAATGTCTCCTCCTCTTCGCTCTAAACAACCCCTATGACTAAAAGTTAACGCATTGAATTTTCTCATCTCCCTCGCTACATACATTCTGCATACATACTCTTTGAGTCGTTTTGAAGAGAAGCCGGACAGCCGGTAGGTTCGTCGTTTCTCAAGCTTTTGAAGTGCCGCTTAGTGCGAGAAGAAAGTTGTTGTATCTTGGAAGACAATTGCTAATTCCAACAGACAACTTATTAATTTTATCAACAAAAATGGAAACTAATTTCCAAAGTTACAAAAAGAAAACAAAGAATCAAGATAATGATGATGTTTGCGATGGGGATTGATTAGTAAGTTGAATAACTGATGCTAGAAGTCCCTCATGAATTGCTGGTTTTTGAGTCACTCTTAAACTATCATGAGACATCCTAATCAAGTTAGATGCATGAGTCTGATTTGTGTTTGGAAACCTCCTCCTCTTTCTTCTTGCCCAATCCAAAATAAGGCCTTGCGCGTATTCGTCAAACATCCCTTCTTTGAACTTGCTACCCATCTGCAATCAAATCAAGAAAACAGTTTTCAGTATTATGAGAATGTAGGATCATATCATGAATTGAATATGCCTACATTTTGTGGGCACAGTGCCCTTACCTGTGTGACAAGTGCATATAAAGGCAAAGTGCTATAACTGCAAAGAACTTGGACTATCACTCTGCAAATCCAATGGAGAAACAGTTAGCTAGGCTTAAAAAAAACTTAATATCATAGACGACACGGGAGAGAGAAAAAGATAGAAACTTGAAGACAACCCGATAATTAATCTTGTTATGATGAATCCGAGATGTTCCATTATACATGATTTGAATCCATATGAGAACTGAAGTCATCAAAACAAGACCCTTGTGTTATTAGTTAGAAATATTGATGTTGAAGACAAGTAGTAAACTAAAGGACATTGTGCATACCCAAATCCAGAGGAAGAAAGCAATCTCATATGAATTTTGGAACAAAATGAACTGAATCAGATACAGAACAATAACAGGGTTGTGAAACCAAAACAATTCATCTGAAGGCTTAACCGGAACAGCCTCAGAATCACCTGTCGTTTCCTCAACCGCTTTTGCTAACTCTGTGATTATGTGTTCCAACTTTGCACCCACAAGAAGTAGAAGCTGCAATTGTTATGTAAGTTTTAGAAGATATAATACATGAAACTACCACCCTAAGACATGCATATAGCTAATAAGCTGTAAACTTGAGGGACTTACAATTAAGGGCAAAAACGACATCCAAAAGTAAGCGTTCCACCCTGGTTTTAGATTCATCCATATTCCATACGCAAATAATGTTATGATTATCATTACAAAGAGATAAGTAGGAGGTCAGTTATTGAGAGATAGATACCTTACCTGCTATGTTCATTAACAAAAAGATGATGGAAAAGATCCACAAATACGCGCTGCTAAGGAAGTATTAATTTCACAGTGTTAAGTTGGTAAACAGAAACTTTATTCTAAAAGATAATTGAATGATGATCATATATAATCAAAAACCTGTTTCTTGCCTTATGGTTACTATCTTCTTGAAATCATGTTCGAGGGTCCGCAATATGTATTTTTGAAAATCAAAGTTAGGCATAGATGGACAATGAGCCTGTTGAAACAAAGATATATATATATATAACAAACAACACCTGCATTAGTGTTTCTAAAACCATCTCTGTATAATGGGAGGAATAACGAAGGAGTTATAATACACGTATAAATCCAGTCCGTAGTGCAATGTAGTCGGATTTTGTCACTGAGCCATAAAATTGCTTGAAGAATGCTACCTATATATATCATACAAAAAACAAACAACTGTCAACTTTGCAAAGGAAAATAGGAAGATTTGTATAGTTTGTTTAACTCACCATCCCACTTATAACAGTGAATTTTCGCCAGTATCGACCTGCACGCTCCCTGAATATACGGAGATGATGAACATGACTAGCACGACGATCTGTGCACCAAAATCTCTAATTATATATTATAACTTGAGGAATCCCATATCGTCTATTTTTGTGAATGTGGTGCAAAAAAAGTTTGAATTTTGAGTTGTTGTTGAGATTAATTGAGAATAGTACCGCTGAGCGGTTTTGATGTCTCACTTCTGATTGAAGTCTCCCATTGCTTCCACCTATTTATCTAGACAACATAAAAACACCACAAGCCTTATCTATTGGGTTTTTGTCTTAAAACCATGTAAATGTCAAATTTGTTTGTCAAATGAGGCATTGTTCCTGTGCAATGACCAATCCAAGAAAGCAGTAAAATTTTCATGGGATATGCCACAGAGCCAGACAGACTATATAGACTACCTTAGCTCCTCCAAGAAACATGGTGGTGACACAGAAGACCAAATGAACCACTGCTAAGATAAAAACGAAGATATGGAGCTGATGCAACGCTTCCAACGATAGTAACGGGACTTTACCCTGTCCAAAATAATATAATAATCCATGATAAAACTAGCAGTCGTGATACTGGTAGGCAGAGAAATTAATGAAGCAAAATGTTATGAAAAAGGTTGTAAAGTCTCTCCTACGCACGCTACGTACCTTATGAGCACAATGTTCTTGTGGTCTTATTATATTCTCACTCAGAAGATTTCTTCTTGTATTCCCCAAAGACAGATGGGAGGAAGCAGCTGGTTTTATCTTACAAGGAAGCATGATGGACTCAAGATGAGGAGGAACACAGAAGTAGGTCGTGAAATCTTGAAAAACGGTTAATAGCAACGATATAAATCCCAAAAGCATCAATTCTGCATCCGGAAACAAGTTCAATTATGCCGCGACATTTACAGAAACTTAGGAATGAATGACCAAGTCCAAACTAACCTTCCTTGAGCTTTTCTAAGGCCTCATACAGCTTATCTTGATGCTTACGCTTAAACCACTGTATAGGAAATATCAAAAGACAACATAAATCTAAATCAAAGATCAAACATGTACAACAGCAAGTATAGTACACCACAAAGGACATTGATCATGTTGGGGACAGGACAGTGTCCTGATTATAAGGGGTACCTTTCCAAGTTGGTGAAGGCCACGTTCAGCAAGTAAAGAAATGAGAACAATGAAAGAGAAGACAACAGCCACAACCCATGTTGGTGTATACTCCAAAGATCTTTCTGCACCTCCGGCGGCCTCCTCCTCTGTTGACATGGTGGTGCTCAGCCCCTCAAACTTACTAAGCACAACAATATTGTGGCTGCTGTGTGTATAACATAATGTGAAATGACATTGCATTAACTGCTAAAGATATAGAATTTGAGTTTTTGGCAAGCTAGCTAGGCCTGAGCATAACAGTGCGTATAAGTAGCCAATCAGCCAAGGCAAGGAATCTTTTGGAGTGATAGAAACTGGTTGTACAAGTAAGGAATAATTAACTTGTTGTTCACTTGCATCACTTTCCTCATATATACATTATATACTTCACTTGCACAATCATGAGTAATAAAATATCAATCATGTTTGATACTGAGGTTGATTTAGAAAAACCATTGTGTTTCGAAATGTGTAAATTGTCGAAGCGAATAATAGAGCAGCAGTTTACTGCTCGGTGCAGTTACAATATGTTTAATGAAGATCATTTTCAGCATTAGGGGGAGATAAAGAAAACATCGTCTTAGAATAAAAGAATGCCGAGAAATTTTACAATATATAACATATTTTCAATGCATCAGTCTAATTGAACTAAAAGTTGAGAAAATAATTAACTTGCAGTATTTAGCAATATTTAGCAAGTAATATGCATGTATTTGTCTTGATGTATGATATGTGACAATGACATGATACATTGATAGTATGATCTTTATATGTTATTTAAATAATCACACATTACATGATGATTAAGTGTTACACATGATCATCACTAATTGTCTCAATCTATCATTCCACTATATATGTGATACTAACTTTCAATAGAGTCTTATGACTTACTCAGTTACTCTGATGAATTATTATGGACGATACAAAATACAAATGTTACACGACATAGATGAGATCGGTCTCCCTATACGTGATACTCATCTAGCAGAGCCACAAGTATAAGTCCACCTCAGTGTATGGACCGAGATGAGCCTCGATCGGCATATTGCTTCATTTTTGGTCAAGTGTTTGGAGATCGGCACTAGCGTCAATGCCGACCTGGCCCTAGCTCGCTACTCGGGATCGCCCTCCAAAACGTTGTACTTTTCTCCTATGAGGAGGTTATTAGCTATTTCTTAATAGCGCGGGTCACTCGCATATAACGAAAGGGATGACATGGTGCAGGACGCTATCGGTCTACAACATCAGACATGACGCAGGTCATCCTCTGTCCCAATCATCATTAGCTTCACATCCACTTGGCATCAATCTACTACAAAGAGAATAAACTTTGTCCTCCTATCATCAACACCGATTGGACCACCATCTCCATCATGGTAACCTATATACAATAAAAGGCTCCCTCACATGCGTCGGATGATTTTCCCAAATAAAGAACTCTAGGACCCTCAATGACTTGTTCGTTTTTCAGGCATATTCCATGCATTTGCAGCGTTGATCATCTCTCAGAGCACGTTCAGCAGCATCAACAATCGGAACTCACTTGGACGATTTCGTGCATCGTCAATAACTATGCCTTACTATTTTTCACGTAGTAACAGTGTGTGTGTGCGTGTGAATTGGTTGCATCATCATATCTATTCGCTTGATACAATCATTGATGCCTGTACTTTTGCCTTTTTTGTTCAGACATATATTTATTTGTATCTTGTGAACTAGTCATAAGGTCCCAAAAGAACAAAACATGTATCAAAATAACCAATTAGAAAAACAAACCGACAAAATTTTCTTCTTATAGAAACTAATGCAGTCGAAGGCAAATCATCCATATATTTATGTTCAAAAACTTTTATCGACAATTAGATCAAACTAAACATTTGCTGATCTGACATATAATCATTTGAGCTTGGCTTATTATATACTCTTACTGATTTAGTGTGTTGTGCTTCTTTCAAATCCTTGCGATTTTGCACTAAGCCCTTTTATACACTAATAATAAACAACTACAAAGAGATTTGTAAGCACAGCTATACATCATTCAATTCCCTAGATGATGAACACGTTGCATTCAAGTTTGATGTTCTCTTATTGGATCTTCCTTTGCTTACTACACGCGAATCTGCACTACAAGCACGCTTTCTAGATCTTTTACTACTGGAGCCCTGTTGGTTCACGTCTTTCTGTAACAATCTTGTCGTCTTTGTAGCCGTGGAGCAAGGAGAGACTTTTTGGCTAAGCTCGTCATGGTCCTTTGCAATCGCCATCTCATCCTCAAAAAAAGGTGATGCTGGGGGAATTGAATTCAAATTCAAGCGTAGAGAAGAAGATGAATTATATACCTGTCTCGCCTTGGGGGAGACAGAGACACTGGATCTTGAAAATTTTTTATTATCGCGTTCATACTGTTTCTTGTTTAATGTATTCTCCTCAGCGGCTGTTCCACTCTCCTAATTAAATTGGACAACATAAGGGAAGGGGGAAAAAAAGACTAATCAAAGCAAGACAAAAACTCAAAGAATCAAGATGTAGTAAATAGTAACTAAAAGCAAATACCTCATTCCGTATCCCAGCAATCTGCTCGTAATCAGACCCCTCTGAATCTGAGTCCATCATCTCTTCACGTTCAAAATCCACTTCTTCTCCAATTTCATCCTCGGAATCACTTAGTTCTTCCTGCTCCATAATTACTTCTGGAAATGATAGAGTTTCGCTGTTGTCAACAGCATGAGGATGTTCTTCTTCACGTTGTACAACCGGCTGATGCACACCTGAATCAAACTTCACGGTGTCTGAGGCACGTCTAGAAGACATATCGTGGCCAGATTGATGGAAAGAATTTGGTGGAAGATTTTTAGATCCTAGACTGAGAGAGTCTAAAGGATCTACTATTCTATCCATACTTGCTTCGTTCACAACCGTGCGTCCCTGAGACGGTTTTTGTCTTCTGGATGGGAAACTCAGGTGAATGTCTAGGTCCAATTCATTATTCTTTTCTTTGGGACTAACAGGTCTAGCTGAGGCAGCAGGAGAACTAATATTAACATGTGATACAATAGGTTGAGGACCTGAATGATTCGATCTTTGTTCGTATGAATCTGAATTGCCTACGAATTTACTACTAGGCTGTCCATTCACCATGCTATAATTCAAAACATCAGCCTTCTGTAGAAGGGGATGGAAGTGGATTCCTGAAAACGATGATGTTGGTTGCATGGGCTCTGACAATCTCTCAAAGAAACTAAAAGGGGCGCGTTGAAGGATGCTGATTGTGCCCAAGATTCAGATTCAACTTAGGAGGACTTCTTGAGAGAAAATTAATGGAACTGGACGCAACTGCGTTGGGATAATGTGGAAAATGACCGTTGTCAGGGGGCTGGAACAGTAAAGGATGCATCTGAAGGTCTTTCTCATTATTTTCCACTGCATGCTTATTGTTGACAGTCACAGAATGATGTTGCTGCTGATTATTCAAGCCATTGTTAACAGGAATTTTCGAACTTGACCTACATTGAGAAAATCATACTTATTCAGTAGATGTTTTACCACATTTGAACAAGTATAGTTTTATTTAACAACCAATGATAAAGAATCACGTTTTCAAGATCTGTGAGTTTGTAACCTTGATAACTGTTGAAAGTTGATTGTGACATTACTCGAACAGACGGTGGGAGATTTACAAGAGGGAGGCCTGGAGCTAATTTCACCATACGGGCATGATTAGATCTCTGTGCTCTAGAACGCCTAAGGCACAAGTTGGGAAATAAAGGCCATCAATATAATGTCATAAACAACAACAATTATGAACATCTGACATTGAAGAGGAACGTGAAAAGACAAGAACAGGGGAGGGGAAACAACTGGACAAAGATGCGAATGATGGAAAGTACCTAGCAACAGGCACATTTGAAGTAGAAGGCTGAGAATCCTTGGGCACATTCGACGTAGAAGGCTGACAATTCTTGGGCACATTTGATGTAGAAGGCTGAGAATTCTCGGGCACATTTGACATATCAGGCTGAGAAGGCCCTGTTTTATTCAGCAGAATTCCGACTTGACATCCCTTTGACGGTATTGATTCAGCTGGAGGGTGCGCTTCTCCTGGTGCTAGAGTATGGCGATCAGCCATGCCACTGGTACTATGAGGTCTCCAGTCTGCCAAAAATGCTTCATGAACATAAGCCACCCCCTTCTTGCCAACCTCAACATTTCTGTTATCTGCTTCTCTGGCTGTCTCGGAGCCATCATCCTGCAGTTTGGTTACTGATTAGGATCAACATATCTTTATAACATGAGTCTTGCTATGGTGCTAGCGGAAAAGTAAAGCAGCAGAGGACATTGAACAAAACAGGCTTATAAAGAAGGCATCAGAGAACAGAAACTGGTTATTCTCATATAAATATAATACAAGGAACGGTGACTGGTTAACACTGCATATTGTCAATGTTCAATTCAAGGCAATGGCATACAAGGAGAGAAAAATCAGTGCGGATGCTAGCTGTGGCACGTATATACATAAATGGTAGGAAACAGTCCTTCCAAACTGACACAACTTCTGTGATCTCATCAGAACCTTTTTTGGGGGTTCTTGAATCTATAGAAAATAAATCACATGGAAGTCTGTAGACCCTTCCTAACAGAAATGCAAAGCCAAGCAGGCGATTTAGCGGTGATAATTTATGAAAAGACCAAGAAAGCTGAAGTGAGGTCCTTATGTATACCCACTCGCTGACAAATTTGGGGGGGAAATGATAACAGAAGGTTGAAATCCCTCATAACTCTGATTATGACATAGGGAGTCTTCATATAATTAGGAAGGAACCTCTAAAATATTACACTAAAACTTGGAGACCCAGACTTGTAACATAATGCCTTCTCTTAAGGCTTTCACAGTTATACAGTGCAAATCTATTACTCACCCCAGAGGCTAGTGGACAAACCGATCCCTGAATATTGTGACTCCATTGAAACGCCCCATCAAATTAAATTTGATTAACATTGCACAGGTTATGGGGTCACTAATCATGTTGTACAACAAATATTAAAACAAATGCAAAATTACAAAAGCATCACCTCTTTTTCAGATGATGAATGCGAGCATGCAACAGCTGCCTCTTTGGAAAGTCTTCTTTTTTCGTATAATAACCGTCGCTTTACCTTTGTGGCCTCATCTGATTTATACAATTTTTGAGTTCCATGAGCAATGCGCCATTGCCGTGGTAACATAGAAGGATCTCTATGAGGAACGATAAACTTCCATATGGACATCCAATCGAGTTTAAAAATCTTCAGCCCCTGGGTAATTTGGTTTTGAAAAACAACATAAGCTAGTTCTATAGACAACAAACGGACAAGATAATTACGCAAAGATGAATATAAGTTACCTCCGTTATACGTGCTATTTCTTCTGTGGTCAAAGGAGAACTCTTCATTCTTCTAACGGCCTATCAAACACATAAAATATAGAAACCAACACAGCATTAATCAATAACACAGTAGATGAAGCTATCCCTGTTGTACAGACACAAGTCCAAAAGCCAATACCATCACCAGAAAAGAGGAACTCAGTAAATTATCACTCCACACATCAAATATTTTCAGACAATAGAATATGCTTGCAGTATAAATATATCTTTTATCGCAATATAAACGAGTACAAGAGAAAAACAAAGACTCCATGCAGCGTTGAGAAATTTAGGAGTTGGTTGTAATTTACTATCAAGAAAAGGAAGTCCCCTTTGAAGCTCTCTTCCAAAACACCTGGCCAGTTAAGAATGGGACAAGTACTTCTACTGATCCTTTTTAGATCAAATTTTGACACAGATTGATCAAATCATTCCTCCTATGAAGTGCTTGCATACCTTTATGGGATTTTCAAGTGCCTTAGATGATGAACGATTCTTCTGCCGGACAAATATCTGTTCAGCATATTCAGCAAAGTATCACATAAAAAATGAATTCCAACATGCTAAGTCCAATACCAAGATATCAACAAAGATAACATTTGCACTTAATGGACAAAACTGTAAGTACAATGCAGAAAAAGAAACGTGAAACAGTATTCACAGCCTTGATTAGGAAATCACCTGATGCTTAGATTTGCAAGGAAGAAAACGCCGTTTAATTGCCTCCCAGTCAGTATTATATTCCATTAATCCCAATGCCAATAACCTGAAGTGCAAATGAAACTTGAAATATTATCCAAAATGACTAGACAATAAAGGAAACAAACCAACAATAGTTCCGTTATGTGAGGACAAATATATGGAATTGGATAACTTATTTCCATTGTGCTCTATCATAAAAGATATCCTCGATGCCCATATAAGTCATATCATTTTACATCCTCTTTGGTTTCCCTCTCCCGGACTTAACATATGTATGTATAGTCTTGTATCTCACAAAGCCTAACAACTCCATCCACATGACGCCTTTGCATATGACTAACTTCATCGTTTTCTCATCAATAAAAGCCACTTCAACTTTCTTCCTAACATGTTCATTTCTTATCTAATCAATATTTGTGTGCTCAAACATCCATCTTAAGATTTCATTTCTGCTACTATTATCATTTGTTTATGCTCATAACCTGATGAGCATCACTGACCTTGTTTCTGTCCCATAAAACTTGTCTTTTACGCATGACGGGCACCTTATGATCATCACAAGGAAGACGGAAAACCCAACAATGACAACCCTTTTTAAGCAAAAGGGAACAATAGCATACATACAACAAAAGCTAATATCTCCTAGGAGGCGGTGATTTAATCACCTATAAAGCCTGGAAAAGTATGGCCATAATAAATGACAATTTGCTAATTGCCTTTGCCCTTAAAAAGACTATAAATCCCAGGAAATGCAACACATACATACAATAATTAAAAAGGACATAAAATACATAAGGAGTCCCAAAACCAAGTTGTCCAAAGATGGAGAGAGAAAAGAGGGCATGAGCTGGCAAAACCTATTTCGGCATATGAATGCACAATCCGTTTGGCCTTACCAAAACCAGATTATCATATATATGTTTTCCAAAAAGTGATCATATATTTATCTACTATGAGAGCATAGTTCAAGGTTTCCAAAGAAACTTTTGGAATGTCTTTGCACCAGCAAAAGAACTTGAAGCATTTGATTAATTTACCCTTTCATTCACTACAGAAAAAGCAAATGACCTAACAGGGAGGGAAAGGGGGCTGTGTAACTCACGAATAGGTCAAGGGAAATATGCAGTGTCAATCAAAAAAAAAAAAACTGAGGTTGTTGAACGGATGAAAGAAAAACAAGAAAGCGCTATAATGAAAATATACTTCTGGGGGAAAATACATCAACAGAACTTACAGAAAAACAAGTTAATAAAAATCAGGACTAGCTCCAATAAAAACAGGAATCAAAGACGCGCTATTATTTTCCGAATAAGCATGATAAAAAAAATGTCATAAGCAAATTAAACCACCAGCACAGAAGCCCAGAAGAAAAAGATACCTATGAAGGGGAATTAACAAAATAATGGAAAGAAGGCATACAACTCACTCATCCTCTGCATCCGTGAAAAGCACCCGGTTTGCATTACGTCCAAAAGGAGGTTTATGAGGATAGAGAGCAGGATTAAACAGCGGATAAAAAGTCTGAGCTAACTTAGCAATCTCTTTTGGAACGGGAGCAACTGATTGTTTCTTGGCCTTCTCAACCAGTGTAGATGCCATAGACCTCTTAGGAACTTGATCAGACTCTGAGACCGAAGGAGGCATAGTAGAAGCTAGGCAAGCAGTTTCGCTTGTCAACTGATCAGGTGATTCAGCAGAAACTTGAACAGAATGCAGCGGGAACAAGGGCTCCCTTTCAACTGGAGCATCACAAGCACCACGTAATTGGCACTGATGATAGTCTTTGACAACTGTTGAAGTGTCACAACAATGACAGCAGATAATTAATTACAGGAAATTCCCAAGATGTACAGAGAAAACATACAGCAAGAAAATAATGATAGACGCGTTTTTTATTCATAGCTCACCAGTGGAAACATCGTCTATATATTTTCTAGCTAATCTAAGTGGAGCTACATCCAGAACAGATAACACAGGACCATCAATGTACGGCATCCATGAGGAAGCCTCAAGGTTCTGTCCATTCTTAACACTTTCATTCCGTCCTACAGTGGTGGAAATGGCGTTTGAGAGCGGCCTATTCTCAGAGGGACAGCCTCTTTGTAAATCGACAGAAGAACTAGGTCTGTATACACCAGGTCCTGGCATAAGTGTTGAAGATTCATCTGGCACAGACGAATGGACATACTGAGGAAAGAAGCAAAAATTAGGATATGGAAACCTTCTCTGGGCTAATACATGGCTGCATAACTCCAAAATCAGTTCTTGAATTTTGGAAGCAACATGTCGCCGACTAGGTTCAAGCACACTAAGAGAAAATATCTGTATTAGAAGCTGAACATGTTCGTAAATCAGACAATGCAATTGCCTAATCTGGTTGGGGGTAAATCCATTTAGAGATCCCTCAATTGACGGAGGAACAAATTCCGAAGCATGGTTAATAATGAAGCTTTTCCCATCAATAGCTGAAAAAGGTGCCCTTTGTGTGATTGGCATGGTTGGTAAGAGAGGACGAAGAGGCCTCTTAGACTGTGCGAAAAGTTTCTTGTTCCCTTTAACAGAAGTTCTTTTATGTCTACTCTGACGTGTCTTAGGTCGTCTACTTTCATGTTCCTTTTCTTGGATCTCTTCCCTAGCACCTTCATCCACATCACTCTCAAGAGCCTCTTGAATCTCAAGTTCAAAGTCAGCATCATTTTCTTCATCCTCATCATCGACATTTTCATTCTCAGGCAGAATTTGATTGTCATTGTCCCCACCTAACAAAACAGCAGCAAGAAACTTCCTGTACTCTTCTTCATCAGCATTTTGCAGGTCATCATCGTCATCTGTTTCTTGTAGAAAAGTCTCAAGCTCATCAAGGGTAAAGCTTGCAAGTGAATACCGAGCTCTTGTGCGCTTGCAGATAGCATCATCATCATCGTCGTCGTCATCTGATTGCATGCTAGGCTCCCCATTTGCCAAACAATTGTTGCTGAATGATACATCATTCGTTTCACATACTAACCTGCTATGCCCTTCATTACATGCATCAACAGGAGATGGTGGAGCATGCTCTGTAACATCCTCACCATTGTCAGTTTCTCCAGCAAGGAAGTCCTCCATCTGACTTTTAGGCGTTCTTTCAGGATCAGAAGATGGTAATGAAGTGGCATTATCCCAAGTATCAGCAACAAAACCGTCAACTTCAGAACTCAAACTAGATGAAGCTTCTTGCGAAGGAGATTCCTTGAGCAAAGGAACAAAATCTGCATCCTCTTCCTCTTCTTCTTCTTCCCCCTCGTCCATTCCCCCCATGTCCTGACACCCATTGGCTTCTTTATTATCATCTTCACACTTACCCTCATTAACCTCATGCGTGGCAGATTGTTCACCACAGCTGGCTATGCTGGCATGAGCAGTAGTATTGTTCTCATCAAGATCCTCAACTTCACTTGACGGCATGATTGAAGACAAACCATAGAGAGGTGATACAATCAAAAAGAAATCAGCGCAGACTCAAATACCACTAGTGCTTGAGCAAAAAGGGTTGGAAGTTGCTGCTGTATACCCTGCCATGATTCAAAAAAAATTAAAAATAAAAAACAACTCCGATAATTCCTACACATTGATCAGAGAAAAGCACAGAAGCACACAAATGATTAATGCTACGTATCACG
Organism: Gentiana macrophylla; assembly: GCA_026214975.1. Taxonomy (NCBI): domain Eukaryota; kingdom Viridiplantae; phylum Streptophyta; class Magnoliopsida; order Gentianales; family Gentianaceae; genus Gentiana; species Gentiana macrophylla. Next base: position 25,725,685 of record CM047806.1, read on the forward strand.
TTTTTTGGAGGAAAAAAAAGTGATATTATAACACTAACAACCAAAATTTAACCAGACTATTTTCAAAAAATAAAATAAAAAAATTAACCAGACTTCAAATTAAAATTAAATCTTTCAGAAAAATATGGACTTTCTGCAATTAGGGTTTCCATGATAACGGGAATGCTCATTAAATTACGAGACACACAAGCCAGGACTGAAAAAATAAGTATTACCAGAAAGTAGACATTCACGTGAAAATTCAAAGATAGGTATATTCAATGCAAAACCTAAATGGCTAATCAATATAAGATGGCATGTACCTGCAGAAGCAACTGAAAATTTCAGAAAGCCGACGAACAGCGATAATGGAAAACAACGACGGAGATGGTGTGTCTTTGTCTTTGCTAAACTGAGGTGAATCGTAACGCTTTTACATCGTAAGCGTGAGGTACACGATTTTAGGCCAATCCCACCGGAATTGAAATAATATCTCACCCAACAATAAAAATGTATTTTCTTCCCAGAAAAAAAAGGTATTTGTGTAAGAAAAAAAAAAGTTTATCGAAAGATAATAAAATGGAAGGTTTATCGAAAAAATGGAAGGTTTTTTTTTTTTGAGATAAAAAAATAGAAGGTTAGAATGAATGTATATTACTTGATAGAACAATTTTTTTTTATGTAAGATTGATAGAACATTTAAAATGAAGTGCAAATTAGTTATAAGGCCGTCGTTAGAGAACTAATGATCATTTAGGACACTCCGAAATCTTATTTAGTTATAAGGACATTCTAATTTTAAGAAGGAAACTTATTTAGTTATAAGGACATTCTAATTTCAAGTGGATAAAGAAGAAAAATGAAGGAAGGAAGGAAAAAAAAAAAAAAAAAACGCTGGAAAAAAAAAAAAAAAAAAACGCTGGTGACATTGATTTTTTTTTTTTTTTTAAAAGATGATGACATTGATGTCTCAAGCGAATGGCATTGATTTACAAGCGATGGCGATTGATGAACTTATGATGATGGCGTTGATGTCCGATGCGATGATTATTGATGAATGATCGACGAGGACATTAAGCTAAACATTCAAGATCGTGTTAAAGAATTGAGGATTCCACAATGAATCCAATTATCGTGAGGCACAAACAACGTGTGGCCATTACAAAGTCATAGTGAAGAGTCTTTGTAGTTTCACCAAACTTGTACTTATCCATATTAAAAGCTCCACATTTGGAGAAATGCAAAACAAGAGCAGAGCCGATCACGATTGTTAGGTTTTATGCGATACATTGACGACTTACGCGATTACATTGACGACTTACGCAGATGACATTGGCGACTTACGCAGCGATGACATTGGCGACTTTTGCAGGATGACATTGATGTCCCAGCGGTGGCGATTGATGATTTATGCAATGGCATTGATGTCACGAAGCGATGACATTGATGATTGTATTTACAATTAGATAATCGATGCAATGATATTGATGTCACCGCATATACAACTTGATACACACATTTGATAACTTTGTAAAGTAACTTTATTTCTTTGTTATCTTTAAATATTTTATTGATGTTGGTTTATTTGATTAGTGTTGGTTTAAATTTTCGATAACTTTGTAAAATAATCAGCGTATTTCTTTTGTTTTTTTTGGTTTAAATGCATATTTTTACAACCAAAAGGTATACATAAATTGTTACAATAACACGCCATTGCATAAATCGTTACAATAACACGCCATCGCATAATTCGATACAATAAGACATCACCGCATAGATCGCTACAATAAGAAGTCATCGTGATAAATCGCTACAATGAGGCGTCATTGCATAAATCGCTACAATGAGATGTCATCGATCAAAGTTGCCAATGGATCGCGGTCAATACATCATGGTAGCCAATGAATCGCGGCGGTGAATGCATCGGGGAAGTTAATGGATCCGGTGGCCAATGCATCCGGGTAGGTGGTCAATGCATGACGGTGATCAATACGTCACGTCGATTTTTATGAAGAAAAAAATTGATTTTATGAAATTTATTCGGAAAAATATCAAATTTGATTTTAGAATAAAGAAGACGAAAAAATATGAATTTTAGTGAAAAAATTATGATGATCCGAGTTTTAGATCAAAACATATGACATTTAGAATATGATGAATTAAAAAGTAAAAAAAAAACTGAGTGAACGTTGGGTTGAGTTGTGGTTTTTTTTTTTTTTTTCCCTTTCAGCGCTTCCTTTTTTTTATTTTTCCCTTGTTTTTTTTTCATTCTTCCTCTTTATCCACTTGAAATTAGAATGTCCTTATAACTAAATAAGATTTCGGAGTGTCCTATTACCCCTAATAAGTTGAAAATCAGTCCTTTTAAATAATTGGCCCTAAAATGAAAGGTTATAAAGTATATTATTTGATCCAATATTTTTTTAGTGAACAAATTGAGGTAAATCAGAAATAAAGGCACCAAGAACACATTCAAGGGGCCGGGCATCCAAATCCACAAAACCTAGATATAATAAACTCTCTTGGACCAGCAAATGAGCGGGCCTATTGTATATGCACTTAACAAATGAAAAGGAATAAAAATAAAAATAAAATCAACTAAATAGTCCATCGCCAGACACCCAAGGAAAGTGAGATCATCATTCGGGAAAGGAATACGCTGCACAACGTTTAAAACAAAATGTAATAATATATATTACTTGGTACAACATACACTTGTGCCATAAATCTCTCAATCTCAACGCCTTGCTTTAATTATTTAATTTTATTGGTATGTTTTATATTTTCTATAAAAAAAAATATACAATATCTCCTATTAATTATTAGTTTTTTTTTCTTTCAGAAAAAGATAATCCATACACAATTATAAAAGCACTTGCACTGTCTTAAATGCTTTGAAAAGATTTCAACATCAGATTTAGAAATTCACCACGTCACCTAATACTGATCCGCAAACTATCAGTTGCATCGCAGGGGAACTTGGCATGACTCACGCTATCCATCTAGAGAAATACCTTGGGGTCCCCTTGCATCATGGCCGAGTAAAAAAAGAAGATTTTCGTGAGTCATCGACAAAGTGCACTCTAAGCTTCAACCTGGGAAAGCCGCCACACTATCCAAAGCAGGCATCGAGCTCTCTTAACTCAAACGGTGCTCACCGCGACACCGTATTATCAGATGCAGTCCGTCCGTCTACCGGTTTCTGTAACGAATGAACTTGATGTTGGAATAGTGTCCTAAACCCAATCGGGTTGGACCGGATCCGACCGGGTCGGATCATTTATACTATTTCTTTACGTTTATACATATATTAAATGGCTTTTCATTTGTCATATATATGTTCTTTTAAAGAACCAATTATGAATTGTTATGTGATAACGCCCTTAGTATTAAGCGTGATAGAGAAACCATGATAGCGATTATGGTTGATGAGATCTCTAATCACCTTAATAAGTTTGATACTTAAATGTCTCTAGCCGATGTACTATTAAACAGGGCATTGATAGTATAAACAGACTAGCACGTATTGGATGTCTTCGTCTTTGTAAGCGAGGATAGATCGTCTCATCGAAGTGTAGAGACACTTGGACCATGACGTGGACGTGTATTAGAGAACGCGACGTTAGATCGACCCACTTACACGGATAAGTGTCACGCTATGTGACGGTTGTGTAATTATCCTTAAGACCGAGTCTTCATGGCATCACGGTGTGGATTGTCATGCTTTGACACTATTGAGGTTTCCACAGCCCACGGGCGATCATGCGATAGTGATTGGGTATGATATTGAAGCACGCGGAGTATACATGATTGGTCGTCCGGGAATCGCGTATCCTATGATTGGGATCGAATATCCGAAATGGCCTTCTTATAAGGAATGTCTTACTCTCGTGAATCTTTGCAAAGTGGGAGTAAATGAGTTACTTGAGAGAGCATGATATCCAGGATTATAAGATACGGTTGTTGATGTTTTGACACTCGACTAACGACCGTATGGATATTATTACAAATGATAGGATTGTAAGTTACACGGTAATCGTTTCACATGAAAGGTAGTAGTCATTGCATTTGACTCTTCCGATAATTGGGGGTCACGGTGTGTGCTAGACGCTATCCCGTGATCGTTAGGCATGAAGGCATTTTCGTAATTTGCACTTGTGTCTACGGCCAACATATTCGGAAGCCTATCGGGTCACACACATAAGAACATCTAGCGGATTAAAGTGTGGTTATAGATGATAACCAAATAAGGAAAGTTTATCTCGAGACTATAAAGGTTATAGTGGTAAATTAATATGGTGGTATTTATTTATTATGAATAAATTAAATACAAGATATTAATAATATTATATTAATTAAAGAATATCCCGGATGCCAATTTATTGGCTAAGGTGGCGCAATTTGTGTGTGTATATGATACACTTGGATTGTGCAATTTAATTAATGATATTACCTATTATTAATATTAGATATTAATAAAATAAAATAATATTTATATATATATATTCACACATGCGTGTGTGTGGTGTGCATATGTGATGCATGCGCACTAAGTGTAGTATGGATATATAATATGTATAGATTTATTTGTGTAAAATATATATGTGATATATATATACGTGTATGTAAATTGATTTATAGTAATAAAATAAAAGATAATAATATTAGATATTGACAATATCTTTGGAATATTCAATATAAGATATTGACAATATCCTAGATTTATTTAATATGAGATATTATAATAAATGAGATAAATCAATCAAATATATTTTCCTTATTTTATTGGGAAAAGGTTTTCTTTTCCACTCTATTGGAGGCGCCACCTTCTACTATAAATAAGAGGTGGGTGTCAAGCTCTCTTTCAGACATCACAATTCCAAGAACTAATAGTTCTTGTGTAAAATAGAGAGCATCCTTTAGAGAGTTGGAGAGAGGGAAAAAGGCCGGTCAAAGAACCGGAGTTTTCCAATAGCAATCCATGATGGGATTCGGCGGTCATTCGTGTGGACTAGCGGTAGAGGCCGAACACTGGGCGGCTCTATGCAGAACTACTCTCCTAGGCGGTCAAAGCGTCGATCTTTTAGATCAACCAAGGTAACCACCGTCTACTAACTCGTTTGTTTATTGCTTAAACGAAGTCGATCTTGGGTCGATAGGAAATAAATTTTGAATTTCGCTGCGTTCGCGTAGATTTCTAACGATGGTATCGAGGCGAGCTTCGAGCTTAAGCAATAAGCATGTTATTATGCGTAGTTAATTTTATCGTTTAAATCACGTAATTAAAAGATGAAAGATTTTGATTTGCAAAATTGATACATGAAAAGAAAAAAAAAAAAAAGGGATCGGGTGGTGCTCGGCCGATCATTGGCGGCACCACCACCCGGCGGCGGCGGCAAGCGGCGGCGGCGGCAAGCAGGCAACTCGCTTGCCGGTAATCGGTTGACCGGTCAATCTTTGGCGGATCTCCAAATTTTTGTTTTGTGTATTTTGTGATTCAATATGGTTCATAGTTGTGATTAAAATCTCTTTGTTTAGTTGTGTCATGTGGCTAACCAATGGTTCAAATAGTTTGGCCATTGGGATGCTGCATGACATTAAATGATAATGGCCTTTCCAAACTTTGTTTGGAATAAAGCTAAGCCTTTCCAAATATTTGATTTGGGAAAAGCGCAAGCTTGCAAGCGGCTCAAAATTTTGATTTTGGAAAGTGTCACTGAGCTAAACTAAAATTATTTGGCCTTTCCAAATATTTGATTTGGAATAGCGCTGCGCCTTTCAAATATTTGATTTGTAAAAAGCTGCTTAGCTTAAGCGCATACTTCCAAAATTTTGATTTTGGAAAGTGGCTGCGCTTAAGCCAAATTCAGTTTAGAAACGAAAGCGCATCCCACGATTACGAATCAAAAGGAAAGAAACAAAAGAGAAATAATTTTAATTTTGATTTATTTTGGAATAGTTTCGATTAATTAAAATTAAAATTAAAATCGGTTTAAAATTAATCGTTAATTTTATTTCGATTAAAATCATTTAATTAATTAAATGTTAATTAGTTAATTGATTGGATAAAATTATTTAATAGATTAAATGTTAATTGATTAATTAAGACGCAAGTAGTTAAATTTTAATTTTATCTTTTTCATAAGATTTTATTGTATGGATTAGATATAGTAGATATAATATGATTATATGGACTCGATTGATCATGGACTCGACCGATATAGGATAGATGTGAATGATTTAATTTTTCGTTGGTTTAAAAAATTGTCCTGAGCCGTTATGAAGAACGTGACCTAGTTTATTTTCGCATTTATCCCATTCCGTTGACTCCCGTGTGCGGCGGGTGTATTTATTTTATTAGATAGAATTAAATGTAACAAGAATTGAGCAGAAGATGGAGACCAAAGAAAGGCGAAAAATAAAGATCCCATTGGAGAATGGCGCATTAAAGATCCTATCATTGGCGGTTGCGATTCCTGCTTAGATTGTGACCAGCGGTTTAAATCGGTTTGTATTCAAACCGCACACTCCAGAAAAAGTCCATGATCATACCGGTTACTTTACGCATTTATTTATTTTGTGCTTGTATTTATTTTATATGATACGATAGATGCATGACTAGGCACGATCTAGATAAATGTGTAGGATGTATGTCTATAGAGATAGATATATTTGATGAGACCGTAATTAAATTAATTAAGAGAATTAATTCAAAATTAATTAAGTGAATTAATTTAAAATTACTCCCACAACAAAAATCGAGTTATAATATGTCTCCCAATATTATAGTGACGGTGAAGAGCCCTTGTTGGATCCAACTGATCGCCCACGTCGGGAGTTGACCTACCACGGGTATATCGTCATTATCGAGATATGATCGTTATGAGATCTCATGAATACTTGGGTTACGACTCGACTAAGAATCTTGCGGTGATTGGCCCACGTCAGGACCGCCTCGATTTTAGAGACATACGGTTGACTATCACATGTAGGCGATGTGAATTGTCAAAGAGTTGATTAGTCAAACCATCTGGAAGTCGCGTTAGACGCGATTGGTAAGAAGTACTACCCGTCGAAATTGACCCGGTCGATCGCCCACGTCGGGGATCGAGTCAACTAGATAGGATTTCACCACTAAAGAATTTTTAATTCTTGAAAGTCAATTGGGAGTAGTTGACTAGTGGGAGCAAAATCATAATCCCAAAGACCATATTTGATTTTGCGTGTATAGACAACAACACTCTTTTATCTTCATTTTCATGTTGTAGTTTTAGCAAACTTTATATTTATGTTTTATTCTCGATTAGTAAAACCAAATTATGACTGTTAATTTTGAGAAACGTTCTCAAATATGGTTAAGTAATTTTAATTCTTTTAAAAGAAGCAATGGCATGAGCAATCCCGTTATAGTAGTTAGAGACAAGGAGATTACATAATTGATGCAAAGGTGCTCGAGACTTTAATTATTAATGAAAGCGGAAGCTCATGATATGATTAAATCATTTGAAATAAGTTTCAACGAATTAGTCATATATTGGATACGATCCAAGATGATCATTCAGTCATACGATGAAAATTAATTCAAACGTTGGATAAGAATGACTACATCCAATTTTGGAAAGGTTGTTTTCAAAATTGTAAGATTTAAGTATCGACTTATTTCTTTAATCATTGCTTAAAGGTTAATTAAATAGTTAATGTTTTAAATACGATTTAAAAGGTTAAGTAAACTATTTAATAAACTTTAGATTTTCTTTATGAAAGGAAATCAAGACATAGCTCATGTGATTTTTCTTAAGTCTTATGAAGACTACACTAAGAAATATTTACAAGTGCTTAAAGGATTAAAAAAAAAAGGGAAAGTTAGGGCATGTGCTTAAATAGAGAACTTATTGAAGTTTCTATTCTAGGCAAGTGAGTTGAGATAAATCTATCTAAGTTCAAAGTCAACTCTAAGATATATGATATCTTACGAGTGTGATTAAATTAGAAAGATTAAATACTGAGATATGGAAGGTGAAGCAAATGTTGTAATACTTACCATATTCGGATCTAGTAAACTGATAAAGGAACTAAATAAATGTTATTATGTTCGGTTCTTATGAAGGACACAAGTTCGGTTATTTGTTAGGATTTAGTAGACACATTCAATTGTAAAGAATAAATGTTATTCCGATAAAGTTGGAAGGTCTTTGAATCTAACATACTAGATTGATGTCCTTTATATAGATGATATATGTGATGGGATCTCAACTAAATATTTGTATGGTGTTATCCTTGATATTTGTGGTTGTTCTGAATACGCCTCTCTGCGGAAGAGAAGCGTGTAATTAAACGTCATTCGATGATGTTGAACCATATGATTATGAATCATGTGGGTTAAGCATCTTATCCAAAGAGGACTAAAATACCCTTTTATGAAAAGGTTATAAATTCTAGAAAAATTGTCTAAAGTCTAAACATACCGATGTTTGTTGGCTTATGACAATTAATGCCACAAATAATTGTTTGTTAATCTCTATGACTATTTTTAGAAATAGTCAAGTGTACTTAGTAAAGTGAACAATTCGGAAAGCCGAAAATTTTGAGCTAGTACGAATATGAGATTGATGAGCTACGTAGGAATTAATCTTCAATTGGATTGAAGTAATTAATACTGAAGGGTGTTTGTAAGTCGTCTGCGAAAGGAATAAGATTTTCCTTGAAGGATACCATCTTTGGGATATGCAATTAGATTTGTGTTCCCAAAATGGAAATAACACTTTATATGATAAAGGTGTGACCTTAAGCCATGCGAAATATCCTTACCCGCTTCGGGATAAGTGCCCTTATACTTAACCGAGTTCCAAAGAATAAAGGTTGAATAAATTCCATATTAGATATGGAAGAGGATAATGTCGAATCTATCCTAACCGAAGATTTGAAGTTGTCATAGGCAAAGTCAGAATGGCTTGGAGCCTAGTACGACATATGCAACTGTGTGGAAAATCTTAGCAAGTACGCTAGATATTATTTACTTGTCCGCGGAGCAAAATGCTTGTCTCCAAACATGCTGTCTTCTAGAGGAAGTGTTTCTTCCAAAAGAAACAGTGGGAGTAGATTTAGATCTCAAAGAGAGTTTGAGAACCACAAAGATATATTCGACCAATGGAACGTGAGCAGACGCCACATAACGATGAGGTGTAGATCACCGCATTTCATTGCACACAAAAGTTCAGTAAGTCCGTGGATGACCTTAAGCACGAAAAAAGGTCTTTGGTATGTTCATCTTGAAGAATGAATATCTCACGACTTATGAAAGAATGTTTGAGAGGCAATATTGAGAGATATGGCTAGAGCCATAATATCGAATTAGATTCCATCAGTGACAACCAAGTTGTGAACCTAGTCCTGCCTTACCTAAGGGAGTGTCCACGAAGGTCGACATGGATAGTAATATGATTACCATAAGGCTATAGTGGACGGTGAAGGGCATGAGGTGTAAACCTTATAATTGTCTTTATCTTTGGCGGTGTGTGTGGTTCTATTCAGACTATGCTTGTTGTAACCGTGATCATGACTATATGATAGTGTTGAAGACGTCGGGCAGACAGCTCGATGTTCATAGACGATAACATGATATGTAAGCCCACGAGATCCATTTATGGACTCAAACAAGTTTCTCTAGACAATTTCTTTGTTTGATAATCAAAAGAGTTTGATTTAGTCAAAAGAAGGATATGCCCAATGTGCAATATGGATAGTGGGAGTGTGTTACGATTTTCGAGTAAGGTATTGGATATCTCTCTCGAGAATTGTCACCCCATGTCACAGTCAATTAATGTTTGGTAATTCAAGATCTTTACGAAAGCACTTGGATTAGCAGTTCTTATTTTAGAAATAAGAATCTATAGCGATAGATTTAACTGCTGTTAGATTATTGTTTACCTATATAGATGTGATGCTAAAAGAAGTTTAGCATAGATCGCAAGATCTATGTGTGTTAGGACGTTGGTCCCAAAGATAAGGTGAAAGATGATGCTTATGGAAGGTTTCCTCACGCTTTGCGATAGGAACCATCTTATAGGTGATGCCGGATGTTCGTAATTCATGAATAGTCATGAGCAAGTATGAAAGTAAACTGGTAGATGTCGAGAATATCCTTAAACAAGTTAAGGAAAGTTTCTAGTTTATTGAAACTTGGAATTAAATAAACGTAGATATCTGACACGTATATCCCGAGTCTTATGAAGGCGAGTGGGAGCTACTGATGCTGGGTTTGCAATCACTTTGATTAAGTGATACGGTGAGTGGAAATGTTCTAGCCTACATGGTCATCTGTAAATTCTACAACTAGGCCAAAACACAAGAGTGCCTTAGAGGCTAGCCGGGAGCGAGACATGGATCTAGAAGGTTCATTCTGAACCTTGTACGGTTCTTCCACCTTTCTATATATAGTTGATATAGTAAGTGGATTCATTGCTTGAAGCAAGGACCGTGGTCTCGTCCAGAGATTCGTGTGTGTGTTGAGGCGGTTCCTTTGACTTGATCATATGGAGCGTGATATGAAGATAGTCTCGAGTCCCCACGGATAGCGATCCGTTTATGGCTAGTGGCTAGTTGCGAGTAATGCATGAGATTCTTGTGTTTCAACTTGGTCTTGTGTGTGCGAGTGATTGGTCTTAGGCCAAGTGGGAGATTGTTGGAATAGTGTCTAAACCCAATCGGGTTGGACCGGATCCGACCGGTCGGATCATTTATACTATTTCTTTACGTTTATACATATATTAAATGGCTTTTCTTGTTGTCATATATATGTTCTTTTAAAGAACCAATTATGAATTGTTATGTGATAACGCCCTTAGTATTAAAGCGTGATAGAGAAACCATGATAGGCGATTATGGTTGATGAGATCTCTAATCACCTTAATAAGTTTGATACTTAAATGTCTCTAGGCGATGTACTATTAAGCAGGGCATTGATAGTATAAAGCAGACTAGCACGTATTGGATGTCTTTCATCTTTAGAAGGGGATAGATCTCGTCTATCGAAGTGTAGAGACACTTGGACCGTGACGTGGGCGTGTATTAGAGAATAAACGCACGTTAGGACCGACCCACTTATTACGGATAAGTGTCACGCTATGTGACGGTTGTGTAATTATCCTTAAGACCGAGTCTTCATGGCATCACGGTGTGGATTGTCATGCTTTGACACTATTGAGGTTTCCACAGCCACGGGCGATCATGCGATAGTGATTGGGTATGATATTGAAGCATGCGGAGTATACATGATTGGTCGTCCGGGAATCGCGTATCCTATGATTGGGATCGAATATCCGAAATGGCCTTCTTATAAGGAATGTCTTACTCTCGTGAATCTTTGCAAAGTGGGAGTAAATGAGTTACTTCGAGAGAGCATGATATCCAGATTATAAGATACGGTTGTTGATGTTTTGACACTCGACTAACGACCGTATGGATATTATTACAAATGATAGGATTGTAAGTTACACGAAGCTTGTTTCACATGAAAGGTAGTAGTCATTGCATTTGACTCTTCCGATAATTGGGGGGTCACGGTGTGTTCTTTCAGACGCTATCCCGTGATCGTTAGGCATGAAGGGCATTTTCGTAATTTGCACCTTGTGTCTACGGCCAACATATTCGGAAGCCTATCGGGTCACACACATAAGAACATCTAGCCGGATTAAAGTGTGGTTATAGATGATAACCAAATAAGGAAAGTTTATCTCGAGACTATAAAGGTTATAGTGGTAAATTAATATGGTGGTATTTATTTATTATGAATAAATTAAATACAAGATATTAATAATATTATATTAATTAAAGAATATCCCGGATGCCAATTTATTGGCTAAGGTGGCGCAATTTGTGTGTGTATATGATACACTTGGATTGTGCAATTTAATTAATGATATTACCTATTATTAATATTAGATATTAATAAAATAAAATAATATTTATATATATATATTCACACATGCGTGTGTGTGGTGTGCATATGTGATGCATGCGCACTAGTGTAGTATGGATATATAATATGTATAGATTTATTTGTGTAAAATATATATGTGATATATACACATGTGTAAATTGATTTATGGTAATAAAATAAAAGATAGTCAATATTAGATATTGACAATATCTTGGAATATTCAATATAAGATATTGACAATATCCTAGATTTATTTAATATGAGATATTATAATAAATGAGATAAATCAATCAAATATATTTTCCTTATTTTATTGGGAAAAGGTTTTCTTCTTTTCCACTCTATTGGAGGCGCCACCTTCTACTATAAATAAGAGGTGGGTGTCAAGCTCTTTTGTACATCACAATTCCAAGAACTAATAGTTCTTGTGTAAAATAGAGAGCATCCTTTAGAGAGTTGGAGAGAGGGGAAAAAGGCCGGTCTAGCAACCGGAGTTTTCCAATAGCAATCCATGATGGGATTCCGGCGGGCTGTTCGTGTGGACTAGCGGTAGAGGCCGAACACTTGGGCGGCTCTATGCAGAACTACTCTCCTTAGACGGTCAAAGCGTCGATCTTTTAGATCAACCAAGGTAACCACCGTCTACTAACTCGTTTGTTTATTGCTTAAACGAAGTCGATCTTGGGTCGATAGGAAATAAATTTTTGAATTCCGCTGCGTTCCCGCGTAGATTTCCTAACACTTGATAGACTGGCTAGATCTTTTTTTTTTGGGCAAGATGAAGACAAAAAGGGCGTACACCTTGTTTCCTGGAGAGACGTTTGTCGACCCAAATTACATGGAGGATTAGGCATCCGGACAGCTCAAGGAATGAATGATGCTTTTCTAGACAAACTTGTGTGACAACTTTTAACCGACCAAGGCAAACCGTGGGTGCAAATTTTTAGGCAAAAGTACAGTTCCCCATTTGATGTACCAAAATCTACGAGCTCTTATATATGGCGGCACATATGTAAAACCGCAAACTCCCTTCACAACGCAATTTGCGTAGACGACCAAGGCAATGTTATTTGGCTTCCGACTTCAACCGACAAATTCACAGTGAAGTCAGCTTACTTTGCTGTCCAAGAGCTCCCACTCCTTCCACAAAATTCTTCAAAATTTTGGAAGCAATTGTGGTCTATCAAAGGGGCACTTCGGGGTAACCTCCTCATTTGGCAGATTTTTCAAAATGCCCTTCCAATGGCATCTCTTATTCACTCAAGACACATCATTAAGGATGATGCCTGCTCTTTATGTGGTATGTTTATGGAAACTTCTTTACACACGTTTCGAAATTGCAACTAGATCAAATAAATATGGGAAACCTTGGTTCACCAACATCATTCGCCTCACTTTACCTCGGCCTCGGACACCTCCTTATAGCTCACGAGATGCTTAAGCGTGAACATTGATAAACACGACAACATTGAATTCTGGAGGTTCCTCTTTCGTGAACTCATTCAAAGTATATGCTATTGGAGGAATCAAGTAGTGCATGGGACCAACACCCACCAGCCCCCGATGACGATCTTCATCTACGTTTTAACAAGGCCTTGTTAAAAGAAACAGGCTTATGTCATTCAATTCGTATTGGTGCAGGACTGCAGGTGAGGGTTGAAGGCCTATCAACAAATGGTAAGGTAACAACAAGGTTCACCAACCCAAGCATGCTGCAATACAAAAGCAAGCCAATAAAACACATTGATACTATTTTCAAAAGCATCCCTCTACTTACTGGTTTTCAAGTAGAGGTTCAAGATTTGAAAGTCACCGCGATAGATTTCACAGAAGGGATTGAGCCAACTTCTTGTTTTAAGGTGACAATTGAACAGAGAGCAAGATTTGAACCTGGTTTTGGAATACCTGAAATATACGGTGCATCGATGCGTATAGAGACTCAGCTTCCTAGGTTGAAAAGATTCATGTGGAATTGGAGGATAAGTGTTTTTTTAACAAGGCCCGCATCTTGATTTGCCACAGACTAAAACAGTTCCTCTCTGTAAATTTATCAATCTTTACGTTAATTGCTGACATCTTTCTTGCTAAAGAACATACCTTTGATCATAAAATCCTAGCACTGGTCACCGGTCTTGGTGAAGATCAACTCTGTTCAACTTGCAAATCTCTCTGAATCTTGAACCTGACTCTCTGATACCAGTTTGTTAAAACACAGATGAGAAACTTGCACTTGAAGAAAGATAAAATAGATGCAATCTAACAGAAAAATAAGGCGGAAATTGATAAAACACAGAAACAAAGAGAACACGGTGATTTAACGTGGTTTCCGACGTTGTGCCGACTACTCCACGGACAGAAAATGAGATATTTTATTATGCACAGAATTACAAGTTTTCCACAAGTGTGTGAATAACACTTTGAAAGACACACTTTGCATTGATTACAACTTCGGTATTTATAGGCACAAATCCCAAACCCTAACCGCCAAAGATCTTTGTCGGAATTGTCATAAATACCCTAGATGTGGACCCCAGCTTCAGTTGTTGTCCACCAGATTTAAACTCGCCTCAAACCGACTTTCCCAGAAAACTCACTTTTCTTGAAAACTCACTTTTCGGAAAACTCACTTGTAATCAGCAAACTCAGATGTAGAACTCAGCAAACTCAGTTTCCACCAAAACTCAGTTTCCCCCAAAACTCAGTTTTCTCAGCTTTTTCCAAAACTTTGTTTCACTTCAAAAACTCGAGCCAAACTTTCAGATTAGTTCCATCTGTTTTAGAGATCAAGTCACAAAACTAATAATATATACCCTCTGAATCTTGAAAGTCACATAACTAGAACCAAAGCTTCCAACTTTCACATCGTGAACAAAAAGATGGGATACATTATTTGCTGTCTTTTTATCCAGAACAATCTAGTCAAATTCAGCCCTTCCAAAAGAAATTTTCAATGTTGAAATGAGTTGTGAAATTTGGTGACATATGTGGCACTGAAAATATTGGCAAAGAAAACAGTAAGGATGAAGGCAACGGTAAGTGATGTTAAACGAACAAAACCGTTAGTGAACAATCTCGTGTTTGGCTCGTTAATGTTCATAATCGTTTGTTCGTTTAGTTCAACGAGCCAAGTTCGAACATGATTGTGGGCTCGTTTTCTAAATGAACAAACACGAGCTTGATTCGTGAACGTTCGATTATGTTCACGAATCTGCTTGTATAAATAAAGCAATTTACAATAACCGTAACTGAAAAGATGATAAGTCATATATTTATCTATTAGAGATTATAAATTGAATTTATATAATATTTAGAAATTATTTTGATACTTGTTGACGTATGATGTACGCAATAATGTTGATCTAAATTTTGTTATTTTTGCATTTGCACTTCATATTTTATAACTTAAGGAGACGAACTCGAGCCAAAATCGAGCCGAACGTAAATCGGTAGCCAGAAATATGTTTAACGAGTCAAGCTCGAACACTTCATCTTCTAAACGACCCGAGTTCGAACCGATTTGTTGTTCGTTTAACAAACGAACGATCATGAACGAGATCGTGACCTATATGAACTCAAGTTCAAACCACCGATACTTGGTTCAGCTCAACTCGTTAACAACACTAGCAACAATTTTCAATATTTGGACTTTTATTAACGGTCATTCATCCATGATTATATTTGATCAGAAGAATTGTTATCTCTATTATTAAGATGATCGAGTTATTTCGTATTTTTATATTGGAATGTTACTGGATATTCTATGGATCTATCTTTTTCCGGTACATGGACATTGTATTATTTGCCGTCACAATATGGTTTATGATGGTGATTATTTTATCCAATTTTTATGATCTAATGATTTCATATCACTTTCCACACTTGAGGTAATGTATCAAGGTGAAAATGTATTTGTAACGACATGAATCACCAAGTAAGGGCATTTTTGTTCATTCTAGAAAGGACCCCACTGGGGATGTGGTAGCCTTGCATCGAGGATGCGGTGGAGGTGAACTTGGATGGGGTATAAAAGCCACAAACTCCGATTTTATGACTCATTTCCTCCGTTTCTCAAACCCTAACAACCACTTTCCCCCGTTTTCAGCTTTTAAATTCACTCAATCTTGATTCTATCATCTTCAAACTTCAAGGAATCAAAGGCTAGAGCTATCCATCTTTAAACTCACTGATTTATGCATTTCTCATCCACAAGTTGTATCTTTATTCTGTGATAGCAAGAGTGTCATGTATATAGTCGAAAATTATGTCAATCATGAACATACCAAACATATAGAGATAGACTGTCACTTTATTAAGAAGAAACATCCGTAGAAGATGTTGAAACTCTATGCCAGTCAGAACACAAGACAACCTAGTTGATATCCTTATTAAACCAATGGATAGGATGACACAACAGAACTTGCTATCCAAATAATTTATCAAGAACATCTTTACACCTAATTGAATGTTGCACATCATTGAAATGAAATTGAAGTGACGAGGGAAAAATTAGCCCTCGCCACGTGACATCCTCTCATTGACCAAACAATAAATGAAGACAGAGAAACTGCAACATTAAGGGCCAGGAGCCCCACTTTATGCCTAAGGGCAGACCTGAACCCCAGGTGGGAGGTCTTACCCGTTCTACGTAGTGCAGGCCGAGTCGGTCTGGAAAGGCTCGGCAGTCGGCCGTAGAGCCTTCTTATCTCGATTACGCGATATGTAAAATATACGATAATTATGAAAAGATCCTAAGGATCCTTCTCCTAATATGACTCTGATCCTATCAATAAATGTCATTTAATGATAACCGTAATTATCTCCTAAAAATAAGGGATATATACGGAAAATCCCCAATCCTTAGTGGACAAGAAAACCGGATGAGATGTCCTCTATATAAGCAATCCCAAGAACTACGAAGAGACTTGATTCCTGAACAATTACATGATACATAGGCAATTTAAGATAAAATATCACAGGCTCAATCTAAATCACCACAAAATCATCCCCGCGTTCATCTTTCTAGTGGCTCTTTGGTCTTGAATTTTATTGTCACTAGGAAAATACGGCCTAGATTTATACCTACAATTTTTGCATCGTCATGAAGCATTTCAAGTAAGCAAGGATGTGAAGGAATTCAAATACGCATTAGGCGGGAAACATATGTTCATCGAGACATTCATCAAACACCTTGTGTCAATAAGCGAATGAGCGAATACAAGTCTATTATGTTTGTTCTTCTATTTCTGAGCACCTCCAATTGTGCAGTTCATAAAATGATAAAGCTTTTTACAAAATGGTTTATTATCATTGCAATGATGTTGAGTGTGTAAAGTTTTTTGTAAAAGGTTTGTCTGCACAAACCGGTTGAAACATTGCCAACTGGATTTTTTTTTTCTTTCTCTCGCAGCTTTCCTTTACTTTTACTTTCTCACTCTCTTTTTGTTTTTTGTTTTTTTGACGGGGTCATTTGTTTTATTTGTTTATTCTTTCTTTCGTGTTATAAAAATACTAAATTACAAAATAAATAAATTGAGAGACTAAAATTACAATTAAATTGACAAAACCAATAATATAAGGTTTTGATTAATTTTATTTTCTAATTATACGGTATGAAATAATTAAATATTTATGTAGTGGTCAATGTTATAATAAATAAAGTTATAAAATATTTATGTATAGTGAATAAAAGGTTTATAAAATAATGACGTGGCAGTGTAAAAAACTTTATGACTGTAGAGAAAATATTTATAAAAAAAATGTTTATAAACTGGATGTTATGGCACAATCATGAACATTTTGGTTCATGACTGGAGATGCTCTTATTAATTTTCAACACAAATGCACGTTATTATCACTACCAGAGTCTGCTAAAAAAAAACAATCATTTACAAAAGAACATTTTTT